>CAWUFW010016263.1:0-319145 GCA_963921515.1 Calotriton arnoldi | reverse complement strand
CCTCCCAGGTGGCTATTGAGTGATGCTGTGAGACCACCTCACCGATGGCTATTGAGTGATGCTGTGAGAACACCTCACCGGTGGCTATTGAGATATGCTGTGAGAACACCTCACCGGTGACTGTTGAGTGATGCTGGGAGAACACCTCACTGGTGTCTATTGAGTGATGCTGTGAGAACTAGGCCTGGGCGGAAAACGGCTACGCTCGCGTAGTTTGCATAGTTTGCGCAACTACGCGCTACGCGAATTGCACGTAGCACAGTGCAAAAACGCGTAGCGTAGCGGGCATTTTTTGCTTGCTCGCCGTCCTCAACGTCAAGTTGGCGACCGCGAGCGAGCAAAATGACATCCCGGCGAGACTTTTTCCTCGTTCGCGATTAGCAACATCAAGTTGCCGATCGCGAGCGTGGAAAATAAACCTCCGGCGAGATTCTCAACACGGGGAGGTCAGGTTTCTCATTGCGAGTGGTCGCGAATGCTCGCGACCGCTCGCGATGAGAAACTACCAGTCCGCGTTAGAAAGCTGCCGCTCGAGTACAAATCTACTCGAGCGGCAGAAAGCGACCGCTTGCACTGTGCAAGATGCCGTTTGCAATGATTGCACAGTGCGGACAAGCATCCGGCACTGTGCAATCATTGCGAACAGCATTTCCTACTGCACTAGGCAGTTCGCGTAGTGCTACGCGTAGCTCGCGTAGTGCGAAGTGCGCTTCGCGTAGCTACGCGTAGCGCTACTATGCGAACTACGCCCAGGTTTAGTGAGAACACCTCACCGGTGGCTATTGAGTGATGCTGTGACAACACCTCACCGGTGACTGTTGAGTGATGCTGGGAGACCACCTCCCCGGGGCTATTGAGTGATGCTGTGCGAACACCTCACCGGTGGCTATTGAGTGATGCTGTGAGAAGACCTCACCGGTGGCTATTGAGTGATGCTGTGTGAATACCTCCCTGGTGGCTATTGAGTGATGCTGTGAGACCACCTCCCGGTGGCTATTGAGTGATGCTGTGCAAACACCTCACCGGTGGCTATTGAGTGATGCTGTGAGACCAGCTCCCGGTGGCTATTGAGTGATGCTGTGACAACACCTCACCGGTGGCTATTGAGTGATGCTGTGACAACACCTCACAAGTGGCTATTGAGTGATGCTGTGTCAACACCTCACCGGTGACTATTGAGTGATGCTGGGAGACCACTTCACCGGTGGCAATTGAGTGATGCTGTGCAAACACCTCACCGGTGGCTATTGAGTGATGTTGTGTGGATACCTCACTGGTGGCTATTGAGTGATGCTGTGCGACACCTCACCAGTGGCTATTGAGTGATGCTGTCAGACCACCTCCCGGTGGCTATTTAGTGATGCTGTGCGAACACCTCACCCTTGGCTATTGAGTGATGCTGTGAGACCACCTCCCCGGTGACTATTGAGTGATGCTGGGAGAACACCTCACCGGTGGATATTGAGTGATGCTGTGAGAACACCTCACCGGTGGCTATTGAGTGATGCTGTGACAACACCTCACCGGTGATTATTGAGTGATGCTGGGAGACCACCTCACTGGTGGCTATTGAGTGATGCTGTGACAACACCTCGCCGGTGACTATTGAGTGATGCTGGGAGACCACCTCACCGGTGGCTATTGAGTGATGCTGTGCGAACACCTCACCGGTGGATATTGAGTGATGCTTTGAGAACACCTCACCGGTGGCAATTGAGTGATGTTGTGTGAATACCTCACTGGTGGCTATTGAGTGATGCTGTGAGACCACCTCCCCGGTGGCTATTGAGTGATGCTGTGCGAACACCTAACCGGTGGCTATTGAGTGATGCTGTGAGACCACCTCCCCGATGGCTATTCAGTGATGCTGTGCGAACACCTCACCGGTGACTATTGAGTGATGCTCTGATACCACCTCCCCGGTGACTATTGAGTGGTGCTGGGGGAACACCTCACCTGTGGCTATTGAGTGATGCTGTGAGACCACCTCCGCGGTGACTATTGAGTGATGCCGTGAGAACACCTCACCAGTGGCTATTGAGTGATGCTGTGAGAACACCTCACCAGGGGCTATTGATTGATGTTGTGAGAACTCCTCCCCGGTGTCTACTGAGTGATGCTGTGAGAACACCTCACCGGTGGCTATTGAGTGATGCTGTGAGAACACCTCACCGGTGACTATTGAGTGATGCTTTGAGAACACCTCACCGGTGGCTATTGAGTGATGTTGTGTGAATACCTCACCAGTGGCTATTGAGTGATGCTGTGAGACCACCTCCCCAGTGGCTATTGAGTGATGCTGTGCGAACACCTCACCGATGGCTATTGAGTGATGCTGTGAGACCATCTCCCCGGGGGCAATTGAGTGATGCTGTGCGAACACCTCACCGGTGGCTATTGAGTGATGCTGTGAGACCACCTCCCCAGTGACTATTGAGTGATGCTGGGGGAACACCTCACCGGTGGCTATTGAGTGATGCTGTGTGAACACCTCACCGGTGGCTATTGAGTGATGCCGTGAGAACACCTCACCGGTGGCTATTGAGTGATGCTGTGAGAACACCTCACTGGGGGCTATTGAGTGATGCCGTGAGAACACCTCACCGGTGGCTATTGAGTGATGCCGTGAGAACACCTCACCGGTGGCTATTGAGTGATGCTGTGAGAACACCTCACCGGTGGCTATTTAGAGATGCTGTGAGAACACCTCACTGGTGGCTTTTGAGTGATGCTGTGAGAACACCTCACTGGTGGCTTTTGAGTGATGCTGTGAGAACACCTCCCCGGTGGCTATTGAGTGATGCTGTGAGAACACCTCCCCGGTGGTAATTGAGTGATGCTGCGAGAACACCTCACCGGTGGCTATTGAGTGATGCTGTGAGAACACCTCCCCGGTGGTTATTGAGTGATGCTGTGGGAACACATCACCGGTGGCTATTGAGTGATGCTGTGAGAACACCTCACTGGTGGCTTTTGAGTGATGCTGTGACAACACCTCACTGGTGACTATTGAGTGAGGCAGTGAGACCACCTTAACGGTGGCTATTGAGTGATGCTGTGAGACCACCTCCCCGGTGGCTATTGAGTGATGCTGTGAGAACACCTCCCCGGTGGTTATTGAGTGATGCTGTGGGAACACCTCACCGGTGGCTTTTGAGTTATGCTGTGACAACACCTCACTGGTGACTTTTGAGTGATGCTGTGAGAACACCTCCCCAGTGGCTATTGAGTGATGCTGGGAGACCACCTCACCGGTGGCTATTGAGTGATGCTGTGGGAACACCTCACTGGTGGCTTTTGAGTGATGCTGTGAGAACACCTCACCGGTGGCTTTTGAGTGATGCTGTGAGAACACCTCCCTGGTGGCTTTTGAGTGATGCTGTGAGAACACCTCACTGGTGGCTTTTGAGTGATGCTGTGAGAACACCTCACTGGTGGCTTTTGAGTGATGCTGTGAGAACACCTCCCCGGTGGCTATTGAGTGATGCTGTGAGAACACCTCCCCGGTGGTTATTGAGTGATGCTGTGGGAAAACCTCACCGGTGGCTTTTGATTGATGCTGTGAGAACACCTCACTGGTGGCTATTGAGTGATGCTGTGAGAACACCTCACCGGTGGCTATTGAGTAATGCTGTGAGAACACCTCCCCGGTGGTTATTGAGTGATGCTGTGGGAACACCTCACTGGTGGCTTTTGAGTGATGCTGAGAGAACACCTCACTGGTGGCTTTTGAGTGATGCTGTGACAACACCTCACTGGTGACTATTGAGTGATGCAGTGAGACCACCTTACCGGTGGCTATTGAGTGATGCTGTGCGAACACCTCACCGGTGGCTATTGAGTGATGCTGTGCGAACACCTCACTGGTGGCTATTGAGTGATGCTGTGAGACCATCTCCACAGTGGCTATTGAGTGATGATGTGAGAACACCTCCCCGGTGGTTATTGAGTGATGCTGTGGGAACACCTCACCGGTGGCTTTTGAGTGATGCTGTGAGACCACCTCACTGGTGGCTATTGAGTGATGCTGTGAGAACACCTCACCGGTGGTTATTGAGTGATGCAGTGAGACCACCTTACCGGTGGCTATTGAGTGATGCTGTGAGACCACCTCCCCGGTGGCTATTGAGTGATGCTGTGAGAACACCTCCCCGGTGGCTTTTGAGTGATGCTGTGAGACCACCTCCCCGGTGGCTATTGAGTGATGCTGTGAGAACACCTCCCTGGTGGTTATTGAGTGATGCTGTGGGAACACCTCACCGGTGGCTATTGAGTGATGCTGTGCAGACCACCTCACTGGTGTCTTTTGAGTGATGCTGTGAGAACACCTCACCGGTGGCTTTTGAGTGATGCTGTGAGAACACCTCACCGGTGGCTTTGAGTGATGCTGTGAGAACACCTCACTGGTGGCTATTGAGTGATGCTGTGAGAACACCTCCCGGTGGCTATTGAGTGATGCTGTGAGAGCACCTCCCGGTGGTTATTGAGTGATGCTGTGGGAACACCTCACCGGTGGCTTTTGAGTGATGCTGTGAGAACACCTCACTGGTGGCTATTGAGTGATGCTGTGAGAACACCTCACCGGTGGCTATTGAGTGATGCTGTGAGAACACCTCCCGGTGGTTATTGAGTGATGCTGTGGGAACACCTCACCGGTAGCTTTTGAGTGATGCTGAGAGAACACCTCACTGGTGGCTTTTGAGTGATGCTGTGACAACACCCCACTGGTGACTATTGAGTGATGCAGTGAGACCACCTTACCGGTGGCTATTGAGTGATGCTGTGCGAACACCTCACCGGTGGCTATTGAGTGATGCTGTGCGAACACCTCACCGGTGGCTATTGAGTGATGCTGTGAGACCACCTCCCCGGTGGTTATTGAGTGATGCTGTGGGAACACCTCACCAGTGGCTTTTGAGTGATGCTGTGAGAAGACCTCACCGGTGGCTATTGAGTGATGCTGTGTGAATACCTCCCTGGTGGCTATTGAGTGATGCTGTGAGACCACCTCCCCGGTGGCTATTGAGTGATGCTGTGCAAACACCTCACCGGTGGCTATTGAGTGATGCTGTGAGACCAGCTCCCCGGTGGCTATTGAGTGATGCTGTGACAACACCTCACCGGTGGCTATTGAGTGATGCTGTGACAACACCTCACAAGTGGCTATTGAGTGATGCTGTGTCAACACCTCACCGGTGACTATTGAGTGATGCTGGGAGACCACTTCACCGGTGGCAATTGAGTGATGCTGTGCAAACACCTCACCGGTGGCTATTGAGTGATGTTGTGTGGATACCTCACTGGTGGCTATTGAGTGATGCTGTGCGACACCTCACCAGTGGCTATTGAGTGATGCTGTCAGACCACCTCCCCGGTGGCTATTTAGTGATGCTGTGCGAACACCTCACCCTTGGCTATTGAGTGATGCTGTGAGACCACCTCCCCGGTGACTATTGAGTGATGCTGGGGGAACACCTCACCGGTGGATATTGAGTGATGCTGTGAGAACACCTCACCGGTGGCTATTGAGTGATGCTGTGACAACACCTCACCGGTGATTATTGAGTGATGCTGGGAGACCACCTCACTGGTGGCTATTGAGTGATGCTGTGACAACACCTCGCCGGTGACTATTGAGTGATGCTGGGAGACCACCTCACCGGTGGCTATTGAGTGATGCTGTGCGAACACCTCACCGGTGGATATTGAGTGATGCTTTGAGAACACCTCACCGGTGGCAATTGAGTGATGTTGTGTGAATACCTCACTGGTGGCTATTGAGTGATGCTGTGAGACCACCTCCCCGGTGGCTATTGAGTGATGCTGTGCGAACACCTAACCGGTGGCTATTGAGTGATGCTGTGAGACCACCTCCCCGATGGCTATTCAGTGATGCTGTGCGAACACCTCACCGGTGACTATTGAGTGATGCTCTGATACCACCTCCCGGTGACTATTGAGTGGTGCTGGGGAACACCTCACCTGTGGCTATTGAGTGATGCTGTGAGACCACCTCCGCGGTGACTATTGAGTGATGCCGTGAGAACACCTCACCAGTGGCTATTGAGTGATGCTGTGAGAACACCTCACCAGGGGCTATTGATTGATGCTGTGAGAACTCCTCCCCGGTGTCTACTGAGTGATGCTGTGAGAACACCTCACCGGTGGCTATTGAGTGATGCTGTGAGAACACCTCACCGGTGACTATTGAGTGATGCTTTGAGAACACCACACCGGTGGCTATTGAGTGATGTTGTGTGAATACCTCACCGGTGGCTATTGAGTGATGCTGTGAGACCACCTCCCCGGTGGCTGTTGAGTGATGCTGTGCGAACACCTCACCGGTGGCTATTGAGTGATGCTGTGAGACCATCTCACCGGGGGCTATTGAGTGATGCTGTGCGAACACCTCACCGGTGGCTATTGAGTGATGCTGTGAGACCACCTCACCAGTGACTATTGAGTGATGCTGGGGGAACACCTCACCGGTGGCTATTGAGTGATGCTGTGTGAACACCTCACCGGTGGCTATTGAGTGATGCCGTGAGAACACCTCACCGGTGGCTATTGAGTGATGCTGTGAGAACACCTCACTGGTGGCTATTGAGTGATGCCGTGAGAACACTCTCACCGGTGGCTATTGAGTGATGCTGTGAGAACACCTCACCGGTGGCTATTGAGTGATGCTGTGAGAACACCTCACCGGTGGCTATTTAGAGATGCTGTGAGAACACCTCACTGGTGGCTTTTGAGTGATGCTGTGAGAACACCTCACTGGTGGCTATTGAGTGATGCTGTGAGAACACCTCACCGGTGGCTATTGAGTGATGCTGTGAGAACACCTCACCGGTGGCTAATTGAGTGATGCTGCGAGAACACCTCACCGGTGGCTATTGAGTGATGCTGTGAGAACACCTCCCCGGTGGTTATTGAGTGATGCTGTGGGAACACATCACCGGTGGCTTTTGAGTGATGCTGTGAGAACACCTCACTGGTGGCTTTTGAGTGATGCTGTGACAACACCTCACTGGTGACTATTGAGTGAGGCAGTGAGACCACCTTAACGGTGGCTATTGAGTGATGCTGTGAGACCACCTCCCGGTGGCTATTGAGTGATGCTGTGAGAACACACTCCCGCGTGGCTATTGAGTGATGCTGTGAGAACACCTCACCGGTGGCTTTGAGTTATGCTGTGACAACACCTCACTGGTGACTTTTGAGTGATTGCACGTGAGACACACCTCCCAGTGGCTATTGAGCGATGCTGGGAGACACACCTCACCGGTGGCTATTGGAGTGATGCTGCGGGAACACCTCACTGCGTGGCTTTTGAGTGATGCTGTGCAGAACACCTCACCAGTGGCTACGTTGAGTGATGCTGTGAGAACACCTCACCTGGTGGCTATTGAGTGATGCTGTGAGAACACCTCACTGGTGGCTGTTGAGTGATGCTGTGAGAACACCTCACTGGTGGCTATTGAGTGATGCTGTGAGAACACCTCACCGGTGGCTATTGAGTGATGCTGTGAGAACACCTCACCGGTGGCTATTGAGTGATGCTGTGGGAATACCTCACCTGGTGGCTATTGAGTGATGCTGTGAGAACACCTCACCGGTGGCTATTGAGTGATGCTGTGAGAACACCTCACCGGTGGCTATTGAGTGATGCTGTGAGAACACCTCCCCGGTGGCTATTGAGTGATGCTGTGGGAACACCTCACTGGTGGCTATTGAGTGATGCTGTGAGAACACCTCACCGGTGGCTATTGAGTGATGCTGTGACAACACCTCACTGGTGACTATTGAGTGATGCAGTGAGACCACCTCACCGGTGGCTATTGAGTGATGCTGTGCGAACACCTCACCGGTGGCTATTGAGTGATGCTGTGCGAACACCTCACTGGTGGCTATTGAGTGATGCTGTGAGACCACCTCCACAGTGGCTATTGAGTGATGATGTGAGAACACCTCACCGGTGGTTATTGAGTGATGCTGTGCGAACACCTCACCGGTGGCTATTGAGTGATGCTGTGAGACCACCTCACCGGTGGCTATTGAGTGATGCTGTGAGAACACCTCACCGGTGGTTATTGAGTGATGCTGTGAGAACACCTCACCGGTGGCTATTGAGTGATGCTGTGAGACCACCTCCCGGTGGCTATTGAGTGATGCTGTGAGAACACCTCCCGGTGGCTTTTGAGTGATGCTGTGAGACCACCTCCCCGGTGGCTATTGAGTGATGCTGTGAGAACACCTCCCGGTGGTTATTGAGTGATGCTGTGGGAACACCTCCCCGGTGGCTATTGAGTGATGCTGTCAGACCACCTCACTGGTGGCTATTGAGTGATGCTGTGAGAACACCTCACTGGTGGCTTTTGAGTGATGCTGTGAGAACACCTCACCGGTGGCTTTTGAGTGATGCTGTGAGAACACCTCACTGGTGGCTTTTGAGTGATGCTGTGAGAACACCTCCCCGGTGGCTATTGAGTGATGCTGTGAGAGCACCTCCCCGGTGGTTATTGAGTGATGCTGTGGGAACACCTCACCGGTGGCTTTTGAGTGATGCTGTGAGAACACCTCACTGGTGGCTATTGAGTGATGCTGTGAGAACACCTCACCGGTGGCTATTGAGTGATGCTGTGAGAACACCTCCCCGGTGGTTATTGAGTGATGCTGTGTTAACACCTCACCGGTAACTTTTGAGTGATGCTGTGAGAACACCTCACTGGTGGCTTTTGAGTGATGCTGTGACAACACCTCACTGGTGACTATTGAGTGATGCAGTGAGACCACCTTACCGGTGGCTATTGAGTGATGCTGTGCGAACACCTCACCGGTGGCTATTGAGTGATGCTGTGAGAACACCTCACCGGTGGCTATTGAGTGATCTGTGAGAACACCTCAACGGTGGCTATTGAGTGATGCTGTGGGAACACCTCACTCGTGGCTTTTGAGTGATGCTGTGAGACCACCTCACCGGTGGCTATTGAGTGATGCTGTGAGAACACCTCACCGGTGGCTATTGAGTGATGCAGTGAGACCACCTTACCGGTGGCTATTGAGTGATGCTGTGAGACCACCTCCCCGGTGGCTATTGAGTGATGCTGTGAGAACACCTCCCCAGTGGTTATTGAGTGATGCTGTGTGAACACCTCACTGGTGGCTATTGAGTGATGCTGTGAGACCACCTCCCCGGTGGCTATTGAGTGATGCTGTGAGAACACCTCCCGGTGGTTATTGAGTCATGCTGTGTGAACACCTCACCGGTGGCTATTGAGTGCTGCAGTGAGACCACCTTACCGGTGGCTATTGAGTGATGCTGTGAGAACACCTCACCGGTGGCTATTGAGTGATGCAGTGAGACCACCTTACCGGTGGCTATTGAGTGATGCTGTGAGACCACCTCCCCGGTGGCTATTGAGTGATGCTGTGAGAACACCTCCCGGTGGTTATTGAGTGATGCTGTGTGAACACCTCACCGGTGGCTATTGAGTGATGCTGTGAGACCACCTTCCCGGTGGCTGTTGAGTGATGCTGTGAGAACACCTCCCGGTGGTTATTGAATGATGCTGTGGGAACACCTCACCGGTGGCTTTTGAGTGATGCTGTGAGACCACCTCACCGGTGGCTATTGAGTGATGCTGTGAGAACACCTCACCGGTGGCTATTGAGTGATGCTGTGAGAACACCTCACCGGTGGCTATTGAGTGATGCTGGGAGAGCACCTCACCGGTGGCTATTGAGTGATGCTGTGCGAACACCTCAACGAGTGGCTATTGAGTGATGCTGTGAGAACACCTCACCGGTGGCTATTGAATAATGTTGTGTGAACACCTGACCGGTGGCTATTGAGTGATGCTGAGACCTCCTCCCAGGTGTCTATTGAGTGATGCTGTGAGACCACCTCACCGGTGGCTATTGAGTGATGCTGTGAGAACACCTCACCGGTGGCTATTGAGTTATGCTGTGAGAACACCTCACCGGTGACTGTTGAGTGATGCTGGGAGAACACCTCACGGGTGGCTATTGAGTGATGCTGTGACAACACCTCACCAGTGACTGTTGAGTGATGCTGGGAGACCACCTCCCCGGGGCTATTGAGTGATGTTGTGCGAACACCTCACTGGTGGCTATTGAGTGATGCTGTGAGAAGACCTCACCAGTGGCTATTGAGTGATGCTGTGTGAATACCTCACTGGTGGCTATTGAGTGATGCTGTGAGACCACCTCCCCGGTGGCTATTGAGTGATGCTGTGCAAACACCTCACCGGTGGCTATTGAGTGATGCTGTGAGAACACCTCACCGGTGGCTATTGAGTGATGCTGTGACAACACCTCACCAGTGGCTATTGAGTGATGCTGTGACAACACCTCACCGGTGACTATTGAGTGATGCTGGGAGACTACTTCACCGGTGGCAATTGAGTGATGCTGTGCGAACACCTCACCGGTGGCTATTGAGTGATGTTGTGTGGATACCTCACTGGTGGCTATTGAGTGATGCTGTGAGACCACCTCCCCGGTGGCTATTGAGTGATGCTGTGCGACACCTCACCGGTGGCTATTGAGTGATGCTGTCAGACCACCTCCCCGGTGGCTATTTAGTGATGCTGTGCGAACACCTCACCGGTGGCTATTGAGTGATGCTGTGAGACCACCTCCCCGGTGACTATTGAGTGATGCTGGGGGAACACCTCACCGGTGGCTATTGAGTGATGCTGTGAGAACACCTCACCGGTGGCTATTGAGTGATGCTGTGACAACACCTCACCGGTGATTATTGAGTGATGCTGGGAGACCACCTCACTGGTGGCTATTGAGTGATGCTGTGACAACACCTCACCGGTGACTATTGAGTGATGCTGGGAGACCACCTCACCGGTGGCTATTGAGTGATGCTGTGCGAACACCTCACTGGTGGCTATTGAGTGATGCTATGAGAACACCTCAAAGGTGGCTATTGAGTGATGCTGTGCGAACACCTCACCGGTGGCTATTGAGTGATGCTGTGAGACCACCTCCCCGGTGGCTATTGAGTGATGCTGTGCGAACACCTCACCGGTGGCTATTGAGTGATGCTGTGAGACCACCTCCGCGGTGGCTATTGAGTGATGCTGTGCGAACACCTCACCGGTGGCTATTGAGTGATGCTGTGAGACCACCTCACCGGTGGCTATTGAGTGATGCTGTGAGAACACCTCACCGGTGGCTATTGAGTGATGCTGTGAGAACACCTCACCGGTGGCTATTGAGTGATGCTGTGAGAACACCTCACCGGTGGCTATTGAGTGATGCTGTGAGAACACCTCACCGGTGGCTATTGAGTGATGCTGTGAGAACACCTCACCGGTGGCTATTGAGTGATGCTGTGAGAACACCTCACCGGTGGCTATTGAGTGATGCTGTGAGAACACCTCACCGGTGGCTGTTGAGTGATGCTGTGAGAACACCTCACCGGTGGCTATTGAGTGATGCTGTGAGACCATCTCACCGGTGGCTATTGAGTGATGCTGTGAGAACACCTCACCGGTGGCTATTGAGTGATGCTGTGAGAACACCTCACCGGTGGCTATTGAGTGATGCTGTGAGACCACCTCACCGGTGACTATTGAGTGATGCTGTGAGAACACCTCACCGGTGGCTATTGAGTGATGCTGTGAGAACACCTCACCGGTGACTATTGAGTGATGCTGTGAGAACACCTCACCGGTGGCTATTGAGTGATGCTGTGAGAACACCTCACCGGTGGCTATTGAGTGATGCTGTGAGAACACCTCACCGGTGGCTATTGAGTGATGCTGTGAGAACACCTCACCGGTGGCTATTGAGTGATGCTGTGAGAACACCTCACCGGTGGCTATTGAGTGATGCTGTGAGAACACCTCACCGGTGGCTATTGAGTGATGCTGTGAGAACACCTCACCGGTGGCTATTGAGTGATGCTGTGAGAACAACTCACCGGTGGCTATTGAGTGATGCTGTGCGAACACCTCACTGGTGGCTATTGAGTGATGCTGTGAGAACACCTCACGCGTGTGGCTATTTAGAGATGCTGTGCAGAACACGCTCACCGGTAGGCTTTTGAGTGATGCTGTGAGCAACACCTCACGTGGTGGCTCTTGAGTATTGCTGTGAGAACACACTCCCGGTGGCTATTGCAGTGATGCTGTGAGAACACCTCCCGGTGGTTGATTGAGCGATGCTGTGGAGAACACCTCACCGGTGGCTTTTCAGTGATGCGTGTGAGCACCTCACTGGTGGCTGATTAGTCGATGCGGTAGAGAACACCTGCACCGGCGGCTATTGCAGTGATGCTGTGAGAACACCTCTCGGCGGTTAGTGAGTGACTGCTGTAAGAACACCTCCACCGAGTGACAGTTTAAGTGATGCTGTGAGAACACCGTGCACTGAGTGCGCTTTGCAGTGATGCTAGTGCACAAGCAACCTGCACTGGTGACTATTCAGTGATGCAGTGAGACCACCTTACCGGTGGCTATTGAGTGATGCTGTGAGACCACCTCCCGGTGGCTATTGAGTGATGCTGTGAGAACACCTCCCGGTGGCTACTGAGTGATGCTGTGCGAACACCTCACCGGTGGCTATTGAGTGATGCTGTGAGAACACCTCACCGGTGGCTATTGAGTGATGCTGTGAGAACACCTCCCGGTGGCTATTGAGTGATGCTGGGAGACCACCTCACCGGTGGCTATTGAGTGATGCTGTGGGAACACCTCACCGGTGGCTATTGAGTGATGCTGTGAGAACACCTCACCGGTGGCTATTGAGTGATGCTGTGAGAACACCTCACTGGTGGCTATTGAGTGATGCTGTGAGAACACCTCACCAGTGGCTATTGAGTGATGCTGTGAGAACACCTCAACGGTGGCTATTGAGTGATGCTGTGAGAACACCTCCCCGGTGGCTATTGAGTGATGCTGTGAGAACACCTCCCCGGTGGTTATTGAATGATGCTGTGGGAACACCTCACCAGTGACTTTTGAGTGATGCTGTGAGAACACCTCACTGGTGGCTATTGAGTGATGCTGTGAGAACACCTCACCGGTGGCTATTGAGTGATGCTGTGAGAACACCTCCCCGGTGGCTATTGAGTGATGCTGTGAGAACACCTCACCGGTGGCTATTGAGTGATGCTGTGAGAACACCTCACCGGTGGCTATTGAGTGATGCTGTGACAACACCTCACTGGTGACTATTGAGTGATGCTGTGAGACCACTTCACCGGTGGCTATTGAGTGATGCTGTGCGAACACCTCACCGGTGGCTATTGAGTGATGCTGTGCGAACACCTCACCGGTGGCTATTGAGTGATGCTGTGAGACCACCTCCCGGTGGCTATTGAGTGATGCTGTGAGAACACCTCCCCGGTGGTTATTGAGTGATGCTGTGGGAACACCTCACCGGTGGCTATTGAGTGATGCTGTGAGACCACCTCACCGGTGGCTATTCAGTGATGCTGTGAGAACACCTCACCGGTGGCTATTGAGTGATGCTGTGAGACCACCTCACCGGTGGCTATTGAGTGATGCTGTGAGACCACCTCCCCGGTGGCTATTGAGTGATGCTGTGAGAACACCTCCCGGCGGCTTTTGAGTGATGCTGTGAGACCACCTCCCCGGTGGCTATTGAGTGATGCTGTGAGAACACCTCCCCGGTGGTTATTGAGTGATGCTGTGGGAACACCTCCCCGGTGGCTATTGAGTGATGCTGTCAGACCACCTCACTGGTGGCTTTTGAGTGATGCTGTGAGAACACCTCACTGGTGGCTTTTGAGTGATGCTGTGAGAACACCTCACCGGTTGCTTTTGAGTGATGCTGTGAGAACACCTCACTGGTGGCTTTTGAGTGATGCTGTGAGAACACCTCCCCGGTGGCTAATGAGTGATGCTGTGAGAGCACCTCCCCGGTGGTTATTGAGTGATGCTGTGGGAACACCTCACCGGTGGCTTTTGAGTGATGCTGTGAGAACACCTCACTGGTGGCTATTGAGTGATGCTATGAGAACACCTCACCGGTGGCTATTGAGTGATGCTGTGAGAACACCTTCCCGGTGGTTATTGAGTGATGCTGTGGGAACACCTCACCGGTGGCTTTTGAGTGATGCTGTGAGACCACCTCACCGGTAGCTATTGAGTGATGCTGTGAGAACACCTCACCGGTGGCTATTGAGTGATGCAGTGAGACCACCTTACCGGTGGCTATTGAGTGATGCTGTGAGACCACCTCCCCGGTGGCTATTGAGTGATGCTGTGAGAACACCTCCACAGTGGTTATTGAGTGATGCTGTGTGAACACCTCACTGGTGGCTATTGAGTGATGCTGTGAGACCACCTCACCGGTGGCTATTGAGTGATGCTGTGAGAACACCTCCCCGGTGGTTATTGAGTCATGCTGTGTGAACACCTCACCGGTGGCTATTGAGTGCTGCAGTGAGACCACCTTACCGGTGGCTATTGAGTGATGCTGTGAGAACACCTCACCGGTGGCTATTGAGTGATGCAGTGAGACCACCTTACCAGTGGCTATTGAGTGATGCTGTGAGACCACCTCCCCGGTCGCAATTGAGTGATGCTGTCAGAACACCTCCCCGGTGGTTGTTGAGTGATGCTGTGTGAACACCTCACCAGTGGCTATTGAGTGATGCTGTGAGACCACCTCCCCGGTGGCTATTGAGTGATGCTGTGAGAACACCTCCCCGGTGGTTATTGAATGATGCTGTGGGAACACCTCACCGGTGGCTTTTGAGTGATGCTGTGAGACCACCTCACCGGTGGCTATTGAGTGATGCTGTGAGAACACCTCACCGGTGGCTATTGAGTGATGCTGTGAGAACACCTCACCGGTGGCTATTGAGTGATGCTGGGAGAGCACCTCACCGGTGGCTATTGAGTGATGCTGTGCGAACACCTCAACGGTGGCTATTGAGTGATGCTGTGAGAACACCTCACCGGTGGCTATTGAATAATGTTGTGTGAACACCTGAGCGGTGGCTATTGAGTGATGCTGAGACCTCCTCCCAGGTGGCTATTGAGTGATGCTGTGAGACCACCTCACCGGTGGCTATTGAGTGATGCTGTGAGAACACCTCACCGGTGGCTATTGAGTTATGCTGTGAGAACACCTCACCGGTGACTGTTGAGTGATGCTGGGAGAACACCTCACCGGTGGCTATTGAGTGATGCTGTGAGAACACCTCACGGGTGGCTATTGAGTGATGCTGTGACAACACCTCACCAGTGACTGTTGAGTGATGCTGGGAGACCACCTCCCCGGGGCTATTGAGTGATGCTGTGTGAACACCTCACCAGTGGTTATTGAGTGGTGCTGTGAGAAGACCTCACCAGTGGCTATTGAGTGATGCTGTGTGAATACCTCACTGGTGGCTATTGAGTGATGCTGTGAGACCACCTCCCCGGTGGCTATTGAGTGATGCTGTGCAAACACCTCACCAGTGGCTATTGAGTGATGCTGTGAGACCACCTCCCGGTGGCTATTGAGTGATGCTGTGAGAACACCTCACCGGTGGCTATTGAGTGATGCTGTGACAACACCTCACCAGTGGCTATTGAGTGATGCTGTGACAACACCTCACCGGTGACTATTGAGTGATGCTGGGAGACTACTTCACCAGTGGCAATTGAGTGATGCTGTGCGAACACCTCACCGGTGGCTATTGAGTGATGTTGTGTGGATACCTCACTGGTGGCTATTGAGTGATGCTGTGAGACCACCTCCCCGGTGGCTATTGAGTGATGCTGTGCGACACCTCACCGGTGGCTATTGAGTGATGCTGCCAGACCACCTCCCGGTGGCTATTTAGTGATGCTGTGCGAACACCTCACCGGTGGCTATTGAGTGATGCTGTGAGACCACCTACCCGGTGACTATTGAGTGATGCTGTGGGAACACCTCACCGGTGGCTATTGAGTGATGCTGTGAGAACACCTCACCGGTGGCTATTGAGTGATACTGTGACAACACCTCACCGGTGATTATTGAGTGATGCTGGGAGACCACCTCACTGGTGGCTATTGAGTGATGCTGTGACAACACCTCACCGGTGACTGTTGAGTGATGCTGGGAGACCACCTCACCGGTGGCTATTGAGTGATGCTGTGCGAACACCTCACCGGTGGCTATTTAGTGATGCTTTGAGAACACCTCACCGGTGGCTATTGAGTGATGTTGTGTGAATACCTCACTGGTGGCTATTGAGTGATGCTGTGAGACCACCTCCCCGGTGGCTATTGAGTGATGCTGTGCGAACACCTCACCGGTGGCTATTGAGTGATGCTGTGAGACCACCTCCCCGGTGGCTATTGAGTGATGCTGTGCTAACATCTCACCGGTTTCTATTGAGTGATGCTCTGACACCACCTCCCCGGTGACTATTGAGTGGTGCTGGGGGAACACCTCACTGGTGGCTTTTGAGTGATGCTGTGAGAACACCTCACCGGTTGCTTTTGAGTGATGCTGTGAGAACACCTCACTGGTGGCTTTTGAGTGATGCTGTGAGAACACCTCACTGGTGGCTTTTGAGTGATGCTGTGAGAACACCTCACCGGTGGCTATTGAGTGATGCTGTGAGAACACCTCACTGATGGCTTTTGAGTGATGCTGTGAGAACACCTCCCGGTGGCTAATGAGTGATGCTGTGAGAGCACCTCCCGGTGGTTATTGAGTGATGCTGTGAGAACACCTCACCGGTGGCTATTGAGTGATGCTGTGAGAACACCTCACCGGTGGCTATTGAGTGATGCTGTGAGAACACCTCACCGGTGGCTATTGAGTGATGCTGTGAGAACACCTCCCCGGTGGTTATTGAGTGATGCTGTGAGAACACCTCACCGGTGGCTATTGAGTGATGCTGTGAGACCACCTCACCGGTGGCTATTGAGTGATGCTGTGAGAACACCTCACCGGTGGCTATTGAGTGATGCAGTGAGACCACCTTACCGGTGGCTATTGAGTGATGCTGTGAGACCACCTCCCGGTGGCTATTGAGTGATGCTGTGAGAACACCTCCACCAGTGGTTATTGAGTGATGCTGTGTGAACACCTCACTGGTGGCTATTGAGTGATGCTGTGAGACCACCTCCCCGGTGGCTATTGAGTGATGCTGTGAGAACACCTCCCGGTGGTTATTGAGTCATGCTGTGTGAACACCTCACCGGTGGCTATTGAGTGCTGCAGTGAGACCACCTTACCGGTGGCTATTGAGTGATGCTGTGAGAACACCTCACCGGTGGCTATTGAGTGATGCAGTGAGACCACCTTACCAGTGGCTATTGAGTGATGCTGTGAGACCACCTCCCCGGTCGCTATTGAGTGATGCTGTCAGAACACCTCCCCGGTGGTTGTTAAGTGATGCTGTGTGAACACCTCACCAGTGGCTATTGAGTGATGCTGTGAGACCACCTCACCGGTGGCTATTGAGTGATGCTGTGAGAACACCTCCCGGTGGTTATTGAATGATGCTGTGGGAACACCTCACCGGTGGCTTTTGAGTGATGCTGTGAGACCACCTCACCGGTGGCTATTGAGTGATGCTGTGAGAACACCTCACCGGTGGCTATTGAATGATGCTGTGAGAACACCTCACCGGTGGCTATTGAGTGATGCTGGGAGAGCACCTCACCGGTGGCTATTGAGTGATGCTGTGCGAACACCTCAACGGTGGCTATTGAGTGATGCTGTGAGAACACCTCACCGGTGGCTATTGAATAATGTTGTGTGAACACCTGACCGGTGGCTATTGAGTGATGCTGAGACCTCCTCCCAGGTGGCTATTGAGTGATGCTGTGAGACCACCTCACCGGTGGCTATTGAGTGATGCTGTGAGAACACCTCACCGGTGGCTATTGAGTTATGCTGTGAGAACACCTCACCGGTGACTGTTGAGTGATGCTGGGAGAACACCTCACCGGTGGCTATTGAGTGATGCTGTGAGAACACCTCACGGGTGGCTATTGAGTGATGCTGTGACAACACCTCACCGGTGACTGTTGAGTGATGCTGGGAGACCACCTCCCGGGGCTATTGAGTGATGCTGTGTGAACACCTCACCAGTGGCTATTGAGTGATGCTGTGAGAAGACCTCACCAGTGGCTATTGAGTGATGCTGTGTGAATACCTCACTGGTGGCTATTGAGTGATGCTGTGAGACCACCTCCCCGGTGGCTATTGAGTGATGCTGTGCAAACACCTCACCAGTGGCTATTGAGTGATGCTGTGAGACCACCTCCCCGGTGGCTATTGAGTGATGCTGTGAGAACACCTCACCGGTGGCTATTGAGTGATGCTGTGACAACACCTCACCAGTGGCTATTGAGTGATGCTGTGACAACACCTCACCGGTGACTATTGAGTGATGCTGGGAGACTACTTCACCAGTGGCAATTGAGTGATGCTGTGCGAACACCTCACCGGTGGCTATTGAGTGATGTTGTGTGGATACCTCACTGGTGGCTATTGAGTGATGCTGTGAGACCACCTCCCCGGTGGCTATTGAGTGATGTTGTGCGACACCTCACCGGTGGCTATTGAGTGATGCTGCCAGACCACCTCCCCGGTGGCTATTTAGTGATGCTGTGCGAACACCTCACCGGTGGCTATTGAGTGATGCTGTGAGACCACCTACCCGGTGACTATTGAGTGATGCTGGGGGAACACCTCACCGGTGGCTATTGAGTGATGCTGTGAGAGCACCTCACCGGTGGCTATTGAGTGATACTGTGACAACACCTCACCGGTGATTATTGAGTGATGCTGGGAGACCACCTCACTGGTGGCTATTGAGTGATGCTGTGACAACACCTCACCGGTGACTGTTGAGTGATGCTGGGAGACCACCTCACCGGTGGCTATTGAGTGATGCTGTGCGAACACCTCACCGGTGGCTATTGAGTGATGCTTTGAGAACACCTCACCGGTGGCTATTGAGTGATGTTGTGTGAATACCTCACTGGTGGCTATTGAGTGATGCTGTGAGACCACCTCCCCGGTGGCTATTGAGTGATGCTGTGCGAACACCTCACCGGTGGCTATTGAGTGATGCTGTGAGACCACCTCCCCGGTGGCTATTGAGTGATGCTGTGCTAACATCTCACCGGTTTCTATTGAGTGATGCTCTGACACCACCTCCCCGGTGACTATTGAGTGGTGCTGGGGGAACACCTCACCTGTGGCTATTGAGTGATGCTGTGAGACCACCTCCGCGGTGACTATTGAGTGATGCTGTGCGAACACCTCACCTGTGGCTATTGAGTGATGCTGTGAGAACACCTCACCGGTGGCTATTGAGTGATGCTGTGAGAACACCTCACCAGGGGCTATTGATTGATGCTGTGAGAACTCCTCCCCGGTGTCTATTGAGTGATGCTGTGAGAACACCTCACCGGTGGCTATTGAGTGATTCTGTGAGAACACCTCACCGGTGGCTATTGAGTGATGCTTTGAGAACACCTCACCGGTGGCTATTGAGTGATGTTGTGTGAATACCTCACCGGTGGCTATTGAGTGATGCTGTGAGACCACCTCCCCGGTGGCTGTTGAGTGATGCTGTGCGAACACCTCACCGGTGGCTATTGAGTTATGCTGTGAGACCATCTCTCCGGGGGCTATTGAGTGATGCTGTGCGAACACCTCATCTGTGGCTATTGAGTGATGCTGTGAGACCACCTCCCCAGTGACTATTGAGTGATGCTGTGTGAACACCTCACCGGTGGCTATTGAGTGATGCCATGAGAACACCTCACCGGTGGCTATTGAGTGATGCTGTGAGAACACCTCACTGGGGGCTATTGAGTGATGCCGTGAGAACACCTCACCGGTGGCTATTGAGTGGTGCTGTGAGAACACCTCACCGGTGGCTATTGAGTGATGCTGTGAGAACACCTCACTGGTGGCTATTGAGTGATGCTGTGAGAACACCTCCCCGGTGGCTATTGAGTGATGCTGTGAGAACACCTCCCCGGTGGTTATTGAGTGATGCTGTGGGAACACCTCACTGGGGGCTATTGAGTGATGCTGTGAGAACACCTCACCGGTGTGGCTATTTAGAGATGCTGTGAGAACACCTCACCGGTGGCTTTTGAGTGATGCTGTGAGAACACCTCACTGGTGGCTTTTGAGTGATGCTGTGAGAACACCTCCCCGGTGGCTATTGAGTGATGCTGTGAGAACACCTCACCGGTGGCTATTGAGTGATGCTGTGAGAACACCTCCCCGGTGGTTATTGAGTGATGCTGTGAGAACACCTCACTGGTGGCTATTGAGTGATGCTGTAGGAACACCTCACCGGTGGCTTTTGAGTGATGCTGTGACAACACCTCACTGGTGAGTATTGAGTGATGCAGTGAGACCACCTTACCAGTGGCTATTGAGTGATGCTGTGAGACCACCTCCCCGGTGGCTATTGAGTGATGCTGTGAGAACACCTCCCCGGTGGTTATTGAGTGGTGCTGTGGGAACACCTCACTGGTGGCTTTTGAGTGATGCTGTGAGAACACCTCACTGGTGACTTTTGAGTGATGCTGTGAGAACACCTCCCCGGTGGCTATTGAGTGATGCTGGGAGACCACCTCACCGGTGGCTATTGAGTGATGCTGTGGGAACACCTCACCGGTGGCTTTTGAGTGATGCTGTGAGAACACCTCACCGGTGGCTTTTGAGTGATGCTGTGAGAACACCTCACTGGTGGCTTTTGAGTGATGCTGTGAGAACACATCACTGGTGGCTTTTGAGTGATGCTGTGAGAACACCTCACTGGTGGCTTTTGAGTGATGCTGTGAGAACACCTCACCGGTGGCTATTGAGTGATGCTGTGAGAACACCTCCCCGGTGGTTATTGAAGGATGCTGTGGGAACACCTCACCGGTGGCTTTTGAGTGATGCTGTGAGAACACCTCACTGGTGGCTATTGAGTGATGCTGTGAGAACACCTCACCGGTGGCTATTGAGTGATGCTGTGAGAACACCTCCCCGGTGGTTATTGAGTGATGCTGTGGGAACACCTCACCGGTGGCTTTTGAGTGATGCTGTGAGAACACTTCACTGGTGGCTTTTGAGTGATGCTGTGACAACACCTCACTGGTGAGTATTGAGTGATGCAGGGAGACCACCTTACCGGTGGCTATTGAGTGATGCTGTGAGACCACCTCCCCGGTGGCTATTGAGTGATGCTGTGAGAACACCTCCCCGGCGGCTTTTGAGTGATGCTGTGAGACCACCTCCCCGGTGGCTATTGAGTGATGCTGTGAGAACACCTCCCCGGTAGTTATTGAGTGATGCTGTGGGAACACCTCACCGGTGGCTATTGAGTGATGCTGTCAGACCACCTCACTGGTGGCTTTTGAGTGATGCTGTGAGAACACCTCACTGGTGGCTTTTGAGTGATGCTGTGAGAACACCTCACCGGTTGCTTTTGAGTGATGCTGTGAGAACACCTCACTGGTGGCTTTTGAGTGATGCTGTGAGAACACCTCCCCGGTGGCTATTGAGTGATGCTGTGAGAGCACCTCCGCGGTGGTTATTGAGTGATGCTGTGGGAACACCTCACCGGTGGCTTTTGAGTGATGCTGTGAGAACACCTCACTGGTGGCTATTGAGTGATGCTGTGAGAACACCTCACCGGTGGCTATTGAGTGATGCTGTGAGAACACCTCCCCGGTGGTTATTGAGTGATGCTGTGGGAACACCTCACCGGTGGCTTTTGAGTGATGCTGTGAGAACACCTCACTGGTGGCTTTTGAGTGATGCTGTGACAACACCTCACTGGTGACTATTGAGTGATGCAGTGAGACCACCTTACCGGTGGCTATTGAGTGATGCTGTGCGAACACCTCACCGGTGGCTATTGAGTGATGCTGTGCGAACACCTCACCGGTGGCTTTTGAATGATGCTGTGAGACCACCTCCCCGGTGGTTATTGAGTGATGCTGTGGGAACACCTCACCGGTGGCTTTTGAGTGACGCTGTGAGACCACCTCACCGGTGGCTATTGAGTGATGCTGTGAGAACACCTCACTGGTGGCTATTGAGTGATGCAGTGAGACCACCTTACCGGTGGCTATTGAGTGATGCTGTGAGACCACCTCCCCGGTGGCTATTGAGTGATGCTGTGAGAACACCTCTCCGGTGGTTAGTGAGTGATGCTGTGTGAACACCTCACCGGTGGCTATTGAGTGATGCAGTGAGACCACCTTACCGGTGGCTATTGAGTGATGCTGTGAGAACACCTCACCGGTGGCTATTGAGTGATGCAGTGAGACCACCTCACCGGTGGCTATTGAGTGATGCTGTGAGACCACCTCCCCGGTGGCTACTGAGTGATGCTGTGAGAACACCTCCCCGGTGGTTATTGAGTGATGCTGTGTGAACACCTCACCGGTGGCTATTGAGTGATGCTGTGAGACCACCTCCCCGGTGGCTATTGAGTGATGCTGTGAGAACACCTCACCGGTGGCTATTGAGTGATGCTGTGGGAACACCTCACTGGTGGCTTTTGAGTGATGCTGTGAGACCACCTCACCGGTGGCTATTGAGTGATGCTGTGAGAACACCTCACTGGTGGCTATTGAGTCATGCTGTGACAATACCTCACCGGTGTCTTTTGAGTGATGCTGTGAGACCACCTCACCAGTGGCTAATGAGTGATGCTGTGAGAACACCTCACTGGTGGCTTTTGAGTGATGCTGTGAGACTACCTCCCCAGTGGCTATTGAGTGATGCTGTGAGACCACCTCCCCGGTGGCTGTTGAGTGATGCTATGAGAACACCTCACCGGTGGCTTTTGAGTGATGCTGTGAGACCACCTCCCCGGTGGCTACTGAGTGATGCTGTGAGAACACCTCCCCGGTGGTTATTGAGTGATGCTGTGTGAACACCTCACCGGTGGCTATTGAGTGATGCTGTGAGACCACCTCCCCGGTGGCTATTGAGTGATGCTGTGAGAACACCTCACCGGTGGCTATTGAGTGATGCTGTGGGAACACCTCACTGGTGGCTTTTGAGTGATGCTGTGAGACCACCTCACCGGTGGCTATTGAGTGATGCTGTGAGAACACCTCACTGGTGGCTATTGAGTCATGCTGTGACAATACCTCACCGGTGTCTTTTGAGTGATGCTGTGAGACCACCTCACCGGTGGCTAATGAGTGATGCTGTGAGAACACCTCACTGGTGGCTTTTGAGTGATGCTGTGAGACCACCTCCCCGGTGGCTATTGAGTGATGCTGTGAGACCACCTCCCCGGTGGCTGTTGAGTGATGCTATGAGAACACCTCACCGGTGGCTTTTGAGTGATGCTGTGAGAACACCTCCCCGGTGGCTATTGAGTGATGCTGTGACAATACCTCACCGGTGTCTTTTGAGTGATGCTGTGAGACCACCTCACCGGTGGCTTTTGAGTGATGCTGTGAGACCACCTCACTGGTGGCTTTTGAGTGATGCTGTGAGAACACCTCCCCGGTGGCTATTGAGTGAAGCTGTGAGCACCTGAAGAAAAAGCATCTTTAAACGCGGGACTATTGCACTACAATCTTGAATTTTTCCCTCAAACCCTACTGAGCGGGTGCCTTTCCTCGTGACCTCCAAGGGTCACAGCGTAAAGAATATATTTGCTTAACTCTGTATGGATTATGTTTGTTTTGCTAAAGGCACTTACAAAAAGATTACATTTGTTTAAAAGCGCTTAACTTGCTTTGCGCACGGTCCATCTCACGAAAAATGCTCGCACTTGCACTTTTAAGCTGCATGTTTGTGTTCGCTGACAGAATGCAATGAACTTAGAACTTTGCAGTTTAAAATCACACCTTGTGGTCTTTCATGGAGTACATATCAAATGTAGAAATATCGCACGCATGTCAGTTTTACTTTATTAAAAATCCAACTTTGCTTATAAATACTCTGCAATATTGTTTCACTTATCGCTCTCAGGGTCTTCCCCAATTTCCCTTTGAGATTCAACTGGAGTTAAAATGCGTTTGGAAGGGCTGGGGCAGGGTAAGGTGTTCATTTCATTCTGTTCTTCTAAGGCTTGGTGCCTTGAATGCGAAACTCAAAGGCCCCTCTCTGCATATGTCAGTGGATTGAAGCTAGCCTGGATGACGAGGGGTAATACCAAGAAACCGGTCCCAGGATGCTTGTTTCTGGTCCAGGGAAGACCTGGCTTGGCAGTTCAGGCTGGACTGTTCTCATGAGGAGCAGAGTCAAGACTGGTTTGCATATGGCTGGGTTCGAATTGGGGTGGCATGGTGAGCAAAAAACAATGGATTAACCCCAAATCTCTTGACTGGGGGGGGTGCCTGAAAAGTTTCAGCACTCCGTCCATCATCTCCTTGTGTTTGCTTTGTTCGCCCTAAGTTGGCAGGGTATGCCCAGACGTGGGTCCCTTGCTCACTTTGCCACTGGATTCAAGCTAGCCTGGCTGAGGAGGGGTGTTACCCTGAAACCACTCCCAGGATGCTTGTTTCCGGTCCAGAGAAGACCTGGCGTGGCAGTTCAGGCTGGATTGTTCTCATGAGGAGCAGGGTCAAGACTGATTTGCATATGGCTGGG
Organism: Calotriton arnoldi; assembly: GCA_963921515.1. Classification (NCBI taxonomy): domain Eukaryota; kingdom Metazoa; phylum Chordata; class Amphibia; order Caudata; family Salamandridae; genus Calotriton; species Calotriton arnoldi. Next base: position 294,569 of record CAWUFW010016263.1, on the reverse strand, counting down.
TCCAAACTGGGGTGGCATGGTGAGCAAAAAAAACAATGGATTGACCCCAGATCTCTTGACTGGGGGTGAGTGTCTGAAAAGTTTCAGCACTCTGTCCATCATCTCCTTGTGTTTGCTTTGTTCACCCTAAGTTGGCAGGGTATGCCCAGACGTGGGTCCCTTGCTCACTTTGCCACTGGATTCAAGCTAGCCTGGATGACGAGGGTTAATACCCCGAAACCGGTCCCTGGATGCTTGTTTCCAGTTTGGGCTGGACTGGGCTCATGAGGCGCAGGCATGGGGAGCAAAAGAAGGATGGATTGACCCCAGATCTCTTGACTGGGGGTGAATGTTTGAAAAGGTTCAGCGCTCCGTCCATCATCTTGTTGTGTTTTTAATCTGCATATGTTAACAGCTTAGTCCACTTTCCCCTATAAACTCTTGTAGTGTTAATGCAGCTCTCTGACCCTCTCCCAGACCAGTGGAAGCACCAATTCTTTACAATGTAAACTGGTGCTTGCTGTCTTGTGTTTATCACATGAACTGGTGCTTGCTATCTTGTGTTTATCACATGAACTGGTGCTTGCTGTCTTGTGTTTATCACATGAACTGGTGCTTGCTGTCTTGTGTTTACCACATGAACTGGTGCTTGCTGTCTTGTGTTTACCACATGAACTGAACTGGTGCTTGCTGTCTTGTGTTTACCACATGAACTGGTGCTGGCTGCCTTGTGTTTACCACATGAACTGAACTGGTGCTTGCTGTCTTGTGTTTACCACATGAACTGGTGCTTGCTGTCTTGTGTTTACCACATGAACTGAACTGGTGCTTGCTGTCTTGTGTTTACCACATGAACTGGTGCTTGCTGTCTTGTGTTTACCACATGAACTGAACTGGTGCTTGCTGTCTTGTGTTTATCACATGAACTGGTGCTTGCTGTCTTGTGTTTATCACATGAACTGGTGCTTTCTGTCTTGTGTTTACCACATGAACTGAACTGGTGCTTGCTGTCATGTGTTTACCACATGAGCTGGTGCTTGCTGTCTTGTGTTTATCACATGAACTGGTGCTTGCTGTCTTGTGTTTACCACATGAACTGGTGCTTGCTGTCTTGTGTTTACCACATGAACTGAACTGGTGCTTGCTGTCTTGTGTTTATCACATGAACTGGTGCTTGCTGCCTTGTGTTTACCACATGAACTGAACTGGTGCTTGCTGTCTTGTGTTTCCCACATGAACTGGTGCTTGCTGTCTTGTGTTTACCACATGAACTGAACTGGTGCTTGCTGTCTTGTGTTTACCACATGAACTGGTGCTTGCTGTCTTGTGTTTACCACATGAACTGAACTGGTGCTTGCTGTCTTGTGTTTATCATATGAACTGGTGCTTGCTGTCTTGTGTTTATCACATGAACTGGTGCTTGCTGTCTTTTGTTTACCACATGAACTGAACTGGTGCTTGCTGTCTTGTGTTTATCACTTGAGCTGGTGCTTGCTGTCTTGTGTTTATCACATGAACTGGTGCTTGTTGTCTTGTGTTTACCACATGAACTGGTGCTTGCTGTCTTGTGTTTACCACATGAACTGGTGCTTGCTGTCTTGTGTTTACCACATGAACTGAACTGCTGCTTGCTGTCTTGTGTTTATCACATGAACTGGTGCTTGCTGTCTTGTATTTATCACATGAACTGGTGCTTGCTGTCTTGTGTTTACCACATGAACTGAACTGGTGCTTGCTGTCTTGTGTTTTCCACATGAACTGGTGCTTGCTGTCTTGTGTTTATCACATGAACTGGTGCTTGCTGTCTTGTGTTTATCACATGAACTGGTGCTTGCTGTCTTGTGTTTACCACATGAACTGAACTGGTGCTTGCTGTCTTGTGTTTACCACATGAACTGGTGCTTGCTGTCTTGTGTTTACCACATGAACTGGTGCTTGCTGTCTTGTGTTTACCACATGAACTGAACTGGTGCTTGCTGTCTTGTGTTTACCACATGAACTGGTGCTTGCTGTCTTGTGTTTACCACATGAACTGAACTGGTGCTTGCTGTCTTGTGTTTACCACATGAACTGGTGCTTGCTGTCTTGTGTTTACCACATGAACTGAACTGGTGCTTGCTGTCTTGTGTTTACCACTTGACCGTGATGGAGTAATTCTAAGATGTTTTGTTTACAGTGCCCTGTATCAAAGTTTTGCACCTTAAGGGGCGCAGTTATTATCCGCTTGAAGGCAAGGGAGGAAATACAAATTACTCCACAGCATTTTTTTTTTTCAGATAAAGGCAGCTGCAGCGATTCTACATTTTTCGTGGCAAGGAAGTGATAAAATTAGTGCCGCTTGCGCCAAAAGTCTCTCTTGGTGAAAGCTAAGCACTGCGTTATGGCGTAGTAAGCTGAGCCATCGGTGTCTAGTGTGGGAATTTTACGCACGCTGCACCCTCATGAACACATGTCACTATAATGACACGCACACAAGGGTAAGGCATGTAAAACGCCAGTTTGTTTATTACATCTGGATTTGCGTCAATCCGAGGCGCCTTCCAGAGGGATGGCGCTTCACAGCGTAAAGCGATTTTAGTATTGCACAAATAACGATTTCTCTGCTAAAATACAAGAAAATTGATTAATCCCCCAGCAGGACCCCACAGCGTGTCGAGACCCTCACGAGTGAAGCAGCCACGCTATACAAATCCTGATTGATTGATTGATGTTGAAATTTGCACCACTTTGCTTTGCAAAATTCCGCTTAGCATGTGCACCGCATAGAAATTGTGGGAGTGTGTCTGTCGTTCATGGGCCAGCAGTGCATCGTTCAAGAACAGAGGTGGCATGTAGGAGAAATATTAGTAAATATGTATATGGCACTGAGCATGTTGGAAGAACAGCTTTGTTACTTGTGTGGCCTAGATGTGTAGCAAATAAAGATTCATTTTACCCTACACAGTAGGGGGGCAGTGGGAGAGCTCAGTGCATTGAATGTTTGACCAGACTTGGGGTTCACTGATGGATTCATTCCTTGCAGGAACATTGTCTTTAGGTTTGGAAAAGACTTCACCTATGCTGGACTGGTTCAGTTTTAACCATGTTCAACTTGTATAATGAATATTTTTATAATCATAATAAAAGGGTTTTCCATTGGAAAAACAATGTCTTATCACACATTTAAAAGGCACTCTACACAGAGCTGCATTTGCAGCCTCCTTACATACACTGGGACAGTGCCGTTTACACCTTAGCGCACAAGTGCTCTTTCACAGATCGGAGAGGTGCAGGTACAGGGGAGTCTTCCCTCAAATCCACAGAACAGATGCACCAAGGCAACATAAGTGCAGGTTTCTCTCATACACATAGAACAGGTATAACACAGGCAACAACAAGTATAACCCTGAAGTATGCAAAAACCGATGGATGAATGCTTGAATTATTCTCAACCACTGGTAAATACTCGGTGCTGCATCCCAGTCCATCGTTATTTTGCACACCATGCCACCTCAGTTTGGAATCAGCCATATGCAAATCAATCTTGGCCCTCCTCCAATAGGAACAGTCCAGCCCCATTTGCCAGACAAGGTCCTCCCTGAACTGGAATACAAAAAACCTAAGACCAGTTGTGTCCTTATTAGGGCTACTCAGTCGACTATACCTTGGTTCCAGTGGCATTCTCGTCCCACTTAGGGTGACACACTTTAAGTATGTAAAATGCGATGGACAGAATGCTTGAATTAATCTCAGCCAGTGGTAATTACTCAGGCCACATCCGAGTCCTCATTATCTTGCACACCATGACACCACAATTTGGACCCAGCCATATGCAAATTAGCCTTGACATTGCTCCAAAAAGAACAGTCCAGTCCGAACTGTCAGACCAGGTCCTCCCTGAACCGGAACACAAGCAACTCAAGATCGGTTTTGCCCATATTAGAGCTCTTCAGTCTGGTATAATTTAGTTCCAGCGGCACAGTGTTCAAACTGCGGTGCAAGGAAGGCAAAAGAATGATGGATTGGAATGCTACCTCGAGCAATTGTCAGTGGTTAGACTAATTACAAGCATTCCTCTCATCACCTTCTGTGTGTTTGATGTAATGCCCTAAAGGCCAGAGGCATGCCCAGATGTGGTCCCCTTGCTCACTGTGCCACTGGAACCAAGTTACACCCGACTGAAGAGCCCCCATCAGGGCAAAATCGGTCTTGGATCGCTTGGGTTCTGGTTCAGTGAGAATCTGGGCTGGCAGTTCGGGCTGGACTGTTTCTACTGGAGTTGGGTCAAGACTGATTTGCATATAGCTGGGTCTAATCTGGGGTGGCATGGTGGGCAAAACAAAGATGGGTTGGAATGCCACCCTGAGTGACTGACAGTGGCTAGACTAATTGCAAGCATTCCTCCTATCAACCTTTGTGTGTTTGATGTAATGTGCTAAGTGATTACGGTCATGCAGACGTGGATCTTGGGGACGTAATACCACTTAGTTCTACACATCTTCGTGGCGAGCCTAAAGTATCTGTTAACACCATTTAACCATTTCTGTGAGGACTTGACATCATTTTCATTATGCACAATCTCTGTATGGACATAACATCATTGTCATTATACACCATCTTTGTGGGTATTGTTATACACCATCTCTGGTGGGACGTAACATTAGGGCTGGGCAAAATTTTAATTGGACCAGAGGACTCAGAGTCATTTTGGCAATTGTGGTTTACTCTTGTGATGCAAAATTTCCACAAATTACCCACTTACGCCTGCTCAGGTACTTTGGAGTAATTCGGGGCAAAAATCCTACAGCAAGAGCACACAGAGTGTGAGCGGCTTCTCGCTGCTCGTGTTCTATTGCATTTAGCAATATTTTCTTCGTGCAAAATGCGTCCTCAGGTCCACTTTGGATGAGAGTGTACATTTCACGCAATGAAAATAGCACACAATTCCAGGTTATGCTCCTTGCATAATTCTGCGTAATGTTGCATAATTTTGCTGTATTTCCACATAATTACACTATAGCAAATTATTGTTACAACCCAGCTTTTTAAGGACTTAACACCACATTAATTTTGCACAATTTCTTTGTGACCTTAACATAACTGATGCATCCTATCTACGTGGCCACTTAACACCACTGTCTTTATGCACCATCACCATCTTAACATGACTATTACACAACATCTTAGGGGACTAAATGCCACTAAATACATACATCCCTGTGGGGAACCTAAAATGTCTGTTAAACACCATTTCTGTAGAGACCTAATAGCACTGTCCTTATGCACCGTCCCTGTGGAGACCTTAACACAGTGTTAAACACCATTTCTGTGAGGACTTAACATCATTGTCATTCTGCACAATCTTTGTGGGAACTTAACACTACCATCATTATGCACCGTTTCTGTGTGTACTTAACACGATCATCATTATGCACCGTTTCTGTGTGTACTTAACACGATCATCATTATGCACCGTTTCTGTGTGTACTTAACACGATCATCATTATGCACCGTTTCTGTGTGTACTTAACACGATAATCATTATGCACCATTTCTGTGTGTACTTAACACGACCATCATTATGCACCATTTCTGTGTGTACTTAACACAACCATCATTATGCACCATTTCTGTGAGGACTTAACATCATTGTCATTCTGCACGATCTCTTTGGGGACTTAACACCATTGTCATTGTGCACTATCTCTGTGAGACTACCTAAGCACATTGTTATGCACTATCTTTGTGGGAACTTAACATAACTGTCATTTGTACTATCTCTGTGGGGACCTTACCACATTGTTATACACCATCTCTGTAGGGACATAACGCTACCGTCATTATGCACCATCTCTGTGAGTACTTAATAATACCATCATTATGCACCATTTCAGTGAGTACTTAACACTATCATCATTATGCACCATTTCAGTGAGTACTTAACACTATCATCATTATGCACCATTTCAGTGAGTACTTAACACTATCATCATTATGCACTATTTCAGTGAGTACTTAACACTACTGTCATTATGCACCATTTCAGTGAGTACCTAACACTACCATCATCATGCACCATTTCAGTGAGTACTTAACACTACTGTCATTGTGCACCATTTCAGTGAGTACCTAACACTACCATCATCATGCACCATCTCCATATCGACCTTAGTGCCACTAATACAGACCATCTCTGTGGGGGAATCACTGTCATTGCAACCCTTCAATACTGAGATAACAAGATCACCATCATTAACGTCCCATTGTAGATAGTATTACCACTACTACTGTATTCAGATGCAATGAGGAGAAGTGAACTAGTTGATGGTCATGGAACCTGACTTGACCACTGTGTGATACTGATGCAGGGCAACCATCTCCCTGTGCCTTATATTCCTTGCCTCCACACAGCGTTAACAACAAGAATGCTGATGGTAAGTGGCTGTGTGTGAACATGTGATACAACACTTCTTTGTGGGAAAAGCAGTCTTATTATAATCCAGTTGGTACAGGTCCCTAAATTATCAGAGTGCCATATATATAAAAAGACAATTTTATGAAGTGTACTATAAAACAGCTATTAAGTTCTTTACCTTATAATTTATTACATCCAAAATGAGAACACTGGAATGAGTCCTCACAAGGATGGTAACACGTGTCCAAGTCCCTATAATGATGGGTCTATACGTGTGATTAAAAAAAGGCATTTATGCAAATTTGTAGTTGGACCCTGTATCAAGAATTCTTTCTTAGTATATTCTTGTTTTTGGTAGATTTTAAAAACATTGGGAAAGGTTGGTCCCCACAAGGCAGGCATCCACACATAGGGGCTTATCTACAAGCCTAATGTGCTGCTGGTGCATCACTTTTTAGGACACACCAGTAGCACAGCATGCCTGCCCATATTTACAAGGCCATGTGAAGCCACCATGCATGGCTTTTTGTGGCCTTGTAAATATGACCTCCTTTCACGCATTACTCTGCGTGAAAGGGGCATTCCATGTGTGTTGCTGTGGGTGTTCCCATGCAACATCCATGGAACCTGACGCATTCCCCAATTTGTAAGGTATCGTAAACCTGGGAATGCGTCAGATTCCTACGCCGCCCCAGGGGAGGCATAAGGGAGGCACAAAGAGAAAAATAGCTGTATTTTTCCTTGTTTTTCCTTTTTCTATGTGTCCTGCATTCTGCAGCACACATAGAAAGTGTAAAACACCTCTTGTTATTGTTTTTGTGCAGGAAGGTGTTCCTTCCTGCACAAAAACAATCACCCCTACAATGCAGACACCCTTGCAGAATGGCACAAGGGTGCCTGCGTTGGTGCATGGTAGACCATTGTGCACCAGCGCAGGGGAAAAGGACAGGAATGCACCATATCTGGTAGAGACGGTGCATTCCTGCCCTTTTCTTTTGGTGCACGGCAGAGCAGCAGGAAGGCTTGCTGTGCTGCCTGCGTGAAAATATTGGAAATGAGGCCCAAAGTCCCCACAAATATGGTATGTGTTTGTGTGTGTGCATGTGTGTGTGTGTGTGTGTATTCAGGCAAAGGTTTATAACTTATATATTTTTACTATAATATTGTGTGCCTATACTTAGCTGTTATTTAAAGTCCCAATTCCAGGAGGTGACTCCAAATTTGAGGGAAGGAAAACCTACCTTTGATGTAGTGACTCCTAATGTAGTTCCCGCAATGTAGTGACTCCTAATATAGTTCCCGCAATGTAGTGACTCCTAGTTTAGTGCCGTCAGTGTAGTGGGGCTGCACCGTGCATGCACCCTGGCAGCAGTTGCTGGGGGTGGGCTGGTCAGTGTCTTCTATGGAGTGTCAGGAGTCACACTAGAGGGGGTGGCCAGAAAGTGTCTGAGTGAAGTGCAGCTTAGGCACCCATTCTTCACTGACGGGCTGTAATCACCAGGAGCGTGCAGTGTAATACCATGCTGGAGTAGGGAGAAGGAACCCCATGTGGCACAGAGTCACAGAACTGAATTGGGGAGTCTTTACAGTTTTCTGTGCTCCCACCTAGCAATATACTGAGGTTCTTCTGAAGATATGTAGTGGGTGTGTTTAATGTTCTTTAAAGGGCTGCATGTTGGGGCAGCGATAAAAGATTTATGCATAATGGTAGCCTCCGGTCTTGTAATGAAATCTGCTCTGTGTGTCACACTAAGCTATGGCTTTTAAGACCAATAATCATCTGCAACTCCCGAACGCTGGTGCTTCCGATCATGCCGCACCGACCCCTTCACGCTAGCCTCAAGCCGTTTAGAATCAACCCCTCCCACTCTCGCTTGGGCCCCCAAGATCCCCAAGGCAAGGTTTATTTGAATCGTGACTTGGGGGTGCCAAGTAGGTGCAGTTAACCACATCCAGCATGCGGTACACTGACAAAATATCGACACTCAAAATATCCCCATACAAAAATACAGTGACAAAAATATCGATGTAAAAAATATCTACATCCTATACTTATAATGGTAAGTACAAAAATATTGGGGGGAAAATATCGATGTCATAAATATCGTTACATAAAATATAGTTTTATATATATATATATATATTAAATATAAAATATATTAAAGAATATAAATTAATTTTAAAAAATGTACTTAGATTTAATATACATTTTAACAAATATAACAAATAAACTTAATTTAAAAAGGTAAACAGACATATATAATAATTTATATATATATATATATTCACTGAAAAAACCATAGGTTTCAGACACGTTATAGTTAGAAATTAGCATTTAAAAAACCTTTGAAATTCACTGAAAAAACCATAGGTTTTAGGGACAGTTATAGTTAGTTGGACATTTCACTCGTACAAAACCCGTGAAATTCCCCTGTTATAGTTAGTTCAGCTAACTATAACTCGCGCCCCGCAATGCACTGCTGATGACGTCACATATTACATCACTCATGACATGGTCAGTGACATCACTGATGACATCACTGATGACATCTCAAATGACATCACTGATGACATCATCCAGTGACTGTGTGTTTCTGTAAAGTTTAAATATTTTTAATATATATAGGAAAAGACGTATTGAAGAATGAGTGGGTGTGTAAGTGTCTGTATGGATTATTTAGTAAGTGCGTGAGTGACTCTATAAGTGAGTGATTTAACGTATCTTACTGAATGCATGGGTTAGTGACTAAACTGGGTGAATGTCTGTATCCGTTTGTCTGTTGCTGTGTAAGTGGCTGCATGTGTTTGTGAATAGCTACATGAGTGTCTATATGAGTTATTGAATGGTTGTCTGAGTATCTGTATGGGTGCCTGAGTGTTTGTGTGGGAGGGGTGTGTGCGACTCTGTGCATAGATGTGTGAGTGGGTGATTCACTGGGTGGATGGTTTCAAGAGTGCATCTGTGATAGACTGTATGGGTGGGTAAGTGTGTGTAAGAGTGTGTTAGTGAGTGAATGTATGTCCCAGTGGTACATGTGTGAGTAACTACATATGTGAAAGGCAGTATATATGTGTGTTGGAGTATATAAATACCTATAAGCGAGAGTGAGTGATTGTGATAGTGGCTGTATGGATGAGTGTGTGCTTGTATCAGTGATTGTATAAGAGCGTAACAATGGTGCTAGTATTTGTATGATTACGTGAGCTGGTGTGTGTATAACTGTATAGGTGAGTAAATGGCAGTGTGTTTAATTATTTGCATGACTGACTAGGTGTGTGAGTACCTCTATGGATGAGTGGCGGTGTTTGAGTGTCTATATAGAAGTAAGAGTGCATATGATAGTCCTGTACTGAGTGACCATAAGTATGAGTGACTGTACAGGTGAGTGAGTGGATGTGTGTGTGTAGACCTAAGAATCAGTGAGTGGGTATGTAGTTATTGGTGTTGGAGTGTCTATGGTTTTCCGAATGGCAGTTTGTAATTTAGATTGGGTGTATCAAAGGTTATGTTAGGGTGTGAGGAGGTGCATCAGATTATCACGTGGATGATGTCATCAGTGATGTCATTTGAGATGTCATCAGTGATGTCATCAGTGATGTCACTGACCATGTCATGAGTGATGTAATATGTGACGTCATCAGCAGTGCATTGCGGGGCGCGAGTTATAGTTAGCTGAACTAACTATAACAGGGGAATTTCACGGGTTTTGTACGAGTGAAATGTCCAACTAACTATAACTGTCCCTAAAACCTATGGTTTTTTCAGTGAATTTCAAAGGTTTTTTAAATGCTAATTTCTAACTATAACGTGTCTGAAACCTATGGTTTTTTCAGTGAATTTCAAAGGTTTTTTAAATGCTAATTTCTAACTATAACGTGTCTGAAACCTATGGTTTTTTCAGTGAATTTCAAAGGTTTTTAAAATGCTAATTCCTAACTATAACATGTCTGAAACCTACGGTTTTTCCTGTGAATTTCAAAGGTTTTGTAAATGACAATTTTTAAATGTATTAATTGTTATATTTATTTTTTTCATACTGATTTACTACATTTTTAGAAACATTTTTCTTTTACATATTTTATTTTTTAAATTACATTGTAATTACATTATACATTACAAAAAATACTTTCTCAGAATGAATTACTTTAGTTTAAATACTTTGCACATAGGCAATAGACTTTTAAGTACAGTAGTTACAGTTGTTGCAATGGGCAACACATTTTCAAACACAATGCAACATTCAGCTCAATGCGAATTTCTAGTTAAATGCAATTAGTTACTTTACGGATTACTTTTCTAACCACAGGACTGGATCCTAGATTCAGTCCTGGGACATCTCCTGTAAACAGTTGAGTAAAAGCGTTTTGGTTACAGTAGTGATTTTTAAGGAATATTATTGTATTTTAAAAGTTGACACTTAGAAACTTTTTCTCATAGAATCACCAATGTTATCCTATGGAAGGAAATTCACTAAGCAGGTAAAAACTGTTATCGTTACTTTTTCTTACTCAGTGTTGGATCCTGGATCCAGCACTGGTGCATCTCCTGTAAACAGTTGAAAGAATGCGTTTAAGTCATACAGGCGATTTTTAAGGAATATTTGTAGTTTGTGAAAATCGACACTTTGAAACTTTTCAGCTGAAAACCAGACAATGGATTCCTATGGAAGAAAATATAAGTTACTGGTAAATACGGTTAAAATTACTTTTCAGGGTCAGTGCTGGGCTAAAAGATGCAGCACTGAGGTCTCTCCTGATAACAGGTGAGTAAATCGGAATTCGTATTTCGGCTGATTTTAGAGGAATATTTTAAAGTTCCAAAACTCCACACTTAGAAGAATTTCCAAGTGAAACCAGTCAATGTTAGCCTATGGAAGGAAATTCAAGTTACTGGTAAGTACGGTTAAAATTACTTTTCAGGACCAGTACTGGGCTGAAAGATACAGCACTGAGGTCTCTCATGATAACAGGTGAGTAAATCGGAATTCGTATTTCGGCTGATTTTAGAGGAATATTTGTATGTTTCAAAAATCAACACTTAGAAACTTTTTCAGCAAAAAGCAGGCAATGATATCCTATGGAAGGAAATTCAAGTTACTGGTAAGTACGGTTAAAATTACTTTTCAGGATTAGTACTGGGCTGAAAGATGCAGCACTGAGGTCTCTCCTGATAACAGGTGAGTAAATCAGAATTCGTAGTTCGGCAGATTTTAGAGGAATATTTGCACAATGGTGAAGGGAGGGCGGGGCCTGAGGTGACATCTGTGCAAACGCGCCCCGTGGCGCTTTTAAGTTGGGGGATTAAGTCCCCTTGAATCATGAGGGTCCCTAGGGGCCAACTAGCCCACCAGGAACCTCCAGTATGCGCCAGGGGCTGCGTTGCAGAGACATGTAGAGAGGCCACACCCTTTTACACCTCTCTGCAACGCAGCTCTGTGGCGCTTTCTGGATGTACCTGTTGGGCTAGTTGGCCCCAGAGACCCTCAGGATTGAAGGGATTTAATTCCCCATCTTAAAACGCGCCACAGGGCCTGTTTGCACACATGTCACCTGAAGCTCCGCCCCCTCCCTTCACCACTGTGCCAACGCGCCCCGTGGCGCGTTTTAAGTTGGGGGATTAAGTCCCCTTGAATCCTGAGGGTCCCTGGGGGCCAACTAGCCCACTATGTACCTCCAAAAAGCGCCACAGAGCAGCGTTGCAGAGAGGTGTATAAAGGGGCGTGGCCTCTGTACACCTCTCTGCAACGCAGCCCCCTGGCGCATACTGGAGGTTCCTGGTGGGCTAGTTGGCCCCCAGGGACCCCCAGTATTGAAGTGTAATTACTTCCCCATCTGCAAACGCGCCAGGGGGCGCGTTTGCAGAGTGGTGAAGAAAGGGGGCGGGGCCTGTGGCCCGATCGTTTTTTTTTTTTTTTTTTTTTCCCTGAAGGCCCCCCTTCCTTTTTCTTATTTTTGGGCCCTGGGGACCCCATCCCCCAGGGCCTTACCCCTTTTTTTTTTTATTAAAATTAAACTGGAAGGGGGCCGCGTGGCCCCCTGCCCTGGCCGAATACTGCCCCGGGGACCCCATCCCCCGGGGCATGGCCACACTCAACATTCCTTTTTAAGGAGGGGGGCTGCGTGGCCCCCCTCCTCAGGCCTCCTTTTGCCCCGGGGACACCATCCCCGGGGCAGGCCTTTTTTTTTTTTTATAATTTCTGGGGAGGGGGCCGTGTGGCCCCCCTCCCGAGCCTAACTTGCCCCGGGGACCCCATCCCCCGGGGCCTGGCCTCTGGTTGGGGACTGTGGGGGGTCCCCAAACCCCCACAGTCCCGCCGGCTCCCCGTGTCCTAAGGGAGCCGGCATTGCTTTTCCACACGGGGAGCAGCTAACATGCTGCTCCCCGTGTGGAAAAGCAATTGTCTTTGGATATTGGAAGCGAGAGCAGGTTTCCCTGCTCTCTCTTCCAATATCCAAAGCAGTTTGCAATGACAGGACGGGAGCCGCGAGGCTCCCGTCCTGTCATTGCAAACAGCAGTGTCCCGGGGGTAGGCACCCCGGGACACTGCAGGAGCCGGCCCTGGGGGGTGGCGGTCCCCAGGGCCACCACAGGCTCCAGGAGGGGGCCGCGCGGCCCCCTCCCCACATCAGCAAAGCCCCGGGGAGGTGGTGGTCCCCGGGGCTTCGGGGGTCCAAAACGGACCCCCATCTTAAATTTGTTAGTGCCCCGGGGAGGTGGCGGTCCCCAGGGCGTGTGGGGGGGCTCAAGCCCGCCCCACCACACAGGAAAAAGTAAAAAAAAGAAGCCCGGGGAGGTGGTGGTCCCGGGGCTGCGGAGGGCTCAGAGCCCTCCCGCACCATTTTAAAAGAAAGCCCCGGGGGGTGGCGGTCCCCGGGGCTTGGGGGCCTTTGAGGCCCCCATACGTAAATTTAACCCCCACCATGCCCCCGGGACTTGGGCCACCCGGGGGCAAAATACAATCGAGCGCGGGAGACCGCGCTTCGATTTCTATCGGCAGGATCCGCGCACCCTGAGCGCATCCTGCCGATTTAAATTAAAAAAAATGCTTTTTTCTGCCCAGGGGGTCCTTGTGGGACCCCTGAGCAGACCTAGGGGTCAGGGTGTTTCTACCCTGCCCCCTTTGTGCGCTTTGCGCACTTGTTTCTGTCCCTCGGTTCTACCGAGGGACAAAATGGCTGCCAACATTTCCTGAATCGGAATGTTGACAGCCAGCTGACAGCCAATTAGCATGCAGCTCGTGATCGGGACGGTGCGCGCAGGGTGCGCTCAGGGTGCGCGAATCCTCCGTGCCCATAGATATATATGTACTTTTACTTTTGATTTTCTCAGCAACTACTGAACGGATTTACACCATTTAACAAAAGGGTTCTTTCTGAACCAAGAACTACCTCTTTGCCAAATTTGGTGTAATTCCGTTCAGCAGTTCGGGCTGTAGCCTTGCATAAAGTTTCATATGGGAAATTGATTTTTTGACTCTTATTTTTTAATTTCTCCGCAACTACTGAACGGATTTACACCATTTAACAAAAGGGTTCTTTCTGAACCAAGAACTACCTCTTTGCCAAATTTGGTGTAATTCCGTTCAGCAGTTCGGGCTGTAGCCGTGTCTAAAGTTTCCTATGGGAAAATGAATGGGGAAAACACGTTTTGGGACCCCCTTTTTCTTGGCCCCCGCTTGACGAATCACCCTGAGACTTTCAGGGTAGGAGCGGACCGGAGCGGGCCATAAAGTTTGAAAATTTCGCGAAGATTCGTCAACCGACGCAAGAGTTATTTCAAATAGAATGTCGCGGATTTCCTATGGAAAATAGGTCCTAACTATAACTATCTACTGGCGACCGCCAGTAGATAATATGTATATATATATATATATATATAAATATATATATATATATATATATATACACAACAAATCTCCAAGCAAAGGGGCCCCGACCCTTCAGGGTGGCCTCATTAACAATGGGCATGGAGCAGCCCACCAAACGTAAGTCCAAACAGATGAGGCCCATTTCAGAAAGCAAAGCATTTATTCAGAGGACAGCAGCACATATTTCCATGTCCTTACGCGTTTCAGCTTTCGCCTTGGTCACAGGTGGAAATACTTAAAATTGCAAAGTGCATCGTGCATGCTCTTAATACGTGAGGTCACATGACTAAATATTAAAATACAAGTCCCACAATGCATGGTACTGCCATTAAGTAATTCCTGCATGGAATCCCGATGGATTCTCATTCAGCTTTAATGTTCGCAGTGTTTAATCCGTACCTGCATTGTTGTAGTGAAGCTATTAATCACCTGTGACTAAGGCGAAAGCTGAAACGCGTAAGGACATGGAAATATGTGCTGCTGTCCTCTGAATAAATGCTTTGCTTTCTGAAATGGGCCTCATCTGTTTGGACATATATATATATATATGGCTCCAAGTTTACACGACAACACGGAAAGGCGGAACTGCAAATACCATAATGCAATAGTTGGACTTAACAGGAAGTTAGGTCATGATTGTTTAAATATAACTGAAAGAGAATGGCGCCCTGTGTTGATCGATTGTTCCCCGTGAGCAAGGTCTCGGCTGAGACCGAAACGCGTTGGGGTTGTGTGTTGGCAGCGTTTTGAAAAATAAAAAACACCCTGGAACTAGCGATGGATGACGTGATGATTTATACTTGCATCTAACTTGGAAAGGAGTTGCGAGTGCGGTGAGGAAATCCCTGTTCAAAGGGATACTGTGGCGATATTTGTAACGGCTTGGTCCTGCCGTACTCGACACGCACCCCCAAAGAGCGCCCAGCAATCAGTAAAAGTGGACTATGCGGAAAGAATTGGAAATAATCTGACTGGGGCGAACGCCGGAAGAATTAGTGTGAGCGGTATTTTAAAATCTCACGGAACACCGAAAAGAGGCAAACAGTGCGGAGTACAACCGGAGGGCTGAACTGTTCACCTAGTAACCTCGGAGTAGGTGACTGAGCGACGAAATTGGACACACTGTGAATTCACTGTTAGAGCACTGGTTGGGCTTTCATAAGCAACACTTTAAAGGGGGAGAACTTTAAACAGTGGTTATACTGACCCTGGGAACTTGTTCTTATAATAATTACCCCAAGTTTGAATAAGTGTGCACAGAAAGGCAGCTCCTTGGTTCGAATTGAAAGTAGAAATTGTGACAAGTAACGAAAAAAGAGGGGTGTGAAGGTGTAAAATAAAACAGCAAAAAGCCAATACAATGGAGAAAAGGGAGGCTAAAAGATCTGCAATGTTGGACACTTTGTTTGATGAAAATGTCACGACAATAGCGGGAAAGGAAACAACCAGCAACATTAAAATGGATACAAAGAATAAATTGCGCAATTGGGAAAAACTCTCTAAAAAAGAAATTAATAAATGGTGGGAGATTACATCTTTGAAAAAATACTTGGCAGTAAAACGAGTCCCGCGTGGACTAAGGATACATCTTATGCCCAGCCGCCAAGAAACTAGTAATGAACTACTCAATGAGTGGGGAGAATATATACTCAAATCATCTATGGGACTAATGGAGATCCTGATAAGACACATTGAAATTGCTTTGGACAAAACAACCACACAACTGAAAGAGCTGGAGAAAGATCTGGCAGCTATTAATCTAACCCCAGAACAAGCGAAATTCAAGGAAGAATTGGAGGGGTATATTGAAAAACATGAGGAAGTAGTGCAACTGAGGAAGCACACCAAATTTCAGCTGGACAAGGAGGATTATCTAGAGGGTAGAATTTTCACCTATGCCCGAAAATTTGATAGATTTCAAACTCAGGATAAGTTGGATTCCGCGACGTCATCAACGGGGAGTACATCCTCACTTACTTCAATTGAGACAAATGATGGCGATCAGAATCAAAGTGGAGTAAGACCGAAGAATAGTTTTTTAGGCGACATGCGGCTGGCTCTCCAGCAGAAAAATTGGGAGAAAACAGCCGGGGCACAACAAACAGGAAATCGGGGAAGAGGAAGAGGCCGTGGACGAATGCGTCCAAACCAACAAGGAGAGGCAAGCGGCTCCACCGATTCAACAAGAATAGGTACAACAACAAGGAGCATGAGGCAGAAGTGGACATAGTTGAGACGATGGAATCACAAGATCTTCAAGTAATTAACCTCTCCAAAAAGTGTTAACGGAAACAGACATCAATTTGTTAAAGCGTGGACTCAACTTTTGCCCGACAAATACTGCAGATTTATCACAAGTCAGGATTGACTTATATCAATACATTCGTAAAATAAAATTGGCCAAAATATTCGCAGAAAATGAACAAATGGCAGCTTTTCGAAAAAACTTCCAGTCCCCACCATGGACCTACTAGCGAGGACTCGACAAGTTATATAGCCCTAATGGAACTCAATGAGAACCCGGATTTTCAAAGTCCAGGTATAGTAGCGCATTGTATACAATTTGGTGCAGGAATGAGTGGGATGAAGCCCAAGTCAAGATATTACCCGCAATTGCTGCAAGGGAATAAAATTGATATGTTTCAGGAAGCAGTTATCAAAGAATTATATCAGTTGAAGTATCTCAAAAAATCGGACAATTTGCCAAGACAAGAACGAATGGCTTTGGAAAATCTGAAAAATGTGAGGAAATTGAGATAAAAATGGCTGATAAGGGTGGAAATATTATCATCATGGACAAAGAATCCTACATGGTTGAAGCCCACTCTCAACTGAGAAATAGAGACTACTATGAACGATTAAAAGAAAATCCGACCAAAAAATTGAAACTGGAATTAGATCAGAAGCTGTTGATATGGAAAGACAGCAACCTTCTAGATGATGATGAATTGAAATATCTGACGGTAAACCATCCCAAGACAGCAACGATCTATTTTCTCCCCAAGATTCATAAGCACCCCACTAGACCACCAGGCAGACCGATCATCTCGGCAAAGGGGGCTTTATTAGAACCAATGGCAAATTACCTGGTTACATTTCTCTTACCATACGTCCTAAAACTAACATCATATCTCCAGGATACGGGGGATTTACTCAGACAACTACAGGAAACCCCATGGGTATTTACTTACCATCTGGTTAGTATGGACGTAATATCATTGTACACCAACATTTGTAATGAGATAGGACTATTTGCCATTGAGTATTTTTTACAGGAGCGGAACATCCAATTTTCTAATCACAACAAAATGCTCCTAGAGATGATACGGATCTGCCTAACGGAAAATATCTTTATGTTTGGTGAGGAGATCTATCGCCAGGTAAAGGGGACGGCTATGGGCTTTTCATTCAGCCCAAGCTACGCTTGCTTGACAATGGGGTGGTGGGAGCGTAGCATCGCATGGAAGTCAGAAAATGATCAATATGTAAACAAAGTAGTTAAATGGCTATGATATATTGATGATTTAATCATCATCTGGGATGGTACCAAACAAGAATTTGCAGAGTACTTCCAGCTTCTGAATAACACTGAGGCTGGGCTCAAATTCATGTACACAATCAGTGACGAAAGAGTTACCTTTTTGGATACAGAGGTTTACATCAGCCAAAAAGAAATTCATACAACATTACATCGCAAGGTAACTGCCACCAATGCTGTCCTCCGCGCTGAAAGCTATCACCAAAAGAGTCTAATTAATAACATTCCATATGGTGAATTCCTAAGAGTGAGAAGGATATGCTCACAGGAATCAGAATGGCAAAAAAATAGCAGATTAATTGCTGATAGATTCAAAAAACGAAACTACAATAAAAAATTGGTTGGAGCATGCCAAGAAAAAACAGCAAAATTGGAACGGTCAGAACTGATCACTAAAAAACAAAATCACCCTAACATGGATGTGACGAAACAAACAGTAAGGTTGATCACCACGTATTCCACAGAGAATAAACAGATTAGAAATATACTAAGAAAAAACTGGAATATTCTAACCTTGGACCCCACAGTTGCCAAAATAGTGGGAGACAATCCTAGTATAACATTTCGCAGAGCAAACAATCTAAAGGATGTGTTGGTACATAGTCACTTCAGAAACAAAACAAAACAGACAACGTGGTTACAAAGTGTGGGATTTCGTAAATGTAACAGTTGCAAAGTATGTACCATTGCTAAAAATACAAAAGAAATCGAAATGGCTAACAAAAAAATGTGGAAAATTAAACAAAGAATAACCTGCAAGAGTCAATTTGTGATCTATATAGTGGAGTGCCCCTGCCCACTCAAATATGTCGGCAGTACTATATGTGACATAAAGAAGAGGATACTAGAGCATGTGAGGGCAACAGTAAACACTGACAGAAGCAATGCTATAGCAAAACATATGGAAAAAGAACATGGTGGAAACTGGAAATTGTTAACTTTTTATGCCGTGGAACAGGTGGAACAACAACTCCGTGGTGGAGATAGAGAAAAAACTCTGCGGCAAAAGGAATCCAGACATATACTTAATTTCCGAACCTTGACCCCAAGAGGATTAAATCAAGATGAGGAGCTTCATTCACACTTATGATGCATACGTATGATGACTTAATGAGACTGGTTAACAAATGATGCTGTGTGCAAAAAAATTTTGACATCAAAAGTGACATGAATATTAACCTCCCTGATCTGTTTTTAACTGTGTATATATGTTTTTGATATAAACTTCCATTGTGCTTATGGCTGCAATGAATGAAGAGATACAATATACAAAAAATGGTTATGACAAGGCACTAATTTAGAACGAAGGAGTAAATAAGTTCAAATCAGCAACAAAGATCTCAATAATGTGGAGTTGGTAGACTCAGATAAATATTAAATGGGTGTACTACAAGTGTTAAAGAACGTACATGCCCACCGGAGGGCTGGATTGCTCTAGTAAGTAAGGGTACAATTTCAATCATAGTTTTATAACTTAAAAATGAGGAAAAATGCATATTCCCCATTATAGTGGCCGGGTGCCAGGGTTGAAATGGATAATACTGGAATAGGTTATGAATGCTAAGAAAAGCTACAAAACAAGCGAGAGGGAATAGCTCAGCATGCTAAGATATGTTGAATGGAAATAGAGAACGAGGGTTCGAGCCCAGCCATTGATAGTAGCTAATTAAAATATCCCTTAATTGCTTGAATTGTTGTAGTAACCCTAAATCATCACATGAAATGTTATTTACGAACATTAGTTTGTTTCCCTTTTTCTTTGTGTAAATAGAACACTTTGAAATTGATGCAAGGATTTAACTTCTAAATTAAGTAGTGCTGTAACGAGAAATCATGTAAATGTTATGCAACAAGGTAATTCTGTTGCCATAATGTAATTTTAACGTAAATATGGCTCCAAGTTTACACGACAACACGGAAAGGCGGAACTGCAAATACCATAATGCAATAGTTGGACTTAACAGGAAGTTAGGTCATGATTGTTTGAATATAACTGAAAGAGAATGGCGCCCTGTGTTGATCGATTGTTCCCCGTGAGCAAGGTCTCGGCTGAAACCGAAACGCGTTGGAGTTGTGTGTTGGCAGCGTTTTGAAATATAAAAAACACCCTGGAACCAGCGATGGATGACGTGATGATTTATACTTGCATCTAACTAGGAAAGGAGTTGCGAGTGCGGTGAGGAAATCCCTGTTCAAAGGGATACTGTGGCGATATTTGTAACGGCTTGGTCCTGCCGTACTCGACACGCACCACCAAAGAGCGCCCAGCAGTCAGTAAAAGTGGACTATGCGGAAAGAATTGGAATATATATATATATATATATATATATCCAAGAAAGAAGTGACTCAAACAGATAGATTCACCAAAGAACAAAAATATATTTCAACTACAACGTTTCAGCTTCCGCCTTCCTCTGAAGCTCTTAATAAAAGAACTGTGAAAAAGCCATCAACAAATGTGCTTACCAACTTTGCAAGAGTTATCCTTAAATCCAACAATTTTACATTCAATGGTAAACACTATCTGCAGATACAAGGGACTTCCATGGGCACTCGGATGGCTCCATCCTATGCAAATATCTTCATGGGCAAACTAGAGAACTGTATACTTGCTACTTATAGCATCAAACCACTGGTATGGCTAAGATACATTGATGACATATTTATAATATGGAATGCAGGAAGTAGAGCATTGGAACAATTTACAGCTTATATCAACAATATCCATCCTACCATCAAATTTACCAGCAGCAATACTAAACAGAAGCATCATCTCCCTTTTCTGGATGTGCTACTCACCATTCAAGAACAAAAAATTACAACTGATCTGTACCACAAGCCTACAGATGCTCATTTGTATCTAAACTGGACTTCATGTCACCCACACCACACTAAACTGAGCATCATCTACAGCCAAGCACTCAGAATAAGACGCATCTGCAGCAATGAGGAAACCTGTAAAGACCATCTACAGGAGCTTGCTACATTATTTAAAAGACGAGGCTATCCTCTGCATATCATACAGCAACAAATTGACAAGTCTTTGCAGTTACCCAGAGAAGCACTTATTTGGAATACCAACGGCAGAAACAAAAGTGACAGAACTCCATTTGTGGTTGACTATCATCCATCAGCTCCCAACTACAGAAATATAATGCAAAAAACATTTCCCTTACTGTCTACTTGTGAAAAATTGCAAAAGGTTTTTCCAAAACCGCCAGTCATTGCTTACCGCAGAGCTCCAAATTTACGATCTCTTATTGTGAGAGCTGAACTCAAGCAAGTTGTAACAAATGCAGGGGTTCATTGCTGTGACTCTAAAAGGTGCATCACGTGTGAATACCTTTTACAAACATCATCAGTAACTAGTTCTGTTACAAGAAGGACCTATGGAATAAGACAGCATCTTACATGTCGCTCAACATGCATTATTTATGTGATTCAGTGCCAACGGCAAAGCTGTAAAAAACAATATGTAGGCCAAACAGTGAATGACCTCCGTACACGATTCAGGAACCACAAATCGGCAATAATTAATAAGAAAATTGACCAGCCTGTAGCCAATCATTTTAACCTTGTGGATCATTTACTATCAGATTTGAAGATTTTCCCCGTGGAACATGTCTCAAAGGAAGAACTACTGGACTCCAGAGAAAACTTCTGGATGTACCGTTTAAAATCACTGCATCCAGATGGACTGAACATTACTGATAATACAACCTGATTACTGCATATCTCAAGAGCTCTCAGGACTGCATTGATTCCACATTCCAAATAGAATCTTCACTCATGATGCTTTTTGAAAATTCAGCTGTGTCATCTGTGCAGCCACTGAGCAAACCATCTTGTACTACCTGAGGAAGGCGGAAGCTGAAACGTTGTAGTTGAAATATATTTTTGTTCTTTGGTGAATCTATCTGTTTGAGTCACTTCTTTCTTGGATATTTTATTTCTTTGTGACTCATTGTATCCTTTGGGATCCAGATTTTTGCCCTGGCTGGCTGTTGTTTTCTTGTGATCCTCCATCTTCAAGTATATATATATATATATATATATATATATATATATATATATATATATATATATATACACATACACACATATACCAATAACATAAAATCTATTTTAAAAAAACATTCTATTATAAATTAAAACATTAAATTATTTAAAAATCTTTCAACTTAAATTTTCCACTCGAGTCAGTGCAACAGTAGGGAAAGTGTTGGATAGCGGAGGGGGGAAATTACTATTCCCACTCCAGTGAGTGCAACAGTAGGGAAAGTGTTAGATAGCTGAGGGGTAAAAATTAATATTCCCACTCCAATGAGTGCAACAGTAGGGAATATGTTGGATAGCGGAGGGATAACATTTACTATTCCCACTCCAGTGACTACAACAGTAGGGATAGTGTTGGATAGCTGAGGGGTAAAAATTAATATTCCCACTCCAATGAGTGCAACAGTAGGGAAAGTGTTGGATAGCGGAGGGGATAAAATTACTATTCCCACTCCTGTGAGTGCAACAGTAGGGAAAGTGTTGGATAGCGGAGGGGAATAATTTACTATTTCCACTCCAATGAGTGCAACAGTAGGGAAAGTGTTGGATAGCGGAGGGGATAAAATTACTATTCCCACTCCTGTGAGTGCAACAGTAGGGAAGTGTTGGATAGCGGTGGGGATAAAATTTACTATTCTCACTCCAGTCAGTTCAAAATTAAAAACAAACAAAATATCATCAATAGAATAAAAATATTTATTTTAAGTAAGTAAAACAATATATATATGTTAAAAATAAAAATACAAATATATTTAATATTAAAAATAAAACATATTTTAATGTTAAATACATATCACAAATACCTACAAATATTATATTAAATAAACTGAAAAAAAAATTGAAACGTAAATATTTTTTATTAGAAATTATTTATCAACAAAAACATTAATTATGACATGAATTTAGTCTATTTACTTCCTAGCCTATAACACCACACAACTCACAACCCACATCGAAAATAAAAAAAATGTATTTGCATAATTAACATATTTAATTATCAATTACTCAAATATTATTAATTAATAAACAAATTAAAGCATATAAAATTGAATTAACTTCCCACCCTTTACACATATAATCCCCACAACCCAAACCAAAAATTTAACTGTAAAAAAATTAATTACACAATAAAAATATTTTTTCAATTAAATAACTAATAGTTTTGAACAACTAATTATAAAGTAAGTAAAATTCATTTACTCGCCACTTTCACGCCTATAAACCCAAAACCCAAACAAAAAAAACCAATCACCCTAATTATCAGTTAATTAATTAATATGAATTATCAACTAATTATTAATTAATTCAAAATGAGTTACTTTCCAACCTGTACCACTACAAACCCCACAAACCACAACTAAAATAAATTACACAATTTCCATATTTAATTGTCAATTAATTAATTAATATTAATTAACAACTAATTATTAATTAATTAACAATAAATAAATTCCCACCCTTTACCCCTATAAACCCCACAACCGCACCTAAAAGTAATTACACAATTATCTTAATTAATTATCGCTTAATGAATATTAATTAACAGCTAATTATTAATTAATTACAAATAAATTACTTCCCACCCTTTACCCATATAAACCCGCACCTACAATTTACCCCAAAAAATTAAAAACACAATTAACAATGATAAAATCTCAATTAAGTAAATAATAATAAATAAAAAATATTCATTAATTTATTGTAGTTAAATTACTTCTCACCCTATTCCCCTATAAACCCACAATCCGCTACGGAACTCAAAAACCGCAAAATTTAATTAAAATAAAGTTAATACTACTAAAAATGTAACACATATATTAAAAAACATAAACAATACTTATACAAATAAAAAACATCACATACATTTAAAATATATACTAAAATACATAACACTAATTAAAAAATCGATATTTTAAACAACTATAATTTTGCAAACGATATTAATGACTTCTACATTTTTAAAGTCGATATTCTTGACCACAATATTCTTGCTTTTGATATTTCTGTGATACAATATTTAAAACTCGATATTAGTGTAAGTCGACATTTGCAACTCCATATTTTGACTGAATACCTCAGCATGCGCCACAAGACCAAAGTCGTCTATGGTGGGCAGAGTTGTTCTCTTGTAACCTTTCAGCCTTGCCCTAGATGTATAGCAGTCAGCATCAGGGGAACCTGGAACAGCCATTTTCAAGTTCTCTAGGACTGGTTCAGTTGACAGCTGGTTATGGAAGGAAGAGGTGTGTCGCAGCGGCCAGGGCGGCTGACTCTGGAGCACAGGGTTCCTGGTTCGATCCCTGGTGGCAGCTCAGCCCAGCACCATGTGACTCTGGGCAATAGCTCGCTTAATCTTCCCGACGGCCCCCAGTGCCTTGAGACCCTTAAGTGGGTGATTAGTTTGCGCTTTACAAATATCGGGTTATTATTATTATGGCATTTTAATATATGATGAAAAAAGGTTTTCACTGAATTTTTCATATATTTTCCCCGGGAGATGCCCAAAAAAATCTTTTAGTTGCTCGGTTTGCTTGCTCAGCACTGGAAGCAATACTTCTTTGACCTCCTTTGGTTGTGAGTCCAACCCTGGTTGTCTATGTGCTGAGGTAGGGTCTTCTACACCTCAGGACCAGAGGCAGAGAAGCTTCTTTCTCCTCTGGACTTGCAATTTCTCATCTTTTGTGATCATGACGATTTGAGGTCCAGACTAAAGATATCAGTGGTGGGCAGCTCTGTGGATTTTGTTCTACATGTATGTGAGAGCAGAAACGTTCAGGCATCTGTAGATGAGACGTCTGTAGATGAGACGCTTCTACCACTTGAAGATGATCCTTTCTTCTTTGGAGCACAGGCTTGAGAGTAACCACGCAGAAACGGAAGAGGATGAATGAATGATTAGTGAAGTCTCCTCCCATTTATTCATTGTCACACTGGATTCGTGTTTTTTAGCTATTTTATTAAGAGATATTAGATCATTGAAAAGATTCCATGATGAAGTAGTGGCAGCTGCAGGAGTGGGACTCACTTTGTCACTATAAATAGCTCTTTATAGTTGTCGCTATAGTAGGACTTCGGTTACCAAACAATGCCTGTTTCTCACTAATGATACATTTGTTAGAGTGAGTGAAGGACTGTTTTATGAAATCCCACCTGCGTTGTTGTAGAGCTTGCACCAGTAGTGCTCAGGTTTTAGTTTGGTGGCGTTGGTGAGCCACGATCAATCCAGAGTTTGTTTTTCTTGTCCTAGTGAGACGTAAGATATCAAGTATATACTTTGTGGCCCAATCTCCGAATGTCATGCTTTTAACCGTAGGGTTTGGCATAACTTACACCAGCAGAACAAGATTGTCTCCAATAGGCCTGGGTGGAGTTCACAGAGTTTTAATCTGAGGAACTACGCGAACTGCCAGAAAAACTCTGCCACACTTGGCTTAGTTCCGCCAACGGCGGAGTATGTTAAGTCACGTTCCTCACACTGTTTTTTAGCGCTGGGAGGTTGTCCCGCAGTGTAAAATTAGCATGAACTGCACTGTGAGTCACACCAGAGGGCGCTGCTGCTTTCTGCCGCTTCAGCAGACATTCTACTCGAGCGGCAGCTTCCTCAACGTGAGCGGCAGATTTCTCAACGCGAGCGATTGTGACCTGCTGTGACCGCCCGCGTTGAGAAATCTCACCAGGAGGAGGTCTAGCGTGTGATTTTTTTCTCGTGAGCGCTCGCCAACTTAACATTGGTGAGCCGCTTAAGAGAAAAAAACTCTGCTCCACCTCACTTTCCATGCAGAGTGGGCAAAACTTCTGAACTCTGCCGGCGGAGTGGAATTATTTGTCCACCCCTAGTCTCCAGTGAGGTTTTAAATGCATTCTTAAGTGTGAATGCGAAGTGAGATGGATATATGAGATGTCTTTGCAGGGATATTAAGGAAGCAAGGGTTGTACCACTCCACAGGAAGGGTGGGGATCTGTATTTAAGGGAGATGGTCTTGAAACAAATTAGGGTGAGAGTGTGAACTCTTGAGTATGTAAAACCTGCTGTGTGGATTTGGAGCTGGAATATTTGCAGAGGTAGGTTACGGTTTGGATGTTAAATTATTGGTGGTCTGCCTACTTACATTTCTCAGTTCAATGAGATGCTGACTGAAGACCCTTGGCCAGGAAGGGAAGCCTTGGGATATGTCAGAGGATATCAGAGATGGATGAGGAAGAACAAGCATGTGGGATAAGGGCACAGAGGTGTGCAGAGAGTATGGCTTTGCCACTGAGGACACCAACTGCGTGGTCTTGAGAGAAGACCTAAATGAATCAAAGGTCCTCGCTATGATGACCACCTCGGCCTACTTTTTTCCTCGCTGACAGGTGCAATGAAGCCGCAGTATGGGAGAGGTATAATCACAGCGGCTTCTCTAGAGAAGGTGGCGTGTGCTGCTGTGTTCTGAACTCACAGTAGATAACTTGTTTTGAGTACTCCAGCCTTGAGGACATAAAGACCATGAAAGGCCATGAGGACTTGCTTTGAGAAGTTAAAAAGATGAGCAAATACTCAGGATCGTAGTAGCAATGGATCTCTCGGGTGATCTGGCGGAGTGCAAGGAAATGGGTATTAACCTTCAATTCCAGATTTTAACCCCTTCAGAGGAGGAAAGGTTGGACCCTAAACACTGTGTTCAAAGGATCACCCGTAAGGAATGGTGTCAAATTGTTAAATGTATGTTCTGTTGAGGGTCGTTTTCACTCTAGTAAGACTGAAATGGTGCAGCAGAGACAAACAGATCCCTGTGCTTTCGGCGGAGTAGGGGACTGTAGCCAGAGGGCCACAAACAACTGATAAAAAAAGAATTTAACAGACAACTGATAAAAACAGAATTCAACATTACCAGCGAGAGGAGACCTTGGGAGAGTAAAGACAAAAGATGGCAGTCTGGCATTAACTCAAATGTTGTTTGGACATCGGCTGTGACCTTGAATGGTACTAGTGACCCCGCCCTTGGATGGAACCCGCCTCCACTGATTGACCCAGTTCAGGATAATCTGATGGCTAAAACACCTGTGGGACAAATGTGTGAGACTAAATCCCTGTCTCGCGGCCAGCTGTTATATTCCAGTGTAAATGCTGTATGCATTCTAGGCGCTCTGTAGAAGTTGTGAAGGTCAATTAATTCCCCTGGTGCCATAGTCCACAAGAAAATCCTCGGCAGTTCAAAACAGAGCCAGGAAAGTTCTTTAATTGCATTTAAAATATCACCTTAGTCCAGGATTGTTTGATTGGACTAGGAAGCCACACAGCAACAAAAGCAACAAGGCCCACTGTCTTGTTTGTGTTGCTTTCAGCTACACAACGTTTCAAACAAAGGAGACATTTTGGCCCTGTGAAGATGGGGAGTTTCTCAATTCGCTGTCCCACAGCGAGAGAAGTAATAATGCCTTCTGCTAACTTTAATGAAAGATGTCAGAGTGGAACAAATTGTAAACTACGATCATCTGGTGTTCTAGAGGTTCAGTGCTGTTCCTTGTTGAAAGAAAATAAGCCCCCTTATAGGTGCGAAGGGTCCACACGCAAGGACAACGCAACTCTTTAGTTAATCAGTCCTGCAGTACGTATCGAGTTCGGCAGCACTCACTCTACTGACCCTGAGAGAATGAAGGGCCGAATTTATTAAGGAGTTCCATTGCCCTTGTGTCACGACTTGCGTGGCTTTGTAAAGAAATGTAACGCAACACAGATGCTTGCGCTGCCTTGCATTACATTTCGACTTGGGGGGTGCTCCATGGGTGGAGAGCCGGCGTTCTCGTGCATCCACCCATGGGTTTGATGCAATTCCAGATTTTGTAAACCTGGGATTGCGTCAGACAGGTACGCCTTCCTGATGACAGCAGAACGAGGAGAAACATATGTTTTTCTCCTCGTTATTTCCTTTTTCTATCTGTGATGCATCCTGCAGCACACATAGACAGAAGAAAATACCTCTTTGGGTTGTTTTTATGCAGGAAGGTGCCCCTTTCTACACAAAAACAATCCTGCATGCAACGCAGGCACCCTTGCACTGTGATGCAGGCAGCACACAATGCGCCAGCTCAAATACAGAACAGAAATGATCCATTTCTTTGTTAATATGGAGCATTTCTGCTCTCTCCCTTTCATGCAACTCAGCACAGCAAGTTCCCTTGGTGCCATGGTGCTTGAAATAATAATGAATGTGCCACGAAGGGCGGATCCGGCCTCGCTGGGACTGGGTCCCCTGGCCCACGGCTACATACAGGGCTCGGCAGCAGGCGCTTGACTCGGTAATATTACCTTATTGACACTTGTATAGCACACAGTCTGCCACTGGTAAGTCCTCTTGGCGCTTTATAACCAGATAAATTGGAGAAGCGTTGCTGCCAAATCCTCTCTTGCTATCTGGTGCCTGTGCGGCCTGTGTTTGGGGTCTGTGGATGAAAAGGTGCCCTGGTCACTTCCATACTTTTCACAGCCCTCTTCACAGCTCGTTGAACGATCTGTGCCAACAGGTAGGGCGGGGGTCTTCTCTGCAGGACCTCCAGGCGCACAGACCTCTCTGCCTTCCGCAGGAAGTGCTTCTTCGCCTCTCCCCTTCATGAGAGTGCATTTCCACCAGGGCGGTGACGTCCAATTACTGAGCCGATGGCGCCTCGGAGCCCCGCAGCCCACCAGGGCTCTGTGTACAAACACAGGCTGCTGGGCCTTTTCGGGAGGCTGGCCTCAGCCCGCTGTGGTTCTCGGCTCCTGCAGCTGCTTTCAGCCAAGCCTTTGTGTGCTTAAGTCCAGCATATTCAGTCCAGCAGGAGGACAGGCTCCCGCGCTCTTCCCTGCGGCGGGAACTCTCTCCATTGGATGAGCATTTAAATGTCCACCCTAACTCCCTGGGTTAGAGCTGATGTACCAAGGGTGCATATATGGTGCAGAGCTAGCCAACAGGGGCGTAGCTTGGTCAGTAAGATTGGGGGGGGGGGGCAGGAGGGGGAGGCTTCGGATATTCCAACAATCACGCTGGCTTATATTGTTAAAATACATTATAAAACAAGCAGGGTGCATGAGAGAGTCCTTCTGGGCAGTGGAAAGTTAGAGGAGTGTGGATTAGTAGGAGCACTAGGTGATAGAAAACATAGGGGCATATTTACAAGCGCCTATCACCACCACAACGTCACTTTTTTGGACGTTGTGGTGGCGATAGGAGCTTCGCCGTATTTACAAGGCAGTACCGTGGCTTAATGCTGCCTTGTGAAAAAGGCACCCTTTCACGCTATACTTAGTGTGAAAGGGGTGCGCAATGGGTGTTGCTGTGGGCGTTCCACCGCAACACCCATTGATTTTGACACTGCCCCATATTTACAAGGGTGGCGTAAATTTGGGGCAGCACCAAAATTAAGAACAGGGAAAACCTGGTCTTACTCTGGCTAAACGAGGAGAAAAGTTTAATTTCTTCTCATCATTTTTGCTGTTCCATGTGTGTACTATGGTACAAGTGCGTCTGCGTTGGCGCTAGGCAGCTAAATTTAGCGCCAGCACAGGGGGAAACATAGGGCAGCACCATTTTGTTGTAAATATGGTGGAGCACTGCGTTTCAGAAGGGGCGGAGCTCGGCGTGAAGCCAAGAAGGCTAACTCTGCACTCCGCCACTTCCTTGTAAATATGCCTCATAATATTTTGTAAAATAACATTGTTAGGACTTTCAGAAACAGAGAGGGAGAGAGTGTGTGTGTTTTTGTCTGTGTGTATGTAAAAATTCCTGGTGAAATCCAACTGAAAGCACCTGCACCCAACTATTTCGCAGAAAATACATTTGTGGGGGGGTGTAACACTCCAAAGCCCCCACACCCGAAGCCACGCCCCTGCTAGCCGAGCTTGTCTTCCATTCAAGCAGGCAGCACATATGATGCTTAGAACTGCCCTGTGCTTAACTTGCGAAAAAGTTAGTGCCAGGGTCCTCGTCGGGAGGCCACTGCAGCTTTCACCACTCATTGCCCCTGCTAGCCCTGCCAATGGTTACACTAGAACTTGGCCATTTAATTGGTTAATTACATACCAGACCATTCTGTTGGACCGCCCAGACCATAGCATTGTCTTTTCCTTTGTTCGATAGGTTTGCCATTTGACTGCGAGGGATCTGTTGACCCACAGTCTCATCACGGATGTTCGTACACGTACTCTTGGCCGTACTGTTTCCCGTTAATTAGTAAGTGATGTTTCTGTTCCTGGATAGACATTTGATGTCTCAGTAGGATTAAGTAGTTCGCAGTCTTATTATCGTCTTCTCCGACATAGGAGCTTCACGGAGCCCACTCCCCTTGACTGCACAGCCTGATTCAACGCGCTGTTTGCCAGATTCGGTAATAAATATCTTTCAGTATGAGCATTCACATCCTGTCATGATGACCCCCTTTTAATTTGGAGTATCCAATTGTTTTCAGGTGTTCCTTACGCACTGTCCTGATGAAGACCCCACTCTAAGGATTTAATCACCTTGAATTTCTAAGGGGTCGAAACGTTGACTACTACATACCATTATACAAGCTCTGACAACTGAAATTCATTATCAGTGTCTCTAGATGCTATGTGTATTTACTGGAATATTTGGCCTGTGATAGGCCGGACAGGTTTCACTATGTAAATTTAATGTATATATGTCACATTACCTCTACCTGGCCAATTACCCTCACTCACTCACTCACTTTGATCCAGAACACCCCAACCCTTCCTTCCCCACACCAGAGCACCTTCTTTGTAAATATATAGATGATTCTAGATGCATGAACAACTGCGTTGTCTATAAGAAGTGATTAATGCTTTGAAAATAAATAGCATTCACTGCGAGTTTTGCAAATTTGATGTTGTGAATGCCACTATTTCTTTCGTATTGTTAAATTGTTGCTACTGTGACCAATTGTTTATTGTAATGGCAGTACCAACACAGCTACTAGCCACCACACCCTTACAAGTGTGACAATACAGACAATTCCAGGCCCCCCAAAGCTATAAGAATGGCTTGCATGGCTGGTATTCTTTTTTTTTTTGCTTTGCATTAAATTATTTAATGCACTGTTGCGTGGCTCATTTCCGGACTAGACTCACAGAACCGCCATGTGGTGTATTGTCATAAGTGCTGGTGTTGAGAATTAAGTGCTGTGCAGGGCACTGGAAAACACCTGCTCAGATTTAACACGGGAACTGCCTGTCAAGCAGGTGTTGAACCGAGAATAAGAACTAGCCCTGACAAAGCCAGGAGGCTTGACAGTAAAACTGCATGTGCACAGGAAGCCGTGCTACATAGAAGGGCATGTTCGGTGCTAGATGCATATCTGAAAAGAGAACATTGCACCTGCAGGAATCTGCCCAGACACACACCAACACG
Organism: Calotriton arnoldi; assembly: GCA_963921515.1. Taxonomy (NCBI): domain Eukaryota; kingdom Metazoa; phylum Chordata; class Amphibia; order Caudata; family Salamandridae; genus Calotriton; species Calotriton arnoldi. Next base: position 263,369 of record CAWUFW010016263.1, on the reverse strand, counting down.
CATGCTGACACACAGAACTACATCAGCAGAGGCACCAATGTAGACAGACCAACATAGTGCCTGGTGGGACGGAAAAGTCCCTTGCATTGTGATAGACGTATAGCCATGCATGGAGTGCAAAATGATTTTTGGTCATGAGCGAACACTGATCATGCGTGAGCGCTATGATCAAGGCCTGTCTCATGGACTGTGGTCTGTTTAGGCCGGGAAGGGCACCCAAAGTGCTACCCTCAAGTGGTGGAAGGTCACTGCCTTCACAGGGAGTTAAGTAGCACGGTGGTGGCACGGTGGTGGCAGCATACCGGGTTTTTTAGTTTTAGTGATCAGTAGAGTGAACAGGCTTTTTTACTGTGCACCGGGAGTGGTGCCTCCTGGCCCACACTGGTAATATTCTGCTGCTGTGTGCTTTACTCACCCCTGGCCTACATTGGATTGTGTGCAGCACTGTATGTGTGCCTGTGTGCCTGTGACAAGGTATAGTCAACAACAAATAGCGTGTGGTTGTCTGTGCGTGCTTTGGGATAAATGTGTGTCTGAGAAGGTACAGTGCATCAGGAAATAGCATGCATGCTTACGTGTATGCACAAAGATATATGCAGGAATTAAGCTGGTACCGCATGTAAGAGATGGGGTGTGGTGTTGCGTGAGTGCACTGAGATATATGGATGCCTGTGTGAGGGTAAAGAACATTGCAGGCTGTACTCATGTATATGTGTGCGCACAGAGGTGTGTTTGTGTGTACTTGTAACGGATACAATAGATGAAAGACACTGGGTTCCAGGTCCTGGGTCATGCTGGAGGAGTAGGGCGAGGTAGAGGTTACCCCCAGACAGATCTGTGGCTTGCTGCATTCCTGAGAGCTGGTGGGATACACACATTGGAGGAAGAAGAGCCAGGGTCTCCAGTACATATCGAAGGGGCCCTTTGATTCTGAGAGGATGCCAGTGGCCAAGGGGCCTGGGCACATCTGAGGAAGGACATGGGGCCTGCTAAGAGAACCAGGAGGAGGGCCGGGCCTTTTGGAAACCTTTTGATGCACATATCACTGAGGCTGACATCTAGGTGCAAACCCCTAGTCCCTCCCTTGGCCTGTGTTTGGGGTATCAAGATTGGAGACGGTCCTGCTGTGATAGACTGCTCTCTGGAGGAAGAGCACTACAAATGAGTGGGTACTTCAGTGAGCTACCCCAGAACAAAGTTTAAAGACAGAGACCCTAAATCAGGTGTGTCTGGAAATGGATAATAAAAAGGGAAGCTCGAAACTCCCAAATTGTTAAGCCAAAGCTGTACATTAGTGTGGAGAAGCTCAGCACAAGCTCTCCCAGTCGTGACCAGGACTGGGGACTAAGGGTCTGCCGGTCTCCTATGCCGGGTGAGGGGACATCACCGAGAAGGATCTATTCCCGTATTGTGTCTGACGTTGCGCTCCCTCTCAGACACTTGCGCCACCTACAGACCGGGAGTGGTGGTAATCCCTTATCAGAGTCGGGTGCTCCTTTCTGGACCTGTTTCTCTGTAAAGCCCTCTAAATGACAATTTCAATTTAGACACGTAGAATCCTACAAGGATGACAGGCAGACAGGGAAGGTTTAAATCTTAAAGGTTTATTTTCAGATCGTAAATTATACAGAAATCAAGGGATGTAGCCAAAATAAATTAATCAAAAAATCAGAGTCCAACGCTCAGTTAGAATAAAGAATCAAAGAACTCAGTAATGTTCAGGTCAGCAAAATGCAGCGTAAAAACGGGGGGGGGGGGGGCAATCCAGCATGGATTTGCTTTCCAGGCTCAGTAAGAAAAGGCTAGCATCATTTTATAAGGTTCTGAAAAGGGGATTTCACACATTTAATACAGCTGTACAGAGTTCCCACAGAATAAACCAATCACAATTAAATAGAGTGAATCAACTGCAAGAAAATATATTTTGAAAGTCTCTCTTAATTCTACAACATGGAACTTCTTAGTGCACCACCCGTACTAGAACAAATATTGCTACATTGTGTTTAATTAGGCTAAGACAGAGGGTGAAACATTGAACTTACAACTAAAAGACATTTTAATATTCTTGCGAAGGTTGCTGTCTTGCCTGTGAAAATACGTTCAAGCTTTATTTTACTGAGACATGAAAATACGAGTTTGTCCACGTGATACAGAACATTGGTAACAAACATCCCAAACAAAATGGATTCCGAGGCCTACAAGTTCTCTGGTAGCCAGAGTTCGAGTTTTCATCAGTGCAATGCATTTATTTTTTGGGGAAAAAAAACAAAGTTAACAGGTCATGAGAGGCAACAATGAACAACAGTTTTTGTCAAAATATTTGGAGAACCCTTCAATTTTTGAACTTGTTTAGCCTCTGCTTTTAATTTAATTTATTGGATTTAGCTTGAGAAGAAGAGGAGCCCATGACATCATTCCTGATCTTTGCCCCATCGCCTGTCTTGAAATATCTGGGCTCCTTACATTATCTTCATTTAATAAAGCAGACTGGATGCTGACAGTTTTGTCTGAATTTTGTAGAAGAAATGGCCTCGCGCGCACACAAGGTTTCAGCATCTGCAAAACAGTTAACATTGTACAAATATATTGTGAGAAAATATTAACTCTGTCAATGGCGGGACGTTCTGTTTTTATTCGCCCTACAGAGTTTGAAGCCCGGTGATTTGTGCGAACTGTACACGTAGGCAGTGATTTCTTGACAATCGCTTGTATTCCAGTTGCATCTAATGGTAACTTCTCAAATGTTTCTTCCTGCACCAGGCCCTTTCCAAAGACATCAAAAATTCGCCGCCTGGACCCACAGAGAATCATTTTCAGAATTTGAATACAGAACCAGAGAATGGTTGGTTCTAAACAAGTATCAAAGTGACCTAATTTCCCATCCACAAAGTCACAGATTTCTAAAAACACCGAGTATTGGAAAGAAAACCCAGGGCCACTTGCAGCCTCCCCTGAAAGCAATCAGCTCCGTCTCCGGGGTTTGAAAACTAATGATAGGTTGTCACTGGTGTGCAGGGGCCATGACCTCGACAGCTGGTAAGACAGCTCCGCCGGTTGAGCACTTGCTGCTGAGGTCTGTAAGTGACCTGAAGGTCGCAGCTTCAAAGCCGTTCAGGCCGGACTCAGCCTTTCATGCGGGTGAGATGCACACCTGCTCACTTGGAGGTGAGCGCTCCATATCTGGTGAATGCTGCATACACGTGTTGAGTGGGTTTAGGGTACACTACACACCAGCCCTTCTGTACCCCAGTTAGGTCTTTAATCATCACAATGTGAAACGCGAGGTGTAATTAGGGGGGCCATAAACCCGCCGCCTCCAGCCAGACTCGCTTATGCTGCCTGCTAAGAAGAAGCCGGCCCTCTGTAGCAGGTTTTTTTCTCTGTTTTGTTTTTTTAGTTGACCTGTGGTCGTTTCCTATGGCTTATTTTTCTTTTTATTCACCAAGCCCCTTTGATTTCCTGCTGGCTTTTTAAATGAAGCCTAAAGTTAATTCACTCCACAATGCCACAGCTGGAATGAAACATGGCTGTGGCTGGACGCGGAGGCTGGCGGCCTCCGTGGGCTCCCTGACACCCTCGAGCGGGATTACAGGTTCGGGGGGCCCCTGGTGACAGGCTAGAAGTTAACTAATTGTGAACATATGGCCCTGCCGGAGTGGGCCCTCGGATCCCGCGCGGGCTGGGGCTGGCTAGGTGTGTGGAGGGAGGTGAAAGCGGACGGCCTTAGGTAGAAGGTGTGGCGACGAGGCCTACTGCCGGGCCTTGGGGAGGGCGCCGTGAGCCTAATCCGCCATATTGTTGGGAAGCCTCACGCTGCTCGCTGACAACAGCTTGGTAATAACACAGATTGCTGCTGCCTTAAGTCCTGGTGGCTACGGACGGCACGCGCCGCTCATTGTCCCCTTCATTAATTGGCCCCCGTTGGTCTGCACCAGAGCTTGGCTGCAGGTTCAACACATGGCCTACCTGCAATTGTCCGCTGAGCGTCAAGGCACAGATGTCTTCCTCAGCGCAGCCACCCCGTGAGGGGCTTGAGGGGGACAAGCGAGGGAGGGCAGGAGGGACCCCACGAGAACACGCTAACCCTAGTGTTAATGAGATGATGGGTAACCCTGGTCATGGAGGGAAACATGGCGGGCCGGGCCAGACGGAAGCCTAGGGCAGGGGGCCTTGTAGACAATGGACGACATCTTGAGAAGTCCTTGTGTGGAAGGGACCTGCGCGATGGAGTGTCTGGACCTGAACGGTGTCCTATGATGGACATTTCTTGAGCACTTCATTAGGTGTAATGGATATGATAGCATGGCCGGAGGAGGAGAATACACCCACCGGTCCTGCAGACCAGATACCGTGAAGAAGACGAAGTAAAGGAAGTGCCAAACTACAAATAAATCAGAAAGTTGACAAGAATCACCTTAATACAAGACGATCGGAGGGACATTGTACTCCATCTTGAAAGTCTGATATGGCAGCTAATGTCCTACACGTCCAAAGCCGCGCCCTGATGAAGACCTTTATATGAAATATTCTGTCTGGTCCCATCTACTGAAGGTCGAAACGCGTTGGCTCTTTTAAGAGAGAGGTTCAGAGCAACCGAATAAAAACAAGTTTGCCCCATGATAGGTGCATTTGAGTAGACTCACTGCTGCTCCACATATGAGTGTGTAAACAACTCTCTGACCTCTCTAGGACCTGTTCAATACAGTTAATTGAGGGCAAAACAAAGATAAAAGTCCCAATTACAAGTGTAAAATAGTAGGACTTATTCATGTTGAGAATGGTATTTTTGTAATAATTATCACAAATAGGATTGTTGTTGTCTATGCATGTAGGATTGTTTCATGGTCTTAAGCTATATGTATGTTATGTAAATAGTGTCTATGTTTTTTGTTTAGACTAGCTGTGTCTGAAGTCACTGTTGTATATATTCACAAAAACAAAAAGAGAGGTGTATGTCATAAATGTGTAATGTGATGGGAACCTCTTTTTTGATCATGAATAATGAAGAATGAATCCGTAAATAAATGGAGCCCAAGGTTAATAAAAAGAACCATTGAGGCATAAGTGAAAATTCTATTGATGGTGTCAGAGGTATTCTGTTTTTGTTAATATCCATTTCATTATTAGACATCAGAGTCAGGTGTGCTGTCGTTTGTTATTGAAATGACAGAGCACAAGTGTATTCTGACACGAGGCTGTTCAAGTCATTGGCACCCAGGTCTTAAGAGATCACTCAAAGGGAACCGTTGAGGGACTCTGACGTAAACAGAGGCGAGCAAATCATTTGCAAATCTTTACCTCTGGGTAGGTCGCCCCCCATCCGCACAGCGCCACCTATGCATCCAGCTCCCTGCTGCTGCTGATCTGAGGCCCTCCTCCACCCGCAGGCTACCACCTGCGCCTCATCCCTGGTGGCCAGTGGTAGGCCGTAGGTAGGTTCTTGTCGTTGTGAGCGTCACTGTTACTGTCTCTCCCCTCTATATTTGTGCCCCCACTGTTTTTCCACTGTTTTTGCCCTTCTGTTCTGTGCCCCCACTGCTGTGACTGTTTTTTCGTTCTGTGCCCCCACTGTTTTTCCACTGTTTTTGCACTTCCGAATTGTGCCCCCACTGCTGTGACTGTTTTTTCGTTCTGTGCCCCCACTGTTTTTCCACTGTTTTTGCCCTTCCGTTCTGTGCCCCCACTGCTGTGATGTTTTTTCGTTCTGTGCCCCCACTGTTTTTCCACTGTTTTTGCCCTTCCGTTCTGTGCCCCCACTGCTGTGACTGTTTTTCGTTCTGTGCCCCCACTGTTTTTCCACTGTTTTTGCCCTTCCGTTCTGTGCCCCCACTGCTGTGACTGTTTTTTCGTTCTGTGCCCCCACTGTTTTTCCACTGTTTTTGCCCTTCCGTTCTGTGCCCCCACTGCTGTGACTGATTTTTCGTTCTGTGCCCCCACTGTTTTTCCACTGTTTTTGCCCTTCCGTTCTGTGCCCCCACTGCTGTGCACTGTTTTTCGTTCTGTGCCCCCCTGTGCCCTTTTTGATTTCTGTACCCCCTCGCCCTCCTGTTTCCCGCCGCTGTGTCCCCTGCGGCCCCGCCCCTCGCTGACCACTCGCTGCCCCTGCCTCCCGCCTCCCAGTTGCTCCTTCCTCCCACCTCCCCATATATGGCGATGTGAGCGACCCTTGACCTCTGGGTAGGTCGCCCCCATCCGCACAGCGCCACCTGTGCGTCCAGCTCCCTGCTGCTGCTGATCTGAGGCCCTCCTCCACCCGCAGGCTACCACCTGCGCCTCATCCCTGGTGGCCAGTGGTAGGCCGTAGGTAGGTTCTTGTCGTTGTGAGCGTCACTGTTACTGTCTCTCCCCTCTATATTTGTGCCCCCACTGTTTTACGACTGTTTTTGCCCTTCCGTTCTGTGCCCCCACTGCTGTGACTGTTTTTCGTTCTGTGCCCCCACTGTTTTTCCACTGTTTTTGCCCTTCCGTTCTGTGCCCCCACTGCTGTGACTGTTTTTTCGTTCTGTGCCCCCACTGTTTTTCCACTGTTTTTGCCCTTCCGTTCTGTGCCCCCACTGCTGTGACTGTTTTTCGTTCTGTGCCCCCACTGTTTTTCCACTGTTTTTGCCCTTCCGTTCTGTGCCCCCACTGCTGTGACTGTTTTTCGTTCTGTGCCCCCACTGTTTTTCCACTGTTTTTGCCCTTCCGTTCTGTGCCCCCACTGCTGTGACTGTTTTTCGTTCTGTGCCCCCACTGTTTTTGCCCTTCCGTTCTGTGCCCCCACTGCTGTGACTGTTTTTCGTTCTGTGCCCCCACTGTTTTTCCACTGTTTTTGCCCTTCCGTTCTGTGCCCCCACTGCTGTGACTGTTTTTCGTTCTGTGCCCCCACTGTTTTCCCACTGTTTTTGCCCTTCCGTTCTGTGCCCCCACTGCTGTGACTGTTTTTCGTTCTGTGCCCCCACTGTTTTTCCACTGTTTTTGCCCTTCCGTTCTGTGCCCCCACTGCTGTGCACTGTTTTTTCGTTCTGTGCCCTCCTGTGCCCTTTTTGATTTCTGTACCCCCTCGCCCTCCTGTTTCAAGAATCACCTTAATACAAGACGATCGGAGGGACATTGTACTCCATCTTGAAAGTCTGATATGGCAGCTAATGTCCTACACGTCCAAAGCCCCGCCCTGATGAAGACCTTTATATGAAATATTCTGTCTGGTCCCATCTACTGAAGGTCGAAACGCGTTGGCTCTTTTAAGAGAGAGGTTCAGAGCAACCGAATAAAAACAAGTTTGCCCCATGATAGGTGCATTCGAGTAGACTCATTGCTGCTCCACATATGAGTGTGTAAACAACTCTCTGACCTCTCTAGGACCTGTTCAATACAGTTAATTGAGGGCAAAATAAAGATAAAAGTCCCAATTACAAGTGTAAAATAGTAGGACTTATTCATGTTGAGAATGGTATTTTTGTAATAATTATCACAAATAGGATTGTTGTTGTCTATGCATGTAGGATTGTTTCATGGTCTTAAGCTATATGTATGTTATGTAAATAGTGTCTATGTTTTTTGTTTAGACTAGCTGTGTCTGAAGTCGCTGTTGTATATATTTACAAAAATAAAAAGAGAGGTGTATGTCATAAATGTGTAATGTGATGGGAACCTCTTTTTTGATCATGAATAATGAAGAATGAATCCGTAAATAAATGGAGCCCAAGGTTAATAAAAAGAACCATTGAGGCATAAGTGAAAATTCTATTGATGGTGTCAGAGGTATTCTGTTTTTGTTAATATCCATTTCATTATTAGACATCAGAGTCCTCAAGCTCCCACGTCTCCTTCAGCCACACCTCCGAACTCACCTGGACCGACCACCACTGCATCCACTTCATCTTCCGGAAACCCGCCGTACACCACTGCACCCTACAGATCCCCCGCAGATGCTGGAGCAAAGTCACCGAAGACCAACTCCATACAAACCTCGCACTCAGCCCACCCACCGACCCCTCCAACCCCGCCGCCGCCGCCCGCAATCTCAGACGATGGATGGATGACTGCGCCAACACCTTAGCCCCGCTGAAAAAACCAACCTACAAAGACACCAGCAAGAGAGCCAGGTGGTTCACCCCGGAACTCCTAGCATCCAAGCGCACCTGCCGGAAACTGGAGAACAAATGGCACAGCGAGAAGACGCCGGACAGCCGCGCAGCCCACAAAGACGCCATCCGCAACCACCATCACCTCATCAGGTCCACCAAGAGGACCTCCTTCAAAGACCGCCTCGACAACAACGCACACAACAGCAAGGAGCTCTTCAGCATCGTGAAGGAACTCTCCAACCCCAGCTCCAACGACATCCCGCCGTCGCAAGCCCTGTGTGATTCCCTCGCCACCTTCTTCCACCGCAAGATCGTCGACATCCACGACAGCTTCGACTCCCGGATGACCCCAACAGGCCCCGGCACATCAGACCCGCCGCACCCCATCGACCACGACCCCCTGACAGCCTGGGTCAACGTGAACACCGAGGACACAATCAAGACCATGGGCACAATCCACTCCGGCTCCCCATCAGACCCTTTTCCACACCACATCTTCAACAAAGCCGGCAGCTCCATCGCACCCCACCTGCGCAACGTCATCAACCTCTCCTTCGAAACCGCGACCTTCCCAGAGAGCTGGAAACACGCCGAGATCAACGCCCTACTCAAAAAACCCAAGGCGGACCCGAGCGACCTCAAGAACTTCCGGCCCATCTCCCTGCTTCCATTCCCAGCTAAGGTCATCGAGAAAATTGTCAACAGACAGCTCACCCGCTACCTCGAAGATAACAGCATCCTGGACCCCTCCCAGTCAGGATTCCGCAGCAACCACAGCACCGAGACCGCTCTCATCGCCGCCACAGACGACATCAGGATCCTGCTGGACAACGGCGAGACGGCGGCCCTCATCCTCCTGGACCTCTCCGCCGCCTTCGACACTGTTTGCCACTGCACACTACGCACACGCCTCCACGACGCAGGAATCCGAGACAAGGCCCTGGATTGGACCACCTCCTTCCTTTCCGGCAGAACCCAGTGCATCCGCCTCCCCCCATTCCAATCCGAAGCCTCCGAGATCATCTGCGGCGTACCCCAGGGATCTTCACTCAGCCCGACACTGTTCAACATCTACATGGCTCCACTCGCACGCATCGCCCGACAGCACGACCTCAACATAATCTCCTACGCCGACGACACTCAACTGATCCTCTCCCTCACCAAGGACCCCCTCACCGCCAAATCCAACCTCCACGAAGGAATGAAAGCCGTCGCCGACTGGATGAAGTGCAGCCGACTTAAGCTGAACACAGACAAGACGGAGATCCTCATCCTCGGCTCCAACCCATCAGCCTGGGATGACTCCTGGTGGCCCTCGTCACTAGGGGCACCCCCGACACCAACCGATCACGCACGCAACCTGGGAGTCATCCTCGACTCAACGCTCACCATGACCAAGCAAGTCAACGCAGTCTCCTCCTCCTGCTTCAACACCCTCCGCATGCTCCGCAAGATCTACAGGTGGATCCCGACAGACACGAGAAGAACAGTCACCCAGGCCCTCGTCAGCAGCAGACTCGACTACGGAAACGCCCTCTAAGCAGGAGCCCCGACCAAGCTCATCAAACGACTGCAAAGAATCCAAAACGCCTCTGCGCGCCTGATCCTCGACATTCCACGCCACAGCCACATCACCCCCACCTGAAAAACCTGCACTGGCTCCCCGTCGACAAGAGAATCTCCTTCAAACTCCTGATCCACGCACACAAGGCACTCCACAAAACCGGCCCAGCCTACCTCAACAGTCGACTCTCCTTCTACGTTCCCAACCGTCAACTCCGCTCCGCCGACCTCTCCCTGGCCACCGTCCCGCGCATCCGGAGAACCATCACCGGAGGAAGATCCTTCTCTCACCGCGCCGCCAAGATCTGGAACACCCTTCCCCTCAACCTACGACAGACCCAAGACCTGCTATTCAGGAGATGACTCAAGACCTGGCTATTCGACCAGTAGCGGCAACACCCCCCCTCCTCTCCCTCAGCGCCTTGAGACCCTCGCGGGTAAGTAGTGCGCTTTACAAATCTTGTGATTGATTGATTGATTGAACACAGGTGAAAAGTTAGAAGATTGAGACAGAATCAGCCTTACTTCTTCCCTTCTTACTCGTGCCCCTGAGTCTCTGAGCCCAGTCCGCTCACATTCTTGAATTATTCGTCAAGATCAAGAAATAGTTTGGCAAAATCAGGAGTGTGTGAGGCTGTCATGCATGGGCCCAACTTTCATTACACACCCATACCACAGCAAAAGTGATGGAACCAAGACTCTTGCTTCAGATAAAGCGTATGACCAACCGTGCAGCAAGTGCTGGGTGATGAAGACGAAGGATGACGTGGGTTCACAGGTGAAAAGATGTCAATCTTCTAAAACAGCCTCATCTGCCATATTATGCCAAGTTTTTTTTTTGGGGGGGGGAGTCACCTCTCCAGGATCAAACATTTCTTTATGTGTTTCTTATTATGTTTGTTGCTCTTGGGTGGTAGCCGTGCTGTCTCATTGTGCTGCTTCAGCACGGATGCCATTTAGAAGTAGCCGGCACTAGGAGCAGTTACCCCTGGCTTGCCCCTTGGTACCCCCTGACATTGCCTTAGGGACCCTGGTTTTGGGGGCCATGAAAACTGCTTTAGGAGCAGTAAGTAAGAGCTTTGGTTACTTCCTCAACTTTGTGCTCATTGTCAAACACTCCAGCAGCAAGTAGCAGTCTGTTGAGGGATTAAGAGGACAAGGGGTTAACCTTTGGATGTCATTGGGGTCAAAGGCTGTATGATGGCACTCCTGCAGCCATGTTGGTCCATGTGCTCTAGAGCGTGTTGAGGAGGAGGTACCGTGATGTGGGACGAGTCCATCGTCCACAGAATACAACCCTGCGTTGAGACGCTTGGGCTTGAGATGCTGTTGGGTCAAACAGTCCATTGACCTAGTGGAAGTGGTGAATGTTCTCAGTAGATGTTATGTTATGTTATGAGGATTTGTAGAGCGCATGGCTACCCGAAGGCCTCCCAGCGCTAGGCATAAGACACAGAGAAGCGAGAGAAGAGGAAGTTATTCGCACTCATTGGACAACCAGGTTTGCAGTTTGTTTCTGAAGGATGATTCTGATGCTATGAATCTCATCTCTCGCGGAAGTGAGTTCCATAGCTTGGGCGCCAGGTGGGAAAAGGCTCTGCCCCCCATCTAGCCCTTTTTATTCTGGTAGTTTTTAACAGGCGCTCAGAGCCTGACCTCAGGCTTCTGTTGGGGAGGTATAGGCCTACCAGATTTCTGATCTTACTGGGCCCTTTGTTGTTTATGGCTCTATGGGTCAGGCACAGTGCTTTAAACTTGATTCTTGCCTCAATCAGGAGCCAATGCAGCTGTCTACGATGCTTGTTCACTGATTCCTGCATTGGGATCTGACACAGAAGTCTGGCCGCTGCATTCTGGACTAGCTGTAACTTGTTGATGACATATTTAGGAGCGAGTTGCCATAGTCCAGGCGTGACGTAACCAGGGAATGTGTGACTGTTTTCCTTAGCAGTATAGGGATTAGGTCAAGGATCTTGTGGAGCATTCTTAACAACCCAAAGCAAGTGTCTGCCACCTTCCTTGCTTGGGTCTCCATGGTGAGTTCCTTATCCATCCAGAAGCCGAGATTCTTTATGGCAGTGCTCGGGACTGGAGCTATCCCTAGGCTGCGTGGCCAGCTGGCTAGAGGCCTGGGTACCCCTGCGTTACCGAGGACCATCAGTTCGGTTTTGTCACCGTTTAATTTCAGACAGCTCCCTGTCATCCATTTAACCACTTGTTCAAGACAAGGTGCCAGCTGGCTTGACTCCCTATTGGTCCTGGAGTCAAGTGACACCACCAGCTGGGTGTTGTCAGCATATGAGATCACGGAGATGCCATATCCTTGGACTATGTCCGCCAATGGGCGCCTGTAGCTATTAAACAACGTGGGACTTAGCGATAAACCCTGTGGCACACCGCAAGTCAGAGGCTTAATATCAGAGAAGAGGTTGGCCTCCATAACCTGGAAGGACCTCTCCTCCAGGAAGGACCCCAACCAATCCAGGGCTTTGCCCTGGATACCGATTTCCCGGAGTCTGTTAGCCAGCAGACCATAGTCGACCGTATCGAATGCTTCGCTTAGGTCTAGGAGTAGTATTGCAGCTGCTCCACCTTGATCAAGGGTCATTTTAAGTTCTTCGGACACCGCCAACAAGGCAGATTCCATACTGTGCTGAGGACGGAACCCCATTTGTGTAGGGTGTAACCGAAGGTGATCTTCCAAGAATTGTGACAATATTCTGTAAACATGTTTCTCCAAAATTTTACTATTAAATGGGAGAGGTGATATTGGTCGGAAGTTCTCTGGCAGAGCAGCATCCAGGCTTGGTTATTTAGCAAAGGTTTTATTATTGCCTGCTTCCATACGGTAGGGACTCTACCTGTCTATAGGGAGAGGTTTAGCATGTCAACAACTGATGGTAGAAGGGCCTCGATGGCTTTTGCCAGAATCTGTGGGGGGGCGTGATCTAAGGGGGAGCCTGATCAAATTTCCCTCATGAGTGATTGTACTGTCTGCTTGTTCAGATCAGGAAAATGGGTTAATGCAGGGGTAACCCCCACCAATTGATCTGTTTCATGGACTCTAGAGATGTTCAGTTCCGCATGAAGGGAATTATAAATGTCTATAACCTTTTTGTGAAAATAGGTGGCCAGTGCGTTGCATTTCTCCTTTGAGGCTTGATGATGGGGGGTGTTTTGTGTGATCGTGGTTAAGGATTTTACCACTCTGAAGAGCTCTTTGGAAGAGTTCTGAGCTTGTGCGATCTTATCCTCAATGAACCCTGCCTGCACCTCTTTAATTTTGGTATGATAGGTTCTGATCGCTAATTTATATTTAGTTTTGAGTTGGGGATCATAGGTCTTTCTCCATTCCCTTTCCAGCTTTTTACACCCTTTCTTCACCCTGCTAGCTGAGCATTGAATCAGGGTGCCTTTTTGTTGATATTAGTTAAGGATTCATTTTGGGTCCCGCTTTCTGCAGAGACTGAAGAATCCACCTTTCCCAGTTGGCATACACTTCATCAATGCTTCCGGATGTATTAAAGCCAGAGGACAGCAGGGATTCGACCCAGACTTCTACATTCAACTTAGATGCTGCATTCTTAATCGAAGCATGCTCCCAAGACTAGAGGTCACGGATACCTACATAGGGAGGCAGCAGCAGCAGGCTCAAGAGTGATTATAAGTGGAAGATTTTGGAGATGACTGAGACTCCCAGCAGAAGACTGGGTGAAAAATTCACTCAACTGATTGTAAAACAGCATAACCAGAAATAGGAGCGCAGTAGGATTGAGAAAGTAAGGCAAAAGCTGAAGATTGTGTAGGACTAGATGTGATGGATAAGCCAGACAAAGGTAGACTAGATAAGCTGGGGGCTGTTTCTCTGATGTCAATTCTTATTGGTTCTTTGTTATCAAAGGTTGAGTGTTTGGACTAGGGGTGGGTGGAGCTCGCGGGGTGTCACTCGGTGAAATTCCATGGAGTTACATAAAAATTCTGCGAGATTCCGCAGAGATCCGCAAGCAGGCAGAATTTGGCACGTTGCTCTTCTCGCGCTCATTCTTTGCACCAGGAGCTTGTTCCGCGCTCTAAAATCAGCGCAAATGGCACCACGTGGTGCGCCAGCGGGCGCTGCTTCTTTCTGCAGCTCAAGTAGATTTTCTACTCAAGCTGCAGTTTTCTCAACTCGAATGGTCATGACCTGCTGTGACCGACGCGTTGACAAAATCTCACCAGAAGGCGTTACCTTGCCCGATAATTGCACTAGAGAATACAAATTCTCACTCATGCTCGCCAACTTAACATTGGCGAGTCGTGCACCAGAAAATACTCTGCCACATGGCGCTTGGCTGAGTTTTCCTGGAACTCTGTGATACTTGCGTAGTGTGGATTGGGCAAAACTCCGTTGGCAGAGCGGAATTTTCTGCCCACCCATTGTTTGGACTGTATTGACTAAACCAATATTTTGGGCGTTGAGTAGTGAAATGTGCACCCAGGGCACTGGTTATCACCTGTGGGACTGTTGTGTGGATTCAGGAACAGTGCATGAGGTGGGTCACTTCCCGCTCCAGAAGGGCCCGCACCTTAAATCGAACCCACAGGGCTGTTGCTGGTATTCTATCATTGTGCCAGATACTCCTCCCAAGTAACTGTCGTGTAGTTCCTATATAACATATACAGGATCTGCGTGTTTGGATAACACAAACTGTGGGATAGGTGGCAGACTGATTCCGTGCACCCCCACCGGATACGTTAGCCTATCTGTATTAGCTAGCTCACAGTGCCACTATAATCTCCTCTTACCAAGGAGAGAATAGATCCTGGCAACCTCAGAACATGACAACCCTGATCCCTCAGAATCGTGGAAACAATATACTACCTTTTGCTCAGTCACTCGTGCTTACTTGGTTTGTCTCAGAGAGATACACAGAATAAACAGGCTGGGCGTTTTCAATATGTATTTATTGAACAGTTGTTATTCTAGTGTAGCATAGATGAGCTGCAACAACCATTAGACAGTAGCAGAGATATATGATTAGCAGTACTATGAAAGTAAAGGGATGGTATAGTTCTACCATCTTGCAGAAATCATGAATATATACAAGCACATAAAACACATGATAAAAAGAGCGTACTCCTACGATGTCTCCCTAACTAGATGGACCTAAATGTACCTAGCATCTGTGTAGGTGATATGCCAAGAATCCTTCTAGGATCTAGTCAAACCCATTACCTTAGAATGAGAGAATATGGGACCCCATCCTGGTCTCGAGTTGGACACCCCGCGAGGGATGTTAGACCACTGCAAGCTGGAGTGTCTGCATGCAGGAACCTCAGCGTCTCTGGTCAGTGTGTCAGCCGGGAAGTCTCGGTCTCCTCTGTCTTTCTAAGCAAGATGTGATGTATATATACCCATGGGTCTCCCCAGGGGTCCTACCTTGCTGTGTTGCTGTGTTACTGTGTCGGCCTAAAGGATGACGTCGGGCCTGAACTTTATACAGAGATATTATACAGGAGATGTTAGTCCTGCTGTGCTTCCAAGAAGCCTCATGCATAATGTATGAGATTAGAACTAGGGGGAAACCCGCGTTCTGAATGCAGTGTCGTATCTAGGTAAAAGGTCAGTCCCTAAGAACCGTTATGTATGTAATGTAGGGAAGAATATAGGTGAAAGGTTGCAATGTTACCTGTGCCTATATAGGGTACCTATATGGAATATAACAGAGTGTAGGTGTGATGTATGTTGCATACATGTGTAGGTAGTGGTGTATTATGTAAATTCCAGTGTAGGATGGGGTGGTGTTGGTGTGGGTGGTTATGTACACAGGAGTGCAGGTGAGATATAGGTTGCATACAGTGTGTGGGTGGTGGTGAATTCTGTGTAGGATGTGGTGGTGTTGGTGTGGGTGGTAATGTACACAGGAGTGTAGGTGCGATGTAGGTTGCATATAGTGTGTAGGTAGTGGTGTATTATGTAGATTCTGGTGTAGTATGTGATGGTGTTGGTGTGGCTGGTAATGTACACAGGAGGGTAGTTGTGATGTAGGTTGCATACAGTGTGTAGGTGTGGGGTTTAGTAAAGAGACGGCACATGGATAGGGTGTAGCAGTGGTATATAGCAGTGGTCTAATCCAATCTTTTGGCCACTGGGGATGAGTGGTCTGAAAGAATCAACAGTAGAAAGTAACATGTTTAGTTGCTGGTGTAGACAGCAGTGCAGTGTTTAGATGTGGGAGTAAGGTATATGAATAGTTTTGGGTAAAGGGGTGTGGAAGTTGTAATGTACAGATTATTTGTGGAGTGCATGTCGGCTAAAGCACGGGTCAGCTGTAGATGTGGATTTAAGTGTCGATAGAAGATGGTGGTGTAGGTGTAGATGTGCGATGTATGTGTGTGGGGTGTGTAATTGGTGTTCGAAGGTGTAGGTGGTGTGGGTTTAGGTAGGGTTTTAATGTGCAGGTCCTGGTACAGTGAGTAAGTATTGGTGTAAGTGGTAGTATGCACTGTAGGTGATAATGTATGGTTTATGTTTGAATGTGCATTGTAAGTAGGTCATGTGTAGGGTACATGATGTAGATTGTATATATGTAGTGTGTAGGTCGCAGGTGGTGATGATAAAGGGCATGTTTTAGGCTGTTCCTTCTGATCCCTGTTGCTTACCATGAGCGTAAGTCTTGAAAAGTGTGGAATTTGTATTGTAAATGTGGTGTAGTTTGGGGCGCAGGGTGTAGATAGGGTAGCAACATGTATGTAATGATGCAGGGTATAGATAGCAGTGCAAGGGGTATGGTTTAAGTGTATTAGCGTGGTGTAGGTTGTGGGGAAGATTTAGACGTAGGGTATAGGTAGTGTGTGCTGCTATGCGTACAGTGGAGGAGTACGGTGTTGGTGGGATAATAATAGATGATGGTGTAGGTGGTCATGGAGTTGAAAATTTAGTGTAATGATAGCTGTGTGGGTGGTGTAGAATGTAGGTGGGGTCTGTGTAGAACAGATGTAGAGCAGAGAACATGGAATAGGTGTACAGTGTATGTGGTGTTGTAGTGGTAGTGGCGGAGGTGTAGTTGGTTGTGTAGATGTAAAGTGGTGATGCAGGGGTTCCAAAGCTGCAGATGCGATTACACATTTAGTTATTTCTTTTATAAACAGGATCTCTTGGCAGACACCTTATGCTTCCAGTTCTGCTTGGAGGTGACCGTCCTGTCATTTTGGGCTCCCTTTTCTAGACAAGGCTACTCTGCCCTCTGTGGAAATGGCACACTTGGTTTTTCCAGGAAAGAAGATCACTTCTTGTGCCCAGCTGACTACAATGTCTAGGTAAACAGTGGTGAATGTGCTTCTTCGAACAAGTCCGAGATCTTTATTATTAATTTTTAACGGGAAAACTTTGAGTTCTGAATAATTTTCAGATTTGCAAGAATTAGCAGATTAAAAGAACATTCAAGCTGGATTTTCCAAAAAGAACGGTTGAAAAACAGATCTACTTTAACCCCTAGGTTTTCGATTTACAATGTAGTAGACGTCTTTTTTAACCTGTTCTACAAGAAATTGATGCATTAAATATTTTTAGAACAAGAAGAATTTAAGTGATAAAGAAATTAAAGCAGTGGGCTGTTTGAAGCTAGATGCTATATCTGTAGACAAAGAGGGCAATATAGTGGCAATGGACTTTGGTGAATACAATCAGTTGGCAATGAGATACCTACAGCCGATCTCTGACTACAGGATAGTGAAGAAGGATGACGTATACTTGGCACATAAGAATCTTTGTAACATTTTATTTAGGCAGAGAGATGTGGTATTGACTGAGGACGATACATATAGTGATATCCATACTGAATATCAGGGGTGGGCAGAGCTTGCGGAGTTGCACTACGTGGAATTCCGAGGAGTTGCATAAAATCTCAGTGGAATTCCGCTGAGTTCTGCTCCGCCTCAGTAAAACCATCGATAGGTCAATGTCACGGAAAGGCTTCTGACGGATGGGGATCTCTGTGCTGCTTTTTGACAAGAGGTTGAGATGGGGTGGAGCTAAATGTCAATGAGAGTGCATTCCAAAGCGAGGGAAGACAAGGAATAATGTTTTACCTTTATCTGGATGTCCAAACATGTGAGCATTACCAGAACTTTCCTTCTTCGTGAGGCACACTTTGCGTAGTGAAGAAAAGCATACCTCATACTTTGTGTCGAGAAGGTTTTGTGGTCCGGAAGTGCCAGGCGCTCCAATTTGCTTTCGGAACGATTACGTGCTGCCAGGGATTCTGATACTATGTCTGGGCCTGTGAGTTTCTTGCACTCTCATATGTTGCTAGGTATGAGTTCTGATTCTTCCAGTGTGCTATACCGTCAAGAGCTGCCAGTGCTGTGGGGTATTATACAGTCACACGCTAGTTGGTATTCTGCAGCTTCACCTCAAGTTTTTCTGCTTCATGTCTGGCTCATTGGGTGTCCTACATTGCCTGGTGCCCTACTCCACACGGTCCCTCTCCCCCAGCTCCCTCTCTCTTTCTGATCCAGAACAGAACGCGGCTTCACCCTCCACGGCAAGCCACGGGCACTCTTTCACTGACAGTCCGTAACTAACACACCCCACAGAAAGCAACTCCCCTACATCCCGAATCTAGGAGGCACCCGCCGACCGTAAGAGGACGGGCCATACAGAGCCACGTTTGAATACCACAACCAATCAGCACTAGGGAATCTGTATGGCGCACTAGGATTGGCGGTGGACCTGCTAATGTTCCAATACTCGGTAATTTTACAGAGCACCACTACCGCCCACTCCAAGACAAGTCTCACAGTCTGCTCAGCCATAGGAGTGGCTGTCATGCGACCCGGAAGTGCTAAAATTACAGACTAATGAAATCCATTAAAAGATCAGCAATGGTGGACAAGCATGAGGCTGGATTTGCAGAGGGTCCGTGTAAGTAGGGGACAGGTGGTTACAGTACCGGTAGAGCGCTTTATAAAGAGTGCGTACAGCATATTAAATGGTTTAACCATTACGGGTGGGCCGGCGCTGATAAAATCCGCAACCCTACGCGGGAGGCAGAGTTTTTCCCCAAACTCCACAGAGTAAAAAAAACTTTGCAAGCTCCGCCAGTGGAGTGGAGTGGAGTTTACCGCCCACCCTTACTGAAAATCCAATTATTCTAGTCACCTATGTTCTCCTCCCAGTACACCATAATGTATCATGAAAAACGTCTCATTCGCTTAAAAAACTTTTTGCGCATGAGATCTATGGGCTATTTTTGCTAGAGTTCTAGAGTTTGTACACAGTGATATATTTTTCTTGTACCAAGATGTGGCACACCAATACATGTGTGGCATGCCTATGGGGTCAAGGTTTGATCCCTTTTATGCCAATCTTCTTCTCGGTTAGTATGTGAAGGAGCATATGTGGAGCAACAGAGTGCATTGCCCACTTGTAGGTTAATCCACTTCCTGTGTATAACTCAGAACAGTGGGAGAACCTATACGGAAAGGGAAAAAGGGGCATGGTCACAATCTTTATTTAGTCCAGTTATGTCTCTTTAATAAAACCCTTACCTCAGTCCTGGGTAGTTGTGGCAGAGTGCAGTCAGGCTTAATCCAAGGAACATGTGGAAAGCATCTTGAAGTACCAAAACAGTCAACAAGTAAGAAACACAAAACAATATAATCTGACACCAATTTATAAAAATTGTTTGTGCTCTTATCTTTAAGTAGATACCAACAGGGCAGGACTGGCCGTAGCGGGCATCGACGTTTCCCCGAGAGGCTGGAAGGGTTGGGGGTCGGTTTTGCAGTGGTGGGGGCTTGTTTTGTTACTGGTGGCCGGTTTTGCAGCGGTGCTGCAATATCGGCCCCCAGTAATAAAAGCACCAGTGCTTCACACTTGCATCCCCACCTCCCCCCGGGAGGGGCTGGTCTGACAAAATTGCCAAGGCTGATTTGGGTTCCCAGTTCGGCCCTGGATACCAAAATGACAAAAATCTATTGAGGAAATTAGAAATATTATTTTTTAAGGTAAGTAAATCACTGTAGTTCATTATAAAAAGAATGCAGAAGTTGTAAATGGCTTAGCATTTCCTGAGCCAACGGGCTAGAAGAGCTATTAGTATTTACTTAGTAAGGAAACCACAGGTCGGAAGCCAGTCACAGGGACCACTGAGGTCCAGGGAGACAGTTACCTGTCAGGTCCAGTAGTGCCAACGCTTCATCCACACTCTGCCTGGGTAGTAGAAGGCTAGGTTAGTTCCTTCAAGCATAGTACAATTAGCAATAGAGCAAGCTTCATCCACACCTTGAATGGGCAGCAGAAGTGCAAGCATCATTCACGGAAAGCAGTTGCTGCAGCAGTGATGTATTTATTTCCAAATGACAAACAAACAGGCACTTCCGTGGCTGCCACCCTAGAAAATCTCTATGAAAATAGGGAGTTTGCTTGTTCTAGGTGTGGATCGTGTCAAGAAGGAACATGTTGTCACGGCACCCTTGACCTATTAACTTAACATCTGCCCTAAGGAGAGGCTGTGGCGTTATGGCCAGAGCTGCCAACTTTGGAACTGGGGAGCCAGGTTCGAGTCTCGGAGCCAACTCAATATCCTGTGACTCTGGGCAAATCACTTAATCTCCCCGTGCCTACAAAGCATTACAAATGAATGTGTTCTTGTGTAATGTAACTGGTGCTCATGTAAAGCGCTCCAAACCCTGGGTTGAGTTCACACTATGTAAAACTGAAAAAAAGAAAAAATTAAACACAACGGGCCTCATTTACAAGGAACCTGTGCTGCCGGCACGTCACTTTTAGTGACGACCCAGTGGCACACACTGCAAAGCCATAGCTACAAGGTCACATAAAGCCACCATGTGTGGCTTTACATGGCCTTGTAGATATGGACTGAGGCAACAAAGTGCACGTATCTGCGTTCAGTAGCGGCTGCTACCCAGTGGGGGTAGTGGGCTGGGGATAGAAAAAAAAACACTTACCTTAATACTGCCGGCCGCCGCCTCTCCTCCGTCCTCTCTGCAGCAGGAATCAGGAAGTGAAGCACACAGCCTCCCAGAATCTCCTGGCCAATCACAACGCAGTGTTGTGATTGTTCTGAGCACCGTGGTTCAGCGCTCAGACAGGGGCTGGCAGGCTTTGCATATTCTCTACCCAGGCTGTAATGCAGCTTGGGCGGAGAACATGCAAAGTGCGCATGATGGTTTGGCCAGCCCAAGACAGCTGACCAAACTATCATGCGCACTTAAGGTGCTGCCACCACTCCACCCCCTGTGACGTGGGGAGCCCAGCCCCGCCCCGCCGCTTCAACTGCAAGCTGAATACAAAAAACAAATGACAGACATTATTATCATTTACTTTTTTGTATTCAGCTTGCAGTTGAAGCAGTGGGGCGACGCTCCTCCGCCTTAGTGGAGAAGCCAGCGTTGTCCGCGTTGCCTCACACCTGCGATAGGGAGGTGTGCTGAGGGCGTTACGGTACGTAACACCCATGGCATTTGACACATTCACAGATTTATGAGATTTCGTTAACCTGGGAATGCAACAAAAGCCTACGCCTCCCCAGTGGAGGCGTAAGGGAGGCGCAACGAGGAGAAATACCTTTATTTCTCCTCGTTTTTCTTTATTTTATGTGTGCTACATTCTGCAGCGCACACAGAAAGAGGAAAAAGCCTCTTGTGATTGAATTTGTGCTGGAAAGTGTCCCTTCCTGCACAATAACAATCATCCCTGCAACGCAGGCACCCTTGCACCATGGTTCAGGGGTGCCTGCATTGGCGCATGGCAGCCCATTGTGCGCCAGTGCAAGGGAAAAGGACAGGAATGCACCGTGTCTGATAGATTCGGTGCATTCCTACCCAGCAGGAAGGCCTGCAGCGCTGCCCCACAGCAAAATCTGATAAATGAGGCCCAACATGCGCGTGCTTAGTTGCTCTGCGCATGCGCACCCCGAGACTCTGGTTTTGGTGCCTTGCTTTAAACTCCAGGGCTGCCACTGTTGCATCTGGTGATAAAATATCCCGGTCCCTGCTCCCGTCCCTCGACCAACAGCAGTAAAGTTAAGTAGCCGTTGAAAGCGCGTCAGCCTCAAAACGACACTTATAATGCCTCAAGTGTGAAACACCATTATTCCAATGCCCAGTAATCTGCTTAACCACAAACTGTGCGTAAAGGCAAGGACTGCAGGCTTCCTCCACAGAGGGGACGCCCTTGTGACCACCCGTGATGGTACCACCCAAGAGGACAGCAGTGGAGTCTAAGGGAGGGGACCACAAAGGGAGTACAGGGGCCCAGACTGACTGGACTTGAGGCCCCAGAGCCCTGGATTGGGCAGTCTAGGCCCGGACAGGTAAGTAGCACAATCTGGTATTTTCCTGGAGGGCTGCAGGCCGCGGATCTGGTTTCAGAGTACGATGGGCTGCCCCCATGACCCCCCCATGAAACCAGGCACCATGGCTCCATTCTGGCCACGACCTCAGGAGTGTGCGCCTGGTTGGAACATTTTTGCCAGGAGAGATTTCGGTTCTTGGTCCAGCTTCTCTTCAGAGGCCAGGGAGTTGGCGCATAGGTTTTTTGGATCTTGAAAACCAGTGCAGTTCTGATATCTGATGTTTGATACTATGGAGGGGGAGGGGGGTGCGGTAACAGACTTGGCTCTGGTGCCTAAAGATGAGACCTTCCATCAAATAAAGAGTAAATGACAGCAGAACATCTTTTGCAGTTTTATATAGCGCTAACTCGACCTGAAGGTACTGAAGCGCTTTACATGAGCACTAGTTGCACTGCTCGTTATTGCTTGAGGTTTGGGCTCACTGCTGGGGTAAGAGCCAGTGGAGTAATTACCGCCATTATAAAAATACAGGTGCATGGAACTTATGAATATGCATTTAGAGGCTAAAGGAAAACGGGATGCATTTAAAAAGAAAAATGAAACTTTTCGGTTTAATTTTTTAAGGGCAAGCAGTGGTCTCTGGGACCACTGCCTGCTCTTAAAAAATATTTTCCCACATACTCACAAAGGGGAAGGGGTCCCCTGCCTTTTGCAAGTGGTTTATCACCTACTTGAAGTAGGTGGTAAACTGCGAGTTAAACAATAGTACATGGCATGGTGACTCGCTATTAGGAAGGGACGCCCCTTCCTAATAGCGAGAGTCGCAAATGCTATTTTGCGAGTCAGTGACTCGCAAAATAGCATTTGTACATGCTATTACCCTTTTGCGGCCGCAAACGGGAGGATCTCCCGTTTGCGGCCGCAAAAAAGGGTCGTACATCTGGCCCCAGATCTCGTGGTGACACAGGCTGTAGTGTGAGGATGGGATTGGTGCGTATGGTGTTTTGCAGGAGTGATAGCGGTAAAGAGTGAGTAGTGAGGAGAGTATGGAAGGGGAGATAGGGGTCCGCAACTATGTAAAGGTGCTGAAGGGGGAATCATGAGGGGGGGGGGGTTAGGAAAGCTGCAGCAAAATAGATTACTGAGGTGCTATGTCTTAGGTGATAGCAATGGATGGCGGCTATAGCTCAGGTACTGGGCCTGAGGCGGAGGGAGGCTCAGGTTCCCCTGTGTGGTGTTGAGGATCTCCAGCGTTCACCTCTGTGCGCAAGAAAGGTGCCCATGTCTGCAGGAATAGGTCGGATTGGTCCTGCAGATTATAGATGACTCAATCGTGGGAAGCGGTTTGGATCATGGCTCCCAGCCACGACTCCTGCATCTGTGGGGCCCATGCCCTCCATTGACGTAATATGCAGAGTTTGGCCGTGGCCATAAACGTGTGGTAGAGGCGGCTTTGGTGCCTTGATAGTTCTGGCAATTGCCGCAAATCATGCAAAAGGATCGCGGGGGTGAGCGGTAGCTGAAGAGGCATGGAGACTCTCAGGGTCTGGTCCACGTACGCCCAGAAGGACTGCACTGAGGGGCATTCACATATGACATGTGTTGTGTCACAACGGGTGTTTGTGCATCTCCAGCAGTTGGCATGTGGGAGTAGGCCCTCTCTGTGTAGTTTTGTGGGCGTCCAGTACCAATCTTGTAGGACTTTGAAGAGACAAAATTTCAGCTGCGCCTCTCTGGTGCCCTTGTCCAGGGCTTCTAGAATGTCCGCCCATTCGTCGTCCTCATATGAGACTGAGAACCGCGATTGCCACCTGATACACAGCGTCTGCGACAGGGGTTGCGAGAAGAGATGGGACGAGAGCACTCCGTATAGTCCAGACATTACCCCTTTGTGTTTCCCCCACGTAGAGAAGTATAACACCACCGGCGACGTGGGCAGGGACCACGGATAGGGCCTCAGGCATTGCCTCAAGCAGTGCTGCAGTTGTGTATATTTCCAGTGCTGCGTCGCGGGGAGGCCAAATTCCTCTCCTAATTGCGCTAGCGTTTTCAGGGAACCATTGCTGATGAGCTGATTGAGTGTATGTGTGCCCGCCACCTGCCCTGTAGATCACGACAGGTCCCTTCCGCCTATGCGTTTAGCGGCATTTCCCCACAGGGGAGCTTTCTCATGTAGCCGAGGGTGCGAGCCCAGGAGCCGGTGCGCTTGGTGCCAGGCCTTGC
The DNA here is from genome assembly GCA_963921515.1 of Calotriton arnoldi. Lineage (NCBI taxonomy): Eukaryota > Metazoa > Chordata > Amphibia > Caudata > Salamandridae > Calotriton > Calotriton arnoldi. The sequence continues at coordinate 239,212 of CAWUFW010016263.1, read as the reverse complement.
GCATAGCGGATAGTATCGGATGGGCGGTGTGTCATGTCTGGGGCCCCGTCACATATAGGGCGGATAGACCCTGTCTCAGCCGAAAGCAGATGTCGCTCTAGGGGCACCCATTGTGGTGTGTCCGGGGTATCTGGCAGTAGGTGCGCAAGCTGGGAGAGGTGTAGGGCCAGGGCTTATTGTTCTACCGAGGGGAGGCCCAGTCCCCCGCTGGTGCAGCGAGCTTGCAGCTTGAACACGGCTTTATGGGTTTTCGAGGAGCCCCATACGAACGATCTGATCCCGGAGTCTATCTGGCGCAGGGTGCTCAGGGGTATCTGCATAGGGAGCATCCCAAGTGTGTAGGTGAAGCACGGGAGGGTTACCATGCAGACAGTCTGCCCTCTGCCCCACGTGGAGAGTCCCAGCACCTTCCATTTCTCAAAGTCGTGCTCATATCTCAATTGATTTTATACCCAGAAAGGGAGGAGAAGTAATCAATGATTTGGAGTAGAGACGGTAAGTGATCGGCACAGGTCTGTAAGGGTTAGCAAAATGTCGTCCGCATATAGGTACAGTTTGGATTCGCCAACCAGCAGGCGTACGTCTGTGACGTTGGCCGAGTTACACATGGTGGTGGCCAGGGGCTCCATGGCCAGGAGGAAGAGGAGTGGGAAGAGGGGACATCCTTGGCGCGCTCCTCTGCGGATTGGAAAAGGATCGGCTAGGAATCCCCCACAGTTCACCTGTGCGGTAGGGTTGGTTGCCGAATAGCCAAAGTGTTTCATCACCTGGAATAGGGAGCCCCATTCAATGCGATCGAACGCCTTCTCCGCGTCAAGCGATAGGGCAAGCGCATCCGAGGGGAGGTCTTTGGCCGTCCAGAGTGTGTGTGCAAGAGTGCGTACATGATTTCTAGAGGAACGGCCCGGCACGAAGCCCACCTGTGAGGCGTGCACCAGTGAGGGGAGAACTTTCCGGAGGCGGAACGCCAGGAAGCTGGCCAGGATTTTGATGTCACAATTCAACAGCGAGATGGGCCAGTAGCTGCAGCATAGCAAAGGGTCCTTCCCGGGTTTAGGCAGGACAGTTATCACAGTGCTGTTGTAAAGGAGACCCAGGGAAGACGTCTGTTCTGCTTCGCAGAATGCCGCCTGTAGTGTAATGACTACCTCCTCATCCGCCCATCGGTAGAATTCCGCTGGGAAGCCATCTTCTCCAGGGGCCTTGTGATAGGGTAGTTTCGCTATTGCTGAAGCTATCTCTTCCCTGCTAAACTCCCCGTCAGTAGCGCTCTCTACCCTTATTTGAGAGGCAGGGGAGTTTCGCCTCCTGTAGAAAGGTGGTCAGTTTGTCCACCTCAGCAGGTTGCCCTGGGGTAGAGAGGGCCTTGCAAAATGAAGCGAATTAATTTACGATGTCCTGGGGGCGGGTGAGGGTCTCACTTGACGCCAATGTTATGGCCGGTATGGCCATGGTCGCTTCGCACTGGCGTAGCTGTGCTGCTAGCAAATTTCCCGCCTTTTCCCCTTGCTCATAGTGTCTCCCCTTCATCCTCTGTAGGGCGTACTCCTCTTTGGAGGTGAAGAGGCTATTTAAGGCCATCCTGGCCTGCTCTAGAGATTTGCGATGTTGTGGGGAGGGATGTGTGGAATATAGGCGAGTATATGTCCTGATGTCGGTTTCCATTGTCTATTGTTGGGCTCTATTTTGTCTGTTGGCTTGTGCTGCATCTCGCATGAGTTGGCCATGTATGGTGGCCTTTGCTGCGGCCCATAGGGTCCTGCCAGATTCCATGGAGTCACTGTTATCGGAGAGGTAGTCTTTGATATGTGTCTGTAATTGGGATTTGCCGGTAGGGGTCCAATGGCGCTGGATATTCATCCGCCATGGCTTGCGGCCCGGACTGGCCAGCCCCAGTTTCAGGGAAAGGAGAACCGGAGAGTGATCAAAGAGGGCTGCCTCCTGATTTGGGATTCCCGGGTAAACTATACAACTCTGTGGGGAATGAGGAAGTAGTCCAGCCGAGAGAGCGTGCCGTGCGTCGGGGAGGTAAAGGTATAGTCTGTGTCTGTAGGATGGCTCAGACGCCAGTGGTCCACCATGACATTATCTAGCATCACATCCTCCATCAGTGCCCTGTCCGCTGCATTGTTTTTATACAGGGGCTCCGTCCTATCCAGAACCGGGTCCCTCACTAGGTTCCAGTCCCCCCCAATAAGAAATTGAGAGGCTCCTATTTCCGTCAAAACCCGGTTAAGCTGTAGGAAGAATGATTTTTTCGCCCCTGTCGGGCGTAAACCGACCCCACGCATATATGGTGGTCACCAAGTTTTAGCTTTGCAAATGCATATTGTTCGTCAGGATCCGCGCATGTATTAGTGGAAAGGGATTTCCGGAGGAGAATCGCCACCCCGCATTTTCGTGTGGGCCTTTACGTTCCCGGTGCCTCCACTCTGTACACTGCTGTGAATCACCTTCTCCACCCAGTCCCTGCGCAACTTGTCCGACTCTATAGCGTCAAGGAGGGTTTCCTGCAACATCCATGTTCTTGGACTGCAAGAAGGTATTTTTTTCCCCTTTAATGTAGTGTGTGAGGCCATGGACGTTCTAAGTTCTAGCGTGCAATGGGTGCGAGGGGTTCATGGCATGGGATCTCAGCGGGCGGAGAGCGGGGGTCCGGCGATGTGTATCGAGGGTTCTTGTGGGGAAAAAAGTGTGGTAATGTGGTCCTGAGAGAGACCCCGATCTTAGAGGGTCAGCAGGGGCTGATATGTCAGGGTCAGTGGGGGGGTGTAGAGGGAGGAAGGTGAGGTGTCCGGATGAAAGAAATGTGAGGGTCCGTAAAAGTGGAGGGAGGGAAAAAATATAAAAGACCTGTACAAAAAGAGGGAGAGGGAGAGGGGGCGTGAGGGGCACAAAGGTTATGAAAAGAAAAGAGATGCAGATTCTGGGAGGAGGGGTACGGTGGGAAAGAGAGGGTACTAGTATCGGGTAACCCCCTGGCACTTCACGAGCGGGATAGGACTCCGCGGGGCCCTCAAGACCGCTGGTGGTCAGAGGGGGCCTTGTTTTAGTGGGATACTGTGTAACCAGATTGGGCAGAGGGGAAGGGTAGGGGAGGGGTAAGGGGACTGGGGCGTCATGGTGGAAAATGCGCTGTGTCCGGGCAGGGGAGAGTAAGGGGGGAGAGGGGACCAATAGTACATGGGCATGGGGGAATGGACTCCCGGGCGCTAAATAGCGCAGGGAACACTAAACTTCTTACCGGGGGATGAAACTCAGCGTCAGCGGGGCGCCGCCCCGAGGGCGAGTCCAGTCTACCAAGGGGGGGGGGAGGCGGGGTTTGCATAGGATAACAATCAGAAATTGGGAGAGATAAGGCGGTCTGAGGGGGGAAGAAGAAACGGCAGCACGCTGAGGAGGAGAACATAGGGGTGCCCTATCGGGCTCATGGATATGACGGTGCGTGAGGTGCACTCCATGGGAACAGTATTGGTGCCAAATTCGAAATCAGCGGCACGGCCAGTATGAAGGAGGGGGGGCCAGGGACAAGCAGGTGTTATAGCTAATCAGGGTTGCCAGAAAAGCAGCAAAACAGGTAACATAGTTAGAGCAGAAGGAATATCACCGATAAGTGGTGCATGCAACATGTGTAACTTATAACTTGCACAATGCTTTATTAGCCAATACAGTGTAGACTATACTCAGCTGCCCGACGTCTGGCTGTTATCCCTCTCATCGTGCAGGTACATGTCCAGATATATGAGGGGGCCATCAGCCTGGACTGTCCTCTCCGGGCCCCCTCCGCCCCTTGTCAGCCTCTGTTGTGGGCTTCAGAGGGGAACAGGATTTGTCTCTCTGTTGGTCGCGTATGAAGGCGGCCACAGTTTGGAGGGCGGAGGCCTTGTCCTCGTGGGTGCGAGTTAGCCTGTCCTGGTCCCTGCCTCGGTGCCAAGCTCCACTGGTAGTCCGTCTCCTGCCGTCCGATGATTGAGAGGGAGCGGGGAATGGGAAAGTTCAGGGTCCCCGTGTTGAGTGTCCATTTCCTGTTGTCCCATGATTTCCAAGAACCGGTGCAGGTCTTCTGGATCATAGAAATCCTTGGAGATGCCGTCCCTGGTTATACGGAGCCATGCAGGCTCGAAAAGGCCGTATTTGATGTTGAGCTGATGTAGTCTGGGCCTTAGGGGGAGGAAGGCCTTGCGGCGTTCATTAGTCTCTTAAGAAAAATCCACGGCCATTCGGATGCTGTGACCGTCATGAATGAACGACCCTTGGGCACGCTCTGCGGCCAGTATTTGCCTCGTTTGTTCAAGGCGTAGAAAGCAGGCAATGAGCGTGCGTGGGTGCGTGTTGGAGTCCTTGCGTGGGGGGCCTATACGATGAGCACGCTGTATCTCCAGTGGAGGATCAAAGGCAGCCCCAATAAGTTTCGGGAGGGTTTCTTTCAGGAATATACCTGCATTTGGGTCCTCAATTGTCTCAGGAAAGCTAAAAAAGCGGACATAGTCCATTCGGCTGTGGTCCTGCAAATCAACCAGTTTACTACGGAGGAAGAGGAGTTCCTGGTCCCTATCTTGCATGGTGTCGAGATGTCCCTCTACTGTTGTCAGTCTCTGGACCAGCCCCTCAGCCCGGGCATGGCACCCAGCTATGTCCGCTCGGATTGATTTGGCTTCGTCCGCTAGCTTGGATATGTTGGAGTCCATTCCTTCCAGCCGTCGGCTGACTTAGGAGATTTCCTGAAGGATCCGGTCCATGGTCACGCCTGACTCAGGGGCTATTGGAGGTGCAGGGGGCTGCTTACAGAGGGGACGTCGCCCTTTGTGGCCATAGTGCGTGGTTGCTTGAGCACCTCTGTAAATAGGAGCTGTCTGGAGGACTTATTCCCCTGCTTCGCCGTGGACATTCGTGCCGTGTTTCAATGCTAGGTCCAAGGCTGCTGAGTAAGGTCACTCACTGACCGAGGGGTGAAACAGGTGACGGGCCAGGGGGGGCCAACAGGTGGGACAGCCAGGGCGGTGGTTCCTCAATGGTCCATGTATGTAGCTTGAGAGTTGGTGCCTTCCCCGTCACTCTCACGTTAGAGGGGCAGTAGAGGGGGTGACCAGCCCTGTGCTCCAGGGGGGGAGGACAATGTGCGGATCGCTCCCCATAGGCTTCGCCATCTGTTTATGGGCCCTTTTGCAGCCTCCCCAGATCAAAGGAGAGAATGAGAGGAGTAGCGGTTCCCTTTGGCGTTGGCACCCCTATGGCAGACTTCGCCTTCCGCTGTGCTCCGTGGGCCTTAGCGATAGTCATTGAGGGTCCCCGGGTATTGGCGTGCTCCCTCACCTCAGCTGGTGGGCTTCCATGCACCAAGGCTGCAATCCAGGGACGTGCATCGGTCCAAGCCCCGTCGTCTTGGAGAAGAATAGAGGTGTTTTGGGGCCTCTCGCCGTCCGGAGGGGGGTTGCTCTCCCCGCGCCTCTGCAGTAGCGGGTGAGCGGTGCGGGCCCTCCGGAGAAGAGGGAGGCCCGAAAGAAGTTAATCCACGGTACCGTGGTAGCGGGGGTCCGGGTACGGCGTCGCATTCAAGGGTGTCCCGTGATGGGCCCCAAGGGGGGGTGCTCCCTCCCGTTTCTGCAGGTCTGCCTTGAGCGTGTGGCAGGCACCCTGTAGGGCGCAAGAATCAGGATCGACCCAGCGAGGCCACGTTCTGGCAGCGAAGGGCGGGGCCAGGCAGCAACGCAAGGCCGAGGCTTCAATCGCGCCTCAAGGCTCAGCTCCGTCCCTCACCCGATCCTCACCGCATGGCGCCCGCCAGCCACAGTTCGGGGTCCGGAGCCATCCGAGGCATCTGCCCGCCTAGGAGCGTCGTGATGTGGGCCCTCAGCCGCCTCCAGTTAGCCGCTGCCCCCACTCAGCGACTCCCTCGGAGCAGAGCTCTACGTCTAGGCGGCCATCATCGTGCGCGGCCAGACCACACCCCAATAATTATGTGTTTTATTTTAATTTAAATTAAGAAGATTTTTACATTGAAAGTGTAATTTCATCATTTTAAAAATAATTTAATTATTGTGTTGAATGGTAAAAATATTTGATTTTGATTTTTAACTAACTTTTTAAGATTGAAAACAATGTATTTATTTCTAATTAATTTAAAGTCAACTTAATAAATATATTTATTAATCTTTCTGCTGAGGTGGTGTACAAAGCCCCTACCTCCATTATCTTCTAAGGGAGTGATTTGCAGTACCTGTGAATGGCCACACGTGGTGCTAGATTTACTCTGGAGTACATTTTTACTCTTTTGTGATCTTTTTACTTGCAGTAACTTTAGAGGTGTAGTTTGTGAATAGCAAAGGGCTTAATTTTTCGTGGGTGGTTGCTTGTATATTTGCATTCCTCTCCCAAAATCCCTCCATAAACCCTTCCCATTAGAAGAAAATATTGCCCATTTTCAGCCACTCTCCATGTTTTTTACCAAAACGTAGGAGTATATGTGCAGCAATCTCCACACATGTAGCGGACATCTCCACACATACAAGACGGGAGTGGCGGAGGTGTCCATGTGTATGTTTGTGAATAGTGTTTTGTAGCACTTTAGTAGTACTACTGTGGTACTACCAAAGTACTACAGAATGAAGTGTGTGCACGTGTTTCGAGACTCTTTCGAATGGTGAGCCAAGACCCGTCTCACAAATGTCATAAGGGACTCTGAGGTCTTCAGAGGCAGCTCTCAAGTATCTTGGGTCCTTGTGTAAGTAGTTGATCCAATGCAGACTTTTAGGTCTCGTCTACAGACAGCTTTCGGCTGATTGTTGCTGAAGATCTTTTGTGTACAAAACCAAAACTTGATGTGGGCTCATTGGTTGGCTTTATTGTCAATCTCATTTATTTGAGTAAGCAATAACTTTTCCTTCTCTTCATGTGTTTGTCCCATCCCCAGAGTCTACTTTATCATAATTTTCACTGGATGACTTGTAGAGGAGTTTATCTGTCCTCGGCTTACACCAGGGAGTAATTCTTTTCTTTTTCTTCTGCACTCATTGGGAGTGCATGTTTTTATTTCTCCGTGCCCCGGGTGCTGCTTCACCTCGTATCTACACTCTCCACCACATGTTCTCGGGGTTGCTATTCCCATCCCACCCTAATCCCTCCCTACCCATGCTTGGCTTTCTCATAACCAGCGGCGGATCCTCCGCTGCGTCGACCCCCCCAAAAACGTTAGGAAAGGAAAAATAAAGCCACACTCGTTTTATTTCTCCTTTCTTGCCAAGTCTTGGGGACGGTGCCTGGGTGGTGACAGCACTGAGGGGAGTGGTAGTGCACTTCCTTCGCTGCGCATGATGGTTTGGCCATCATGCGCATTTCTGGGGTTGGAGAGAGCAGGCACAGACTCCCAGTCTGTCCTGGAGCCCTCATCAATGGCGCTCAGGCCAATCCTGAAGCTGCTCTCATTTGAGAGCAGCTTCAGTATTGGCCGCAGGGCAGGCTGGGAGCCTGTTCCTGTAGAAGAGGAGCACGACGCGAGACGCGGCCGGCTGAAGGTAAGGTTTTTTTTTGTTTTTGTTTTATTTTGCCCCCCTCCCTTCGGGACCCCTATGTCCCCTCTCAGCCCCCTTCCCCACCCGCCCGTCCGGCCGCCCTGCCACTCATCACAAACACCGGCCGCTACTGCTTATAATTTTTTTTTAATGTCAACATCCCTCCCCACCCATTGGACTGGAGAACTGCTAATCCAGATTATTCGTCAGAGGTACCTTCTTGTCAACGTGCATTGTGTTGTCTGAACATGTCAGTATGGAATTTCAGCTGTGGGTTCAAAGGGAACAGGCTAGTGAGTGTGTTGTGCACGAATGTCCCTGGCCCTGTCCTCTTTCCTAGGGTTACCCTGTCCTCTTTCCTAGGGTTACCCTGTCCTCTTTCCTAGGGTTACCCTGTCCTCTTTCCTAGGGTTACCCTGTCCTCTTTCCTAGGGTTACCCTGTCCTCTTTCCTAGGGTTACCCTGTCCTCTTTCCTAGGGTTACCCTGTCCTCTTTCCTAGGGTTAATGCTTCTTTTACCTCAACATTCACTCTGTCCCACAAATTATACCTGTTCTTTCACTTGGTGCCTTTCACAATCTTCGTTTGTCAGATATTACAATCATTCCTTTCAAAAATTATATATTATAACTTATAAGCAGGGCCCCTGGAATTATGCGGCAGAGGAGGACCAAATTATGCAGAAGAGTTGTATAAATTACGTGGTGTGAAAGGCCCAGTTGTGCGGCACAATGTGGTACGTTTTGTGATCGCATTACTGTAATATTATCTCATTTTCGCCCACAATTGCAGTCTGGGGAAGTATTTCACTTTGTTATTTTCAATGCAGCAATAAACAATTGAAAGATGATGAGTCAACCTTTGTAGGAATACGTGTCACCATGCTTCAGTATCTTTTAATCCGTTTGTGCTAGAAACATTTGTTGAGGCTAAAATCTGCAGATTGTGTGCAACATGATGAATTATGTGGCAAATGCGGCAAATCCTTAATTATGCAAAAAATGCAGCAGCCACAAAATTGCTAAATTCCAATTGTACTAATTATAAGCAATGTCTCTATAGCCCTCAATGGTTCAGAGAAAAAACATGTTATTTTCTCAATTGAATAAGCAGTTCGTATCTACTCTTAGATACAAGTTTCTCAGTTTCTCAGAAGGTCGTTATATCAGCCAAGATTCTCTATTCGTTCTTTCAGGCTCGACATGGTCAACAATGAGGGCCTTCTAAGGATTGTTGTACCAAAGGACGGTAGGTGCTTTACCCTTACTTTGCTGCACTTATGAACATTACAGACTTCTAGTTGAATAGTTTTCTGTTGTTGATTTGTTGTTCCTTTTCTTGTTTTGCAGGTTGCCATAGCAGAATTGCTGCTCTCAGGATGTCACGAAGGATCAACTGGAAGGTGAGGTGCAAGCAGACCTCAAGCGCCATGTGGAGATGCAGTGAGCTGCTTCCTGCAAACAGGTTGAACAAATAACAAGCAGTGGGTCATAGTGAGGGCGTGATTCTTGTAGCCAGGCTCGCCCAAGATGGCTGCCGTTGTCGCAAGATCTTGAAGTCTCATGGGAATACAGTCACGATTTCCTGAGAGACAATAAGGTGCACATGTGTGCACTGCCCTGCAGCTTCCACTCAGAATGTTTTTTTGACTTCATCTTGTTCTTGCCAAAATGTGGGGGAGTTCTGGTAAAGTCCTATCACTGCCTGACCTACCACACAACTTGCCATCCTACACTATGCCTGACCTTAGGTCGGCGGTTCCGACCGCAGTATTTGGCAGTCGGAATGATCCATTTTTCAATGGAAGCTTGTGCGGTGGGCGGAAATGGCCTGCAGCACAAGCTTCCATTGAAAAATTGATGTTTTCAAACATCCCTGCACTGTGTGGCAGGCACCTCACGGTGCCTGCCACACAATGCAGGGATGTTTAGGGGGGCAACATAGGTGCCCCCCAGGCCCCATTGCGGGGGTCAGGGGGGATAGGGGCCCTGCTAGGGGGCCCCAAAGACACTTTCGACAGCCTTTTCATGTCAGAAAGCCCGACATGAAAAGGTTGTCAGAAACTGCCATCATAATCCCGACGGCGGAGGCAAGCCTGGCTCTGCCATCATTCAAGGGAATATGGTGTGTTGTGATGCACCGATGGGCTCAAGTAACCCGTCGGAAGCGCCGTGGACGGTCCCGCCTCCTGATACCTATGCCCGTTGCATCATAATGCGGCTGGCGTACCGCAATATCAAATGTTGGGGGGTCCGATAGAGACATGCCGTCGATGGCGGACCCACTGACATCGTGATAAGCCCCTCTGTGTTCTATTTGGGGGTGGGATAACCACGCTACCTCCAGCACTACACTGTGCATTGCCTTGGGCACGCTGAGCACCCTTAACAGGGCCTGCTAGCTGCACTGTGCTACTGAATTGCTCCTTTCTTTATCATATACATTCGCACACCCTTTATTTTATTTTTATTTTACCACTCCAAAATGGGCGTCTACCATTTGAAATGGTAAATTAAAAAAAGCCAATATGATTGTTGCAGTGTCATGCTGTACGTGCATGCATACATGTTGATGCAGGGCACAAGTCGAGGGTATAAGCTTGTAGACGGTGTCAACCTGCTCTTTTCACAGGGTGGACACCATCTACCCTGTCAAGAACTTGAGCCCCACAGAAATTTTCTAAACTTGTCCGTGTGTAATTTACAGATATCGGGACACATTCAACAGTGCTGCACAGAATGCCACATCATGCCACAAAATTCAACATCACACCACATAATTCCAGCCCACTACATACCACTCCATGACACACAATACCACTTCACATAATTACACTCCATAACACACAGTCCCTCTCCACAAAATTCCAGTACACTCTACACCACATAATTACTATCCACATAATTCTACTGCGCACAATGCCACACAATTTCACAACTAACAATCCCATTCCAACCCACATAATTCCACTCTACACCACATACACCAACTCCACTCCATAACACATGGCCAAAAGTCATTGAAATTAACAACGCCAATAGCTCTCGAATTGCTGAGACCTATTGACTTTGCCAATGCTTGTTTAGGAGTTGTGCTCTGTATTGACGTGTACGCACGTCAAGTTCATCTCAATGCAGCAAAACCTTTTCACCGCTATTTGAGTGCCACTCCTTGCTTCACTATAGGTGTGAGTGGTGATGGGAATGTTGTTAGCGCCCTTTTCTCCGCCACCTTGTCCCATGCCCCTAAGGGGGCCCGCGTAATACATGAGAGGTAGAGCCTCGAGGGTCTTGCCCTCTTGGGGAGGAAGGGAATCCTCCACAGTGGTTGCCCGGCCACTGCCCTATCCATAAAGAGCCAATGCTTTTCTGACTCAGAACGCGACCATTCCACAAACGTTTTGATCTGGGCCGCCCAATAGTATTCTTGTAGATTAGGGATCCCGAGACCTCCCTCTTTTGGGGATCTATAGCATTGGTTCCTGTGCAATCGGGGTCGCTTGTTGGCCCATATAAATCACTCCACCTCTCTCTGTAGTAAGCTCAGGGTGCCTCCAATGGGAGAGTCTGAAAGAGAAATAATATTTTGGGTAAGATCGTTATCTTTACTGCTGCTATCCGGCCCAGCCAGGACACTGTGTGTGACCTCCAGCAGCGCAGAGCAGACCGTGTTTGGTTGAGCAACGTGGTGTAATTCAGGGAGATGATGCTCTGTATAGACGCAGTGAGCTGTATCCCAAGATATGAAATAGCCTCTGTAGCCCATTGGAACGGATGAGTTTGTTGTAGTTCTGTCAGGAAGGGGTCTTTAAGGGTTAGGCTGAGAGCAGAATACTTCTGAATGTTAATCTTGAAGCCTGCTGCTAGGGAAAAATGCTCTAGCTCGGACAAGAAGGCCGGGAGGGTGGTCCGAGGATCCTCCAACGTTGCTATAATGTCGTCTGCGTATAGACTAAGAGTGTGCTCGTCCCCTCCAAAGCGAATGCCCGTGATGAGGGGATTGTTGCGGGCTCGTTGGGCCATTGGCTCCATATTTAAAGCGAAGAGTAAAGGGGAGAGCGGGCACCCCTGTCTGGTACCTCTCTGAATGGGAACTTGCACCAACGCCCCTGGCTTAGTGTAGCTGCTTAAGACCCAGTTTATGAACCTGGCAGGGAGCCCGAAGTGTCGTAAGACTTCCCGAAAGTAGGGCCAGTGCACCCTGTCGAACGCTTTCTCTGCGTCGATGGAGAGGAGCATGCGTTCCGTGTTGAAGCGCTGCACATTATCAATAATATGGAGCAGTCTTTTAGTACTGTCAGTTGGAGACAAATCCTGCCTGGTCAATCAGGCCAGGGAGAAGGGGAGAGAGTCGTGCCGCCGGAATCTCAGTAAATAGTTTTAAATCAACATTTAGGCCTATAGGAGAAGCACTGGTGCTTATCCTTCCCAGGTTTGGGTATGACAACCACCGACGCCTCTAGCATAGTTGAGGGTAGAGATGAGGAGGCCCCTATAGCGTTGTACAATCGGATGAGGACGGGGGATAGGAGGGAACAAAAGGTCTTATAGAAGAGGGCGGAGAACCCATCCGAGCCCGGAGACTTAAGCAGCTTTTGTTTCGAGATGGTGGTTATCACTTCCTCTATTCTAATAGGAGACTCAAGCGTTTCGGCCTGGTTGGGTGTAACTTTGGCTGCTGCGACATTTGGCAGGTATTGAATAGGTGCATCAGGGGGAAGAGGTTGTGCTTCATAGAGCTCAGCATAGAACTGACGAAATGTCTCAGCAATTTGCTGGTCTGCATCATTCTCTTCTCCCATTGGGGTGAGTACTGAGGTAATCCCCGTGGCTTGCCATTGTATTCGCAGTCTATTGGCCAGTAGCTTCTCACATTTATCTCCCCCCGTGTAAAAAGTATGGCGCAGCCTCAGCGGTGCATACTCTGCCCAGTCTATATCTAAGGTGCTTAGTTGGGCGCGTGCGGCTTCTAGCTGCCGCCAGATTCGTGGGTCACCTGTCCTTTGGTGGATGCGTTCTAGCTCTTGCACCTGCTTCGACAGGAGGTCTCTATTATCTCTACAGGCTTTATTGTCAGAAGCCGCAATTGCAATAAATTCCCCCTGACAACCGCCTTCATAGCATCCCAGAGAATAGCCACTGGGGTCTCTGGTGTATCGTTTGTCTCCAAGTAATCTTATATAGTCTTGGAAATCTGCTGGATCACTTCAGGGCGGTGCAATAATGTGTCCCTGAGGTGCCAGCACCGTGGCGGGGGGCATGTTCTATGCAGGGAGAGGGTTAGAAGTACAGCAGAGTGATCTGAGAGCGAACGAGGTGAGATCTCTATTTGCTGAGTGCTCATTTGTATGTTCTGTGTGCCTAAGAAGTAGTCTAGCCTCGCAAAGGTTTTGTGGGAGTGGGAGTAAAAGGTATTCCCTGCCTGTGGGGTGCACAGTTCTCCAAATGTCTGAAAGGCCCATTTCCCGCAAGGTCTGAAGTCCTTCCTTAGAGAGGGCACCTGACTGTCCCTGACTCTGGGCGGATCTGTCGAGTGTGCTGTCAAAGACTAAATTTAGGTCTCCTCCCAGTAATACCATCCTGTCTGAGGACCCACAATCTCCTGTACCGCCCTCTGAAGGGATCCCTCTTGACCCTCGTTTGGGACGTAGATTGAGCCTATGGTGAGAGTGTGCGTACCTAACGTGAAGGAGTAGGCTAATAGTCGACCCTCAAGATCTGCTTGTTTGGGACCTAGTTTCCCGGGAAAATACGAAGAGAGGAGAATGGCTACCCCTGCTGATTTGGTGTTCATCGACGAGAACATTTGTTGGGGGAACTTCTTGGAGCGAAGCCTTTGCGTGTCTCTGGTGAGAAGGTGTGTCTCCTGGAGGAGGCAGATATGTGCCCCGAGTGCTCGAAATAGGAAAGGATAGGGCGCCTCTTAATAGGGTTGTTGAGCCCTTTAACATTCAATGTGAGTATCTTAAGAGAATGTGGCATGTTGACGGTCGGGTAGGGAGGCTAAGAAATGCACTACTATTGAAAGGCAGAGCCGCTGTGGAACTTCGAGGAAGAAAACAACTAATCCATGCTTGTGGTACAGCCTAAGGCTAGCATTAAAGGTCAGATCTAGGGAGCATGGGGAGACGGGGAGTCCTAACAATCCCAATTCAACATAACAAACAGTTAACATTTCACAAATAGTACAACGATTGTCCTGGGTGGCAAGTCCCACAGGAGAAGGGTGGATTAAGTCGAGACGTTGTGGCCCCCCCGACCATCCCGGGCCCTCCCCTTCTGCAAAGAAGCTATGAAAGGACCCAGAGAGACTAGCAATGTAAGAGCGCCAAGGGATCAATTAAGCAGCAGAGGCCATTTCATGCCGGGCCAGCAGAGTCCACCTCCAGGGAGGCCAGCACCATCTGTCGCTCCCTAGCAATTGTTTCTGGGTCTGGACTCACCCGAGTTGTAGAGTGGCCCACCGTCTTCCATCTGTGAATGTCCTGTTCTCTGCCAGAACCGGCAGTCGATGGTGGGCCCTCCAGAGGATCATCCGTGAGATTCAGCAATTGACGAGCCTCCTTTAGTGAGCGTATTTGATGAGTTTTGCCATTGAGTTGGAAGATAAGTCGGAACGGGTAACCCCAGGAGGATGTCACTTTGATGTCTCGAAGGTGAGACGTGATCGGGTGGAATGCCTTCCTCTTTTGCAACGTGGAAGCAGCGAGGACCTGGTATAAAGTGGGTTGGTGCCCCTGATAGTGGACTGGGTGGCTGTCCAGTGCATTTTGGATGATACTTTCCTTTAATTGATAGTCATGAAGACATGTAAGGATATCAGCAGGGGGAGCCAGGTAGGGCCTCCTCGGACCCACTCGGTGGGTGCGATCAAGCTTAAGTTCCAAGTAGCCCCTAGTCTGGACCTGAAAAGGCCGCCGACGAATGCTTCAATGTCTTGACCTTCCGCTCCCTGTGCAATGCCCCTAATGAGTATATTGTTGCGTCTCAAGCGGTTTTCCAAGTCTTCGGCATGGGCCTGGAGATCCAAGTGCTGATCTTTGAGGCGGATCACCTCCTGTTGGAGTTGCTCGATCTCTTCGTCTCTGTTTGAGCTTTGCGTTTCCAGTGTGTCGACTCTTTCTCCCAATGCATCTACATCCCTTCTCACCTCCCTGAGCTCCTGTGCTAGCTCCGTCAGCATGGTTTTCAGGTCTTCCTGTAGTGAGGCAAAGAGCATTTCAATGACGGAATGAGTGAGTGGGGCCTCTGTGTCTTCCAATTCTGTGGGATCTTGCACTTCGGGAGGTTGCCTGGCATTGCCAGACGATTTAAGGAGGAGATCTTTGACTGAGCGGTCCTTTTTCCCCTTGGTTGCCGCCATTTTAGTATCGTGGCCGTTTGGGGGAGTGAGATGATGTCCCCACTCGCTCCTGCCTTAGGGCCCTCCCTGCGGGCTAACTAGTGGCGGTTCTGCTAGGTCACTGGCCGATGTTGGATCCGTCCCTGATACAGAGCCCGGAGAGGCTTGGAAGTGAAGGAGAGACCCTGCCAGGGCCTCAGACATAGCCCAGTGAAGCGTGTAGATGGACCACGGCTTCTCGTGTTCAAGGCTTCAGTTGAAGAACAGTATCCCCGTAGAAAGACCGCCTACTTGCGGGACTCCGCCTATGGGAAGCAAGTTATCCTGGTAGGCTAGTCTGACGTTGCCTATTCCCTATGCAAAAGAAACAATTGATGGACGGAATGCTGGACAATGCCAACATTCTCCCCCAGTCACAAGGATCTGGGTTAAATCCATCATTCTTTTGCTCACCACACCACCCCAGTTTGGACCCAGCCATATGCAAATCAGTCTTGACCCTGTTCCTTGTGGGAACAGTCCAGCCCGAACTGCCAAGCCAGGTCCTCCCTGGACCGGAAACAAGCATCCTAGGACCGGTTTCAGGGCATCACCCTTCTTCAGCCAGGCTAGCTTGAATCCAGTGGTGTAGTGAGCACGGGACCCACGTCTGGGCATACCCTTCCCACTTAGGGCGACAAATGCAAAAGAAACAATTGATGGACGGAATGCTGGACAATGCCAACATTCTCCCCCAGTCACAAGGATCTGGGTTAAATCCATCATTCTTTTGCTCACCACACCACCCCAGTTTGGACCCAGCCATATGCAAATCAGTCTTGACCCTGTTCCTTGTGGGAACAGTCCAGCCCGAACTGCCAAGCCAGGTCCTCCCTGGACCGGAAACAAGCATCCTAGGACCGGTTTCAGGGCATCACCCTTCTTCAGCCAGGCTAGCTTAAATC
The DNA here is from genome assembly GCA_963921515.1 of Calotriton arnoldi. Taxonomy (NCBI): domain Eukaryota; kingdom Metazoa; phylum Chordata; class Amphibia; order Caudata; family Salamandridae; genus Calotriton; species Calotriton arnoldi. The sequence goes on along the minus strand of CAWUFW010016263.1, from coordinate 223,419 downwards.
CAGTGGTGTAGTGAGCACGGGACCCACGTCTGGGCATACCCTTCCCACTTAGGGCGACAAATGCAAAAGAAACAATTGATGGACGGAATGCTGGACAAATTGTTGTTTTTGTATTCCCTATGCGGCAGAGTCTATGGGGGTTTGCTCACCAGGCCCCTCGATGTGAACCAGGGCCTCCGGCAGTGCAGCCCCTCCTATGGTGGGGTTGGGACCTGGGTTTCCCCTTCCTCCCTCAGTCTCCCTCAGACACAGGGCTCAGGAAGGCCACAGATATGCAGCAGGAGGCATACAACTCACCCTCCTGTTGTGCACCGGGCAGGGCCCTCGTCAGGCCTTCTGATCCTCGGTTCGGCCTCCGCCCTCCTGATCCGCCTCTCCGCCATGATGTCCACTCCCCACCGGTGGATCCCCAGCGGCTCAAAGATGTCCTCGCAGCCCTCCTTGCTGAACCCCATCTCCGCCCTGCGGGGCACCCGCACCAGGTCCTCCGTTAATGCCGGCCCTTGGGGAAGTAGGTTCGGCGTGTGCGCCCAGGCCAGTAGAGCCATGGGGGCGTCAGGGCGGCTGCACGCCGATGTGGGCGAACAGGGTTGGTTTGCTCAGAACCTGGAGGGGAGTGCCGGACCCGGAGCAGCTCCAGTACTCTGGCTGCTAGTGTATGCCGCACCAGCGACTCCGATGCTCCGCCTCTCCACATCCCAAGGTGCGGTCTGGCGGTTCGCCAGGGCCGGCAGAGCTGCGGTGATACCTGAGCAGCCCGCGCCGCCCGGTCTGCGACACGACTCCTTAGATGGCCGGGCCCAGCCCTCCCAACCCAGGGGAGATGTGCCAAACCCAATGTCTCTCCAGCGCTCCCCGCTGCGAAGCGATACCGCACCAACAACTCCTCTGTGCCACCTCGCTGCGTCGTGCTGTGCGATTGTCACTGGGCCGATCTCCCGCAGGAGCTGGCAGGCCGCACCGCACTCGCCCCTCGGTCCACGAAGCTCCCACTGGCTTCAGATCTTGGGCATTTGCATTCAGCACCGACCTCCCAGCGCTTGTCTAGAGTTGGATCGGGTCCTCTAGGTTCAGCTAGTAAGCACTTTGGCAGTGGGCCCAGTCGGTCCGGCGGAGCAACGAGCAGGCACGTCCTACTCGCTCGCCATCTTGGCCACGCCCCCTTTTTTCTTCTTTTTATGAGGGCGAAGGGTGTGGGGGGTGGTTGACAATGCAACATCAGAAAAAAAGTGTTTGTAAAGCTGAAAGTCCAACTGGCGGCCTTTAAAATGCAAGACCTTGTGTATTGTCAATGCTTATTTTCTATGTATTTCATGATTTATAGAACTTAATTTTTCATGGTTTAGTCAAGATTATAAATAAAATTTAAAGGAATTATCCGGAGTGGATATACCGTTTGCACATGAAAAAAGGAAACTTGAGAGCTTTCCTTCAGGGGTTCAGAGGGCAGCATAGGGGGAGTTTGGAGTTTGAAGTTTGCTGAAGCATCAGGTGGCCGTGTGGTGGTAAGAGCTGGGGACACAGGCAAGTCTGAGAGTTGCAGAGTGTTGGACGCTTAAATCAGACAGATTCCTAGGACTAGCTGAATGTTTGTAAGAAACAAAATAGTTACTCCAGGTCTCGATTTGCTGGATGATGGAGTTGGAGACTGGCTGACAGAGGCAGTGAAGAGGGTCTGAGCAATAGAAGAGGGGGTCAAAGGCAACAGTAGTCGGAGAAGAGAGGTTCTGAATTCACAACTGTAGGTATGAGGACTAGTAGAAGGGGGCTCATGGGCAATGAGGTTTGGCAGAGTGGGTCTGTGAGCCAGATTAGGACCTTGGTTTTCTTCAGAGCCGTTCTGTAGATGTCTGAGGACTGGCGGAAGGACTTAAGGGCTCTGTGGGCTAGAGCAGAGTTCTGGGACCAGGTCTTAATTTTAAAAAAGTAAGTGCCAGGGCACAAGGTATTTCTCATGGGGCAACTGCAGATGGTGCAACCCACATGCCACTTTAAACTTCAGGCTTAAGTCCGAGTTTTTTCATTTTTTAAAGATAAACTAAATAATTAAATACTCCGCTAATGAACTTATTTTATAAACCATACACACAGCGCCACCATTTGGTGGATTCTCGTTAGTAGGTACCGGTTTTTACAAATAAGTGCTGGTGCCGGGCACCAGAAAACACCAGCACAAATTAAGCTCTGTCTGGGACTCCTAACAGTCTGCAGTTCTGGTGGCAAATAGTAGGAGGGGGGGGGGGGGGGTTAAAATTATTTAAGTGAGTTTAGGTCTTTTTTTAGGGATCTGAGCATTTCTAGAGTCATCGGGGTATATTCACAAGAACGTGTGCTAAACATCTCCAAAAAATGTTAACGCAACTCCACACATCGCAGCCTATCGCGGGAAAATAACCCAGTGTTAACGTGGAATTCCCAATACGGCGGCACCATGCGATAGCCTCCCGAAACCGCGGACAATGTCCGCGATACAACAACCGCAACGGTGATAAAAACACAAACCTCAACGCAAAAAACATGCGATGGGCCAAAGTGCGATGAGGAAATCAGTGATAAGCAGCGCCAGGCCTGCAAAACACACATGGCAGGCGGGAAAAATCACCATAAAAGTTGAAAAAACACACAAACACAAAATAACCAACACCGAAGCACCATGGAGGCAGCCGGAGCAGGCGCAGAGGACGAGCGCAACCCCACAAGCACCCTGGACGACCAGCCCAGGACCTCGGGGACAGGGAAGGGCAAGGACAAGAAGAAGAGGAAGACGAAGTTCAGTCCGCAGGAAAACAGGATCCTGGTCACGGAGGTGATGGAACACCATCAACAACTGTTTGTCTCCTCCAACGTGTCATTGGGCACCAAAAATGGAATATGGCGGGACATCGTGGACAAGGTGAATGCCGTCGGAGAGCACAAGAGGTCAATGGACGAGGCCAGGAGGCGATGGATTGACATCAAGCGCAAGACCAAGGAGAAACTCGCAGCCAACCAGAAGGCAGCAATGCAGACTGGAGGTGGGAGCCCAGCACCACAGCTGGAGCTGGATGACATGGAGGAGCTGGTGTCGACAGTCATCAGTGTGAAGACTGTGGCCGGAGTCGGGGGACCGGACACTGCTCGACAGGACACAACAAAACCGCAACAGGGTGAGTAACTACCAGGTACTGGGGGGACGGGTGGAGATGGCCACAATGGCACACATGCACATTCAAGCAGAGCACAGTGCACACCCACAATGACTCTGGATCATGGCCCTGATCCACAGACTGTCACAATGTACAATGCCATGCTGTCTGAATGTGAACATGTACCATGCGGCTACATACATGTGGACACATTGTAATGCACCATCTCCCCTTCACATTGCAGAGGCACCGTCAACACCTCCTGCAGAGCAGTCCCAGCCACTCTTCGCTGATGATGAGGAGGACACCACCAGCATCGACACCCAAGCCCTCCAAGCCATCTTTGACATCATCCGCAACTCACCTCCAGGATCAGGGCAGCCAAGCTGCATCGAGGAGACCCCACCCACTACCCAAACAACCCAGCAGGAGGCACCCACAACCCCGGCTGTCTCCCAAAACCCCCATGAACAACACATGGCCTTCCAACGCCATGTGCTGGAGGGCCAGAGGGAGACGGCTGAGCAGGTGCGGGTGGGGTTTGATCTCATGGCTACCAAACTAGACGCCATCCATGGGTGTCTAGGTCCCATCAGGGACCAGCTCCAGTCCCTAATGGACACCCACGGCCCGCTCCATGGTCTCCAACGAGCCCTGGCTGACATCGCTGGAGTCATGACTCGGAGACAAGAACACCTGTCTGCCCAGAGTGGCTCCAGCGAACCCAGCCGTGAGCTGGCACACATGCGGAGGCTCATGGAGGACATGGTGCGGATGGAGGCGGAAAGGATGGCAGCCACCGCTGCACATCAGCGAAATGTAGCTGGGATCTACCATGCCCTGCAGATCCTCATCATGGCATTGCTGCCACAAGGCGTGGCGATGATGAATGCTGCTGCCCCCATACCATCCACATCTCCGCCCCCTGGTGTGTCAGTGCCTCCCAGTGCGGCAGGCATGTCCACTCTGGCACCTGATGTGCCAATGCCACACAGTGCGGCCGACAATCCTCCTCCGGCCCCTGATGTGTCAGTGGCACACAGTGCCGCAGCCGGCACTGCAACACCCACAGGTGGGGCAGAGCACACATCCGAGGATGAGGACGTGGATGTGATTGAGATCAGAAGGAGGCACTAGCATTCATTTCCGCCACCTTGCCTGTTTCTGCTTGGTGCCGCACATAGCCCCATGACCTTCCACTGACCCCCGATACACTCCGCTGCACTCACCTTGGACCGCGACATGGACTGCCATATCCTGTTTGATGACCAATGACACGGCGACCAGACTGCGGACTGTACCGTTCCTCTTCCGCAGTACTTGTCATCCACGGATGGACTCTGGCTGGCCCTCCACGGGCCCATATTGTGTAGTGGGCTTGGTATGGCCCTGTACTGCTCCAGCTGTAAAACTCCACTGGATGTGCATTAAACATCCAGAAATGCACTGCTGTGTCATGTCTGTCATCATTCATGTATGAATGTGTGGATGAATGTAGGGACAGTGATTTCCATTACGTCAATGATGCTCATCTAGTGGGATGCCAGTCACAGTGTGCTACATTGCCAATTGTGTTCCGGGTGCCGTAGACACCACAACAGGGACACACGCATTAGTCACTTCCTTGTCCGGACATGGACTGCACCACGCCCAGAGCCCCGAGTCATTGTTGCATGGCCTGCGCTGGTCCGGCGTACGCAAGGCCAGACCACTCCGCTTACGCTCAGAGGGGGCCCACATAGCTACATGTCGCAGGCGTACACGCTGGTGGTATGCAGGTCACTGGTCTAGTTGTCAGCATGTCACGGCCACTCCCTGAGGGCAGGTTTGCACACACACCACACCCATCCGGCACAGGCGTCACAGGCCATGTGACCCCGCCAATATAAGGGGCCGACGACGTCACATTCCCCACTGCCGGTGTTGACTGGATGACGGACGCTCCACGGTTCTCAATCATAAAGGGCCCATGAGTTGCTACGCACAGGGTTGGTTGCACCCGAAGCCTTGCGCCCGTCACGGGCCTACCACCACGTGGCGCTGACTGGGGTTGCACAGGGTTAGTGGCACCCGGAGCCTTGCGCCCGTCACGGGCCTACCACCACGTGGCGCTGACTGGGGTTGCACAGGGTTAGTGGCACCCGGAGCCATGCACCCGTTGGCGGCAGGTGAGCAGTGGGCCCGGGGTGTGCAAGTGCGGACAGCCAGCGCTGGCCGGCGGGAGGGGGTAGGGTGCGGCTGCATGCGTGCGCAGAGACGGACAGGCGTTGTTGCCGTGTGCAGTGTGATGGACTCTGCCATGATTGACTCTGGCCTCGATTACAGATTGCAGACCTGGTGGCTTGCAGTGTATCCCGGCACGTGGTTGGAGACACACCGGTGGCAGCAGGTGAACAGTGGGGCCTGGGTACACGGGGGCGGGGGTGTCTCTCTCTCTCCCTTACTTTCCTTCCCTCTCTCCCTCTCTCTCTCTCTCCCTTCCTTCCCTCTCTCCCTCTCTCTCTCCCTTCCTTCCCTCTCTCCCTCTCTCCCTTACTTTCCTTCCCTCTCTCCCTCTCTCTCTCCCTCTCTCTCTCTCTCCCTCTCCCTTCCTTCCCTCTCGCCCTCTCTCGCTCTCCCTTCCTTTCCTTCTCTCTCTTTGTCTCTCTGCCTTTCTTTCATTCTCTGTTTCTCTGTGTCTCGCTCCTTTGATGTGCGCATGACACACGTTCAGATTTTGTGCTTTATTTTCCAGGCTGTGACATCGAGATTGTCCCGGACGGACCCGACAGGAGTCTTGCGCATTGGTGTTTTGTATTGTATTTCAATAAAGTTTTTTGTTGTTTCTTCAGTGATGTGTGACTGTTTCTCGTTCTTCTGGTTACACATGTGGGTTTTATTTTGTCATTGTGCGATATCATGCGCTTTTTGTGGCTCTTGTGTCATGCACGGTATGTGTTTGTCCGGGGGGGGGGGGGGCTGGGAGTGGTGGCGGTGGGTGTTGTGGCCCTCTTGGGTCTCCGAGCAGCATGTTCATCGTCTCCATGGCATCTGTGGGTCTTCCGATGTGGCTCTGGGCTGGGCTCCCTTTCGTGCTGCACGGAGTCGTCCTGCTTAACACCAGCATAAGGCAGATGTTAAATCCCTGCTGCTACCGCGGCTTATCGCCTGTTTTTGGTTCGCTTCGCAGATCTGGCAGTTCGTTGTGAAAGTGGTGTTGTGGTTTTTTCGTGTGTTTTTGCACGGGAACACCTACTCTGCATCTCATTAGGGTTAGTTGGTGGTGTCCACCGTGGAGATAAATTTTGGGGCAGTTATCGCGGGAATACTGGCGTTGTCTGCAGTTTGCACCCACTTGTGAATGGGGTGTTAAATCTATCTCCACTTTTGATGGGCTAAGGTGGAGATAAATTGGCGGTAGGTCCTTGTGAATATGCCCCTTTGTGAGTACATCGAGTGGGCTTTAGGGGCAGCAGAGGAATGGTGTCGTCTTAGGGCCACACCATTTATGCTGAGGGTCAGTAGATGGGCCCTGATGGCTGCTTGAACCTCTCTTAAGGATCCTTGGCGTCCACAGTGACACTCCTTAAGCTTCCAGTGGTACGCTGGAGCCAAGTACAACCACACATGGGGGCAGGCGGAAAGATGGGCAAGAGGATCAGCAAAAGGGACAGAACTGAGGGCTAAAATAAGGCACTCTTGGGTGCCAGCAGGCAAAGCGACGTTGGCTGTCATATGACTCTAACAGGCATCTGAGGATAGCATAACATGTCTGTGGGTTGAAAGAGTGGTTTAAAGGACTGGGTGGGGAGGTTGCAGGTCCAGCTGAGAGGTCTGAGAGCCACTGAGAATACCTGATGGTCGGCTATGGGTCTCTGATGGCTGCTAGTGATGTTATGAGGGGCTCTGATGGCAGCTGACAGCAAACTAAGGGGCTATTCCTGTCGAAATGCAGAGCTATGATTGTGAGGGTTTTCACCAGTATCGTGATGGCACAGCAGTGGTGAGTGGCACAAGGAGGAGCAACGAGCTGTCAATGGCCTCCGTGTGGCACCACTGGGGCTTTCACTTCACATGTTGGCATGTTTTTTGAGTTGGTTGTGTTGTGTGTACACAGAGAAAAAGGCAGTGAGTGAGGGTGGTGGTGGGAGAATGCAGCACACAGAGAAAGAGGAAAAACTATGAGAAATAAACCATTTCTCTTTGTTAAGCCTCACCTTGGGAGGAGTACGGATTTGGCGTTTCCCCAGGTTTACATGATTTTGAAAAGGAAATAAACCTTCAAAAATGTTACAAAGGCTCTATACATTCCAACTCTCGTGGTGCTGGTGTTCTTACAGGATCACATTTTTTGCAGCAGGGTAGAGTGTAGGCAGAAAAGGGGGGAGAAGTCTTAGGGGCAGATATATTATTCTTTCATTCAGCCCAACACAGCTGCAATGCGTGAAAGGCAAAGGGCAGGCTGCACTATATTTACCATTATACAATGCATTCCTGTTCTTTCCTAATGCTGGCACACTTTTGGCTGCCTAGCGCCACCATTGCATCATGTTGCAAGGGTGCCTTCATTGTAGGCAGGATTGTTTTTATGCAGGAAGGTACGCCTTTGTTTTCTGAGAGGCATTTTTTCTCTTTCTATGTGTGCTGCAGAATGAGAAACAATTAGGAGAGATAAAGATTTTTCTTCGTTATACCTCACCTAGGGAGGCGTGGCCTTTTGACACAATCCCAGGTCTCCCACTAATAATAAATCTTGGAATGCACCTAAATCCATGGGTGGATGCGTGGTAACACCCACGCATCCACCCATGGAATGCCTCCCTGCCGCAGAGTTACGCAGGCAGCGATTTGCACTGCCTTGCATTACTATAATGGCTTGATCAATCTCACTTAGGTTTTGCGTGGCGCAAGGGCGATGGAAAACCTAGATATATCTGGCCCTTGCTGTCAATCTATTTTACCCACTCTACCTTAAGTGCTGTGCCAAAAGAAGGTGTGACAAAGGCCCAGAAGTGCAGGGAAAAGGTGATGACAAAGACTTAATACCTTTTCACTTTCATACCACTTGACATTTCAAAGTCATAGGTTTCAGGGTTGTCTGAGCTGTTTTCTCTGTGTGGACTCTCAAAAGCCACTGAGAAAGCTGCGGAGTCCCCTTTTCCGTCTTTAAATTCACACTTCAGGAAGGCAAGAGTGAAGCAAAGAAGAGGATAGTATTAAGTAAAGCACAGATCCCTTTGGAGAAAACTGGGTCCTCAGCTTCACAGCCCTCTTAGCTGCCCCTAGAGGATTTATTCAAAATGTCCTTGTCATCTTTGTCCTCAGGTGGTCGGAGCCAGGAAATCACATTTGGCTGCCAGTAACTTGGAGGAATTTAATGTCATAGTCTACGAATGGTTTCAACCGAGATGTCTCAGCCAGGTGCATAACAGACACCATTGGAGCCCCCTCAGTGCAGGGGAGGGCCCACTCTTCTATACATAAAGGGGCTCCCTCAGCCTGTCAGCTTGAGGGGGTGTGCATTGTGAGGGGCCCACCTATTGTTACTTGCAGGGGGGACCCCTAAGGTTTCCTTACTCCACTGGGCTCAGCGTTGGATTTGTTGCCACTGACAATGGCAGCCATGTTGTCAAAGCCACGGCTGATGCAGGATACTTTAGAGTTAAGCCAATAGGCCAGGACTCCTTTTAAAAAAGAAGCAGTAGTCAACCACATACCCATCACCCCTCACTGGAATTGAACTCATTCCAGTCATTTTTTCAAATCCCGGAAGCAGTTAAAGATCATTCAGCGTGTTAATAGAGTGCCTCTAAAAGCCCTCACACAGGGCGTGCCAACCTGTGGGACTCTTCTTTGTAAATGCGGCAAAGCCTGTTTGAGCAGTATAGGTCCATCAACGATTACATGCTGCAAAGGAGAAGGGTTGCAATCGCCAAAGCCATGACGATGGAGAGAGACGTATCTGGACCAACAGAGTGCCTGATCTAAATTCCAGCGCCTCTTGAGATTTGGATACGAGAAGTCAGCCAGGAGGACAGTACCATGATGAAAGCGACCCTGCTGTTGCACATGGTTTAGGAACATTTGCAAAAGGTGGAACAAACATTTGCCAATGTCAGTGAAGAAGCAGCTGCTTTGGGCAACCACGTAATCTTTCGCATGAAACTAAATCAAAGGCTGCAAAAAGAGAATGTTTCCTCCAATGAGTACATCTGTGCCTCAGTACTGGGCCCAGGGTGCAAAAAAGTGTTGCTCACTTTCATTCATTTTTCCACAGTGGATATTTAAATTTACAAGAATTGGATCAGGAAAGCGGGTGACCTAGAAGATGAACAATTGCAAATTCGAGGCCATAGCAGAACCGAAGTGCTGCCCTCAACCTGCGGAAAGTGCTGAATTAAAAAGAAAGTTGCAACTGAAGTAGAGGCAACTACTAGTGGTAACACCGTTGTCTGCTACGAAAACTACAGCATCAACAGCTTCACTTTTAGCTCCTGCATTGGGTTGCTTTATGACTATTGTAGGATTAAAATCAGGTGCAGGCAACGCAGAAACAAGTGTCAACAACAATAACACTTAAGAAGATGGTCAGGACTGTTTGGATGACCCAACAAAGGTCAACTTGGATCATGACTCATTCACCTATGGCATTAGAAGAAGGAACAGAGTCTGGAACTTATCAGGTGGGCAATAAAATATTGTCCTGTAGCCGGTGTATCATCTGAGCCTTCAGTGCAACTGTGGCAGTTGTTACAGTGAGAAAGACCAATCTCTCTCTTCACGACATGGAGACACTAGCAATGATTAAAATAAATAAACATTTTCAAGAAGGGTGGATTATTTATATTAATGCTGGCTACTGGAAAATAATAATGACAGGCACAGCTTAACATTTTTATTGTTAGGATGATCAGTCCTTCAGGGTACTTGCTGCTACGTGTCTTGGAATCCGTGGTACTAGATTGGCCCTTAGCTAATTCTATGCTAGTTAATGCTCTGCACACCATGTTTACTTTGACCCTTAAATATTGTCATTTTCTTTCATCCCTCTACAGAATCTCTCTTCTGAATAGATGTGGAACCTCCATGTCTCTCCTCCCCTGTGGGTCCTCATGGCTCCCAAGATGGACAATGCATGAAGAATGCATTTGCACCATTTGCATTCAGTTTAATTTTTCTTACGTTTTCTTATAATTATTATCTAACTGTGTCTATCGTTGAACTTTTGAATTTCAGCCTGGATAGCTATAACTAGCTTGGGAGTCATTGGCTGCTGAAGGCTGACTAGGTTAACTTAACCTTCATACTGTTTTCATGACTGATGTGCCATGCTAATGGATTTGCTGAATGCTGTGCTCAGCTCTCTAAAGTTTCACATAATTCCCTCGACCCACCCAATCATTGACATCCTAACCCTCTTCACCAACTTGTGAGATCCATGGTGGTGTCATCCGCTTCCACTATTAACAGATCTCATGCTTGGCGAGGGGGGTGTTTTCTGCAAGCAATATTGAACTCTTACAGGGAAGGTTACAAAAATAATTGCTAATTTGCCAGGAAGGGATATCGTAGTATCATGCAGAGAATACATTTTATAATAGGCAATGTGCACTTTTCCACACAATCTACACCCTGCTGTGAATCAATCTACCTGATAATTCTACAAAAGCTAACCACCTTCTAGGACTTGAATTTTCATGATGTTATTTTTACTTTGGAAAATGACTCCTCCTGACGCTGCAGTGATTTATGCTGGTCTTTGTTTTGGATTTTGCACTCACTCATATTTTGTTTCATGTTGCACAATCGGAACCCTTCTTTCCTAGTTTTCCCGCTCAGTTCTGAATAAGAAAAACCTTGTTTTTCCTGTAGAGTCTCCTCTGTTTAGGTTTGCTAAGGCCACGAGCAGTTGCTCCCTTTGGAAAACCCCCTGCATCAATATCAATTCTTGGGGAGGTGCAGATAACACATTGCTTCTCAGGTAAGAGCTGGAAGGATCAAGAGGTAGGGTTCGGGGCTAGACGTGACTTCACAATGTGCTTAATGTACACACATCTTCTTTATTCCACTGGTGCACCGGCACTTAATTGCCAGCACCGGCTCTAGTGACCGTCCATCAACATGGTGGCGCTGTCTTTTTTTAATTTGGAGATGAGCACAACAACTGTGTTAATTAAGCAATATACATTGAAAAACGAATAATACCAGCCTCTGAAGCCATTATTATAGCTTTATGTGGCCTGAAATAGTCTGAATTGTCACGCTTGTAGGAGTGCGATGGTTAGGTGTTATGTTAGTACTGCTACTGGGATGGAGAATAGGTGGTGCAGGCTGCAGTGGCCTTCCGAGGAGGGCCCTGGCACTTAATGTTTTTTACATATTCAGCACTGGTGTCATGTAGATGTTGAACAGGGTTGGGCTGAGAGATGAACATTCGGGGACTCCGCAGATCAAGTCCTTGGGCTCTGATGTGTATGGGAAGTCTGACTCTTTGTGTCCTGCCTGTGAAGAAGGAGCATATACAATGCTGTGTAACAAGAAAAGCAGAGAGAAGGGGGAAATAATTAAAAAAAAAGACAAGGGTGCAAAAAAGAGACAAAAATAAAAAGAAAGTTGAAAAATGGGTGGGATGGGAAGGAATGGTCTGGATGGGGTTGGATGGCCTTGAGAGCACGCCTGAGAGGGAACAGGGTACAGTGAGAATCAATTTCCTGATAAAAAAAAGGCTGCGTACATGCATCGAGTGTCGTTCTGTTTCCTGCTAGTTTTTTAACATGAAATGCATCTTTGCATCATTTTTGCATAAGAGGCAGAGAGACGTGTACGCTTAATTTCGAATAAATTCATGAATTTTTTTTCTGAGTTTCATCTAATTACGCAAGCAGTACCCTTTAGTTTACAACCGCCTTTCTCTTTGTGAAATGGGCCCATAGTGAGGGAAGAGGAGATGCTCCCATTGAAGGAATGGGAGATAGGTTAGGTTAGAATATAGATTGGAACAATTACACTACCAGTCAGTTTGTTATTCATTGCAACATGAAACACATTATCCACGTGTGCCATACGTACAAAGTAGGTTGTAACTTCCTCCATGAAGATTACGCCCTCATGTGGGCGCGTGTTATGCCCATTCTTATTAACAGAATCATATTAACAAAACTACTCACCTTATGCAGCCGTAACTTCTACATGTAGTCAGAAACAGGGCAAAACACTGCTCTGTATGGAAAAAATGATTTTAGCCTGTTTTTCTTCACCCATGTGAGCATATTTCATACACCGCGTAAGATACACATTTACAGTTAGTGATTTGCAAAAAAAAGATTACACTCGGACGTATTTTTACTGTCCATTTATGATACTTGTTACTAAACTGTGTTTCTTTCCTGCAATCCCTGTGAAAAACAGGTGTAAATGGTTCACCTTCCACTATTTCAGCAGTGCTTCAACTTGAATATTTGGGTAGTACCTGAATGTGCAGAAAATTGTGTGAAATGCATTTACACTGTTCATTACATGTTCACTGAACACTCCAGTGATTCACTACTGGAAACTCACACGAGTATAAAACAAGCTTAAAATGTCAGGCCTTACAGGCCCTACTGGCAAAGCAGCTTTGCACCAAGGCTACTCAAAGGCACAGTAGTATCTGTGGGCACAAATGCCACACACCGCAGGCATTTGTGACTAGAGAGGTATTTTAGGACAATGAAAAATCAGCAACTGTGGTGGAATCTGCTACATTCAGAGTAACGGGCATAGGAGGCTGAGAAAGGGGTAAATATCCTCGAAGTTATGGCTCATTCCTAATGTTTTTCTACCCTATTTGCACATATAAATAAACTTCTAAAAAGTTGAGGCGTGCAAATGTCGTGTGCAAATTTACCCAGCTCCCCAACGGTTTGTAGACACTTTAAGGAAACATAATTTGCATTTGGTGATTTTTTGAAAGTTGCTTGTTGAAACCTATAGCTATGCAATACTTAACCTTGCATAACCAGCAGTTAACCCGAAAGAATAGGATCACGAGGGATGGAAAATGCACGAAGTCTACGTTTATGTAGATTTCTGGGAATTTCGTGAACTCTCTAAACTGTGAAAATGTCTGAGCTTAGATGTCTCTATCTTGTTGATTGTCTCTGAAACGCACTTGTCATGTGTGGACTGTACGCCTGAGTGAGTAACTTCTGCAAACATATCATCAATTCCTTCTACCTGTACTTCCCCCAGTGTGCACCATTCTTAAATTAAACCTGAAAAGTTGCTACTTTACCAGGAGTAAGACAGACTTTCAATGGGAAATGTCATATGTAAATAGAGTCCAAAGTGTATCTGGGAATACTTTACATATGTACAGCATATGACTCTCTTTCCATGTTCAGATTCCCACCCTAAGGGCGTTCTGGCAGCTGGCCAATCAGGGACAGCTTTCTTGTTCTTTGCTGCATGAAATGTTTGTTTGTCAGTGCAGACCTGCTCGTGCTCTGCAGCTCACCACTGGGGGGATTGCAGCTTTTAAGCACCAGTTTTGAAATGCCAGCATTGCCTGCTGCTTGTGAGGTCATTTAGTGGGGGAAGGGGCAGCAATGTAGGGTGGCACTTCCCTTAGAGGACCACCCCCCCCCTCCCCCCTCTTGCTCCCAGCTAGAGCCCTGGTTCACAGTGTAGAAAAGCATTCGGTAAAAGAATAAATATGGCTACCACACCCACAATCTTCCTGGCCACTATCCACACAGTGGCCTCCAGGCACTATCTTCACTAGCTTCAGATTTCAGCACCGTCCAGGAGGGGGGACATGGGGGCTCCTTTCTGGCGACTGCTACCCACTGGATGATTGACAGGCTACAGTGGGGGGAAACAGGTGACTTCTCCAGGCTCCTCCCAATTGTTCTTTATTGTATTGTTTTTCAGCATTATATAGCGCCTACTACCCTATGTGCGGTCCTGAAGCACTTGCATCCATGAGTAGCACGCTACACTACGTAGGGTGTGTGGTTGGAAGGATGTTGTTTTTGTTTTGATCCTATGAGGGAATTGTTTCCATGTTGTGCGTGATGACCACCGAGGTGCCATTATTGTGTTAAGGGATGCAGTGTGTAGCAGTGTGTTGGATGATGAAGTGTAAGAGACAGATGCGCCCTTTTAGGATTTTCAGCCTGATGGTAGCTTTGGACAGCTCTGCAGGTCCCATTATGGTGTTTCTTAAGATGAAGCCTGGGCGGAGTTCGTGGAGTTCCACTACGCGGAACTCCGTGAAGTGCAAAAAAAACTCTGTCGGGCTACGCGGAGCTCCGCAAGCATCAGAGTGCATTAGATAAATGCCGTTTGCGATGATTTTCAGCGCTGGGTGTTTGTCCGAACTGTGCAATTATTGCGAACGGCACCATGCACAGCGCAAGCGGGCGCTGCTTCCTTTCTGCTGCTCGAGTAGATTTTTTACTCGAGCGGCAGCTTTCTCAACGCGAACGGACGGGTTCTCAATGCAAGCGGTCACCAGCATACGCGACCACTCGCAAATAGAAATCCGACTGACTGCGTTAAGAAATCTCGCTGGGAGGTTCATTTTCCATGCTCACGCTCGCCAACTTCACGTTGACGACCACGAACGAGGAAAAATCTCGCCGGGAGGTGGATTTTCCTCGCTCGCGCCCGCCAACTTGATGTTGACGAGCGCGAGCATGGAAAAAAACAGAGCGGAGTATTTCGGAACTCCGCGAGCACCGCGTAACGCGGAGTGCAGAAAACTCTGCAAACTCCGCAAGCGGAGCGGAGTTCACCACTCAGGCTTACTTATGATATAATCTGCTTAGCTGGTTACTGCACTGGGCAGACCCCCCAGGATATTGCGGCATAAATTTGCAAATTTAGCGGCACAAAAATGGAAATTTAGCGGCACAAAAATCGAAATTTAGCGGCATTATTGCAGCACTTTATTTTACTCGTAATCATTCCTTTTTAGCCTTAAATTAATGTAAACTGATTTAGCAGGGTATTCCACTGTGAAACTGGCATGTTTAAAGTTTCTGCGGCTCTACGGAAGCACAGCTCCAATCTGCACCTCGTGAGAGGGGGCCCTATTTCTCCCTGGGGTGTTCTAGCACCCATGTATGCACCCCTGCCGGGAATAATTGTAAATATTGCGGCCATGGCGCTAGTCAGCTGATTTCACGATTTTTTTGTGAATCGTGAAATCTCGAAATGCTGGAGGGTCTGACTGGGTTGTCCAAGCTGAGAGGTTGTGTATAGTTGTGGTTCGGAGCTGGCATGGTTGGAGGGAGAGAAAAGCAGCGAGGTCTGTTGGGATGAATATTTTTATTATCATCCCATGTCTCAGTGTCTGTGACTTTCCAGGGCATGGTAGGACCATGAAATGGAATGTCTGCTTCAGGGGCTGCCCCAAGAATCAAAAACTAGAGAGAATATTTAAGTGACAGGTCATTCCATTCTCAAAATCCTTCCAGATGAAAATTTCTTCCGTGATCAAACAACCCCAAAGGCCATATCAGCAAGTTCTTGCAAGAATTAACAATAACATGATTACTCCTGCTCACGTAATTAAGAGTAATTAAAACAAATTATACAGCAAGAACACAGTTAGCAAGCATGAGCGGCCGCTCGAGCTCGCTGTTTGTGTTTTGCTGCATTTAGCTCCATTTCTTAGTGCAAAATGCATCCTTGCATCCATTTTGGACACAAGGGTACATTTTGGGCTAAGAAAATAGCGCTAGATGTCAGGAGTAAGTTGGGGAGAACCCTACACAAAGAGCATATTTAGCAAGCATGAGCAGCAGATCGTGCTCGCTAGTCGTGTTCTGTTGCATTTAGAACTATTTCTTAGTGTAAAATGCATCCTTGCATCCATTTTGGACACAAGGGTACATTTTGGGCTAAGAAAATAGCGCTAGATGTCAGGAGTAAGTTGGGGAGAACCCTACACAAAGAGCATATTTAGCGAGCATGAGCAGCAGATCGTGCTCGCTAGTCGTGTTCTGTTGCATTTAGAACTATTTCTTAGTGTAAAATGCATCCATGCATCCATTTTGGACATCAGGGAGAATGTTTGCGCTAATAAATAGGGCTAAACAAAGAATTACTCTTCTCGAGGAATTCTTCTTAATCTCGCAGGATTCTTCGGTAATTCCTTGTGATTACGCTACAAGGAATTACAGGAGTTTTGCCGACCCCTACGTGAGTCCCACCCAACAGGCCTTGGACCGGTCACTGTGCTGCCATGCAGTCTTTGCATCATTATGTTTCCCCTTCTACAGTCTTTCTGCAAAACTAACCTTAAAGGCACCTTGGAGCGACTCCAATTTTTACTGTCTTTGTGCAAAAACAATCAATAAAATAAAATAATTATGGTCTAGGGGGCAGG
This sequence comes from Calotriton arnoldi, assembly GCA_963921515.1. Classification (NCBI taxonomy): domain Eukaryota; kingdom Metazoa; phylum Chordata; class Amphibia; order Caudata; family Salamandridae; genus Calotriton; species Calotriton arnoldi. The sequence goes on along the minus strand of CAWUFW010016263.1, from coordinate 206,940 downwards.
GGGCAGGGCTTTCAGTGGGATGAAAAAAGTGGAGGGTCCCTAAATGGGCATGGCCTGTATAATTTAGGGCGTGGCTTAAACCTGTAAGCTAAATTTCACATAGCGTGCCACCCTACCCGCACAACTGCAACTGGAACATGACCATTGCTCTGAGTGGTCTGCAGAGAGGCCAAGGATTCTGAACTTCGTTTTGATCCACTGACAGTATTCACAGGGCCAGACATTGGCTTCTCATTCTAACCCTGGGCCCCGGCACTTATTGTTTTACAAATAAAGCACTGAGGTTGTGAAACATAAATAGGCAGGACATGGACTAACTTAATGTTTTTTACATTCTTGTTCAGAAATCGATCAGTGTTTCTGACTTTTTTTTAACTGTAAAATAAGGACATGAATACAGGGCCCAAAAGGGACCCGTTTCAAAGTCCGTTTTTAATTACTATCGGGTCTGAGACCCGGACAGACCCGGCACACTTAAAGCCCTGCCTGAGGGAAATTAGTGAAATCAGAATCCTGCAGCGGTGTTAGCACCAGTAGTGTAACATAGGCCCCAGCAGCCCCCACGGTGTGGGGAGGGGACAAGCTCCTGGGGTCCCATCAGCACAGTACCCTGACCTGAGAGCTCCTGATTAAGACCGGAGGGGGGTCCTTCCATGTACTTTGCAGGGGGGCCCCTCAAGTTTTGTTACACCACTGGTTAGCACAGGAGAGGGGAGTCCCAGCTCCTCGTGCTGCGCCACACGCAGGAGATTCCAATCCGTGACATCAACAGGTTAATCTTATCCAAAACATACAGAAACAAAAAGGAATACATGAGAACAGCACATCGACTTGTCCTCCTGGTTCATTGTAGTGGAACAGCTACTTAATCCAAAAAGTTTTTTTTTTTTTAAAACACTTCCTTTCCGATGTGTAGCTTTGCTCCGCTTGAGGCAGGCCTCGTGCATATAGTTTTGGAACCAGTTTCCCAAAATAAAGAGGTCATTGTACTCTCTCCTGAGACCACACAGGCAATTTGAATCAAAACTTTGTAATGGGATTATGAATTAATCTCTGATTTTGCAGATGTCATGTCAGTTTGCCATTTCTGTTATTACCTCTGAACGGTTGTGAGTTATCATGACAAGATAACAGATTCCTCTGCATGTGACATTCATCTTAAATATGCTAATGAGCAGAGGCCTGGCTTGCTTTCTGCTGCTGACGGAATGTACAGCTTCCCTGTTTATTCAGCAGCTTACGTGGTTTCAGGGTAGCAGAAAATGACACCGGGCACTCTCTGGCTAGAGGTGCACAAAGCGTTTTTTCCCACTGGAAAAGTTTTCGAAAAATTCCCGATTTTTGCATCCTACAAAGTTTGCAAAGATTCCTGCTTTACCTCTGCCCAGGCATTCTTTTTCTCTCTTTGTAAAATAACATTCAATGCATCAGGAGAATATTTCTCATCTAATGAATCACAGCGAAAATGGGAAAAAAAATAAGATATTTTTCTTTCTTTTCAGTTTTTCCACACATTTTTTTCCAAGTTTACCTTTTGCAGCTATTTCTATGTGCGCTTTTTTTGCACATGAAAGATCACTGTTTTATGAGAACTTTATGTTGTGCAGAACAGTTTTGTGAAGTGTCAATTAAGGATTTGCGCAAAATAAATTGTTACACAGCCCGATTTCCATTCAGAATTTTCACAGCAAAAATTTACAATCTTCAAAACTACGTAGATTTACATAAACCTTTGCGACCCTTGGAAAAAATAATTTTCTCCCCACTACCTGTGACCTCTCAGTGCGATCCGATAAATGAACGTTGATCTCACCCGCAGCCCACAGGAGACTTCCTGCTGAGGGCTTGGAGAAAGAGCGAGCTTCAGAAACTAACAAGCATTGACAAAGTCAATAGGTCTCGCCTATGCACCAGCTATTGGCTTTGCCAAAATGTTTTAGCCATGCTGTACACCAGCTTGGCATATGTTCAGCAAGGCTAAAAGTTAGTGGCGTAAAGGAGAGCGGCCTGGAATGGAGTGTTGAAAAGCAAAGTGTAGTGGAGTAGGGTGGGTGTTATGGAGTGGCGTAGAGAGTCGTGGCGTGGTGTAGAGTAGATTTGAGTAGCTTGGAGTGAAGTGGAGTGTCATAGAGTGGCGTAAAGTAGAGTGGCATAGTGTAGTGGAGTGTCATGGAGGGAGTCATGTTGTAGAGTGGAGTAGAGTGTCGTAGAGTGGAGTGGCATTATGTTGTGGAGTGGTGTAGAGTGGAGTGGCTTAGAGGGTTTTGCATAGAGTGGAGGAGAGTGGTGTAAAGCAGTGAAGAGTGGGAGTAGATTGTCATACAATGGAGTGGCATACATTAAGGTAATGTAGTAGAGTTGAATGGAATGGAATGGCATAGCGTGGCATTATGTGGAGTAGAGTATCATAGAGTGGAGTGGCATAGAGGGTCAGGGTGGAGTGGCGTGGAACAGTGTGTCATAGAATAGAATGGAGTAAAGTGGCATGGAGTGGCGTAGAGGGAAATGCGCAGAGCATCGTAGAGTGGAGTAGTGTGTTGTAGAGTGCAGTGGAATAGAGTGGATTAGAGTATCATAGAATGGAGTAGCGTTTAATGAAGTAGAGTGTCATAGAGTGGAGTGTTGCAGAGTGGAGTAGAGTGGCCTAGAGTGAAGTGGCATAAAGTACAGTGGTTCTGAGCAGTGGCTTAGAGTGCATTGGTTTTGAGTAAAGTGGTTTAGAGTGCATTGGCGTAGAGTGCAGTGGAGTACAGCAGAGTGGTGCAGAGTAGAGTGGCGTGGCGCAGCATAGATTGCAGTGGCATAGAGTAGATTGTTTCAGAGTAGAGGAAAGTGATGCAGGGTAAAGTGGAGTGGTGTAGTGCAGAGATTAGAGTAGAGTGGAATAGAGTGCAGTGATGTAGAGTTGCATAGAGTGCAGTACCGTGGAGTGCAGTGGTGCAAAGGAGAGTGCCTTAGAGTGCAGTGGTGTAGAGTGCATTGGAAAAGAGTGAAGTGGCATAGAGTATACTGTTGCAGAGTAGATTGCAGTAGAGAGCAGTGGCATGCAACACAGTGGCGCTGAGTCGAATAGAGTGGTGCAGAGTGCTGTGTTGTAGAGCTTAATGGTATAGGGTGGCGTAGTGTGCAGTGGCGTAAAGTTCAGTGGCGGAGAGTGCAGTGTTGCAGAGTAGACTGCAGTGGTGTAGAATGTATTGGCGTCGAGTGCATTGGCACAGACAGCAGTGTTGTGCAGTAGAGTGTTGCAGAGTAGAATACAGTAGAGAGCAGTGGCATACAGTACAGTGGCGCAGAGTAGAATAGAGTGGTATAGAGTGCAGTGACGTAGAGAGCAATGCTGTGGAGTGGCGTAGCATGCAGTAGCGTCGAGTTCAGTAGTGCAGAGTAGTTTGGGTAGAGTGCATTGGTTTTGAGTAAAGTGGTGTAGTGCGGCATAGAGTGCAGCTATGAAGAAAATATTGTTTCAGAGTAGAGTGAAGTGGCGTAGAGTGGTTGCTGCAAGGTAGAGTGGAGTGATGAAGGGTAGAGTGGAGCGGCATAGAGTAGTGGCGTAGAGTGCACTGGCCTAGAGTGGAGTGGGGTAGAGTAGAGTGGAAGGACCTTGACTGGAGTGTTGTAGAGTGCAATGGTGAAGAGAGGAGAGGTGCATAGTAAAGGAGCGTGCATTGGCATAGAGTAGAGAGGTGCGGAGTAGAGAACAGTGGCGTACAGTGAAGTGACAGAATGCAGTAGGATAGAGTGCAGTGGTACACAGTAGATTAGAGTAGTGTAGAGTGCAGTGGTGTAGAGTAGAGTAGTGCAGTGGCATAGAGTGCAGTGGTCCATAGTAGAGTGGCACAGAATAGAGTGGCTTAGAGTAGAGAGGTGCAGTATAGAGTGCAGTGGTGTAGAGTAGAGTGACTTAGAGTGCAGTGGCGTAGAGTAAAATGGCGCAGAGTAAAGTGGTGTAGAGGGCAATGGAGTAGAGTACAGTGTTGCAGAGTAGGATAGAGTGCCGTAGAGTTCAGCGGCTCAGAGTGCAGTGGCTTAGAGTGCAGTGGCATAGAGTGCAGTGACGTAGAGTTCAGTGGCATAGAGTGCAGTGGCATAGAGTTCAGTGTAATAGAGTGCAGTGACGTGGAGCATTGCAGAGTAGTGTATAGTGGCATACAGTGCAGTAGCATAGAATGTATTGGTTTTGAGTAAAGTGGTGTAGTGTGCATTGACATAGAGTGTTAGTGGTTTAGAGTGCAGTGGCCTAGTGAAAAGCGGTGAAGAGTGAAATAGTGCAGAGTGGAATACAGTGGCTTAGAGTGCAGTGGCATAGAGTAGATTGTTTCTGAGTAGAGTGAAGTGACGTAGAGTGGAATGCTGCACAGTAAAGTGGAGTGGTGCAGGGTAGAGTGCAGTGGCATAGAGCGCAGTGGTGCAGAGTAGATTAGAGTGGCGTAGAGTGGATGGCATAGAGTACACTGGCGTAGAGTGGAGTTGTGCAGAGTAGAGTGCATTGGAGTAGAGTGCATTGGTATAGAGTGCAGTGGTGAATCGTAGGGTAGAGTGGGGTAGAATGCAGTGGCATAGAGTGATGCAGAGTAGAGAAGCATAGACTAATGGGGTGTAGAGTGGAATGGTGCAGTGATGCAGAGTGGAGTGGAATAGTGTGTGTGAGTGGTTCAGAGTAGAGTAGAGTGGTGTAGAGAGGAGTATGCACGGTGTGGTAGCGCACTACCATTACAGACAACATACCTACAATTGAAATGACCTTTACATTTGCACAGACATACAGTTTTAATGATAAAAGTATCCAGAGCGCAAAAATAATGCGAGGAAATGTCATTACCTAGTGTTTTGATTTGTTTTGATCGCATTAAAATATTTGTTTCCACACACCCCAGAATTGCCCCCAGTAGCCAGCATGATTGTCGCATAAATCCTCTCACTTTGAATTCACAGAAATAAAAGTAAACACCAAGCTACCTCAGAAGACGTAGCCTGATATTTGACCTCTGTTTTTGAATGCACACCAAATGAGACAAGATAATAACAAGATGTAAAGACCTGTTAACAGAAAGGGAGCACTAGGGGGGATACTGTAAATAAGGTTTGGGCAAGGGATTGGACTAACTCAGGCTAGACAGTGTAAAACAAATAAAGCCAGCAAATAGAATGCAAGAAAATGTGAGTTACAAATCACAAAGCCAATGGTAAGCAACAGGCAGAATGCATTCCCAAGGAAGCTTTCCAAATGTCCCCAAGATGTCGTTGGCAAACCAGACAGCTGCTCTGTCTGGTAGGCTTCAACCTAAAAATGGCTCCCAAAGCCTTGTTTACTTCCTGTTCCTGTCCCTGTCTTCATGCCCCCTGATAGCCACAATAGCAAGAAAGGTGGCAGGGGTACCAAAGTGAGTTCCAGAGATAGGGGCTGCTATTTCTGGTGGTGCCTAATTAACATTCATGGCAGCTTGATTCGCACTGAGGGCACAGACAGAACAATAGGCAAAATTGTGTCTCACAAGCTCAGGTGAGCATGGTTTGGTTGTAGAAGCAAAGCTAGGGTGTGTACAGGCGGGGTGATCCACCCCCAGAGTCCGCTGCTGTGCACCACAAGCTTCAGCAGATGTGGTGCAGGTCACCGCTGGAAAAGCAGCAATCGCATGCAATTCAGTGTTCCATGGCAGCAGCAGGGCTGATATTAAAAGACTCACCATGGTGAATGTTCCTGGTTCCAAAGGTGCCCCCTGTGTCACACCATAATCACAAGGTGGCATGTGGAGTGGACTGGTGGTTGGTGTGTGTTGCTGTAAACACACAAACAGCTGACCTGCTGTGGTGTGCTCCCTGCTTCTTCCCCAGCAGCCGTCACAATGGTTTGAAGGATTCTGTGCTTTTCCTGGGGTTCTGTCCATCAACCACCATCCTAGTGGAGGGGGGGTGACAGTGGTGAGTGTGATCTATGCTGCACTATGTCGCTTCATCTAGTGCACAGGTACAGAGCTCTTCAGCGCATATGGGAGTATGGGTCTTCGGTACATGTGGGGCATAGTGAGATAGCAGTTCCTGCCAAACTCACTGTACCACAATTGCATCCTGCATATAAAGGGCTCTTTGCTCCACATGCGCACCTTGTGTGCACACATGCAGGGGAGCTGGGGTGTCTTCAGTGGGGTGCACTGGGGCTGGCATCAGCCAGTGAGAGCAGCTGCTAGCTCCTGCTTCAGATCTGAGCAAGTGAGGCCAGAGGCATCATTCTAGAGCAGGACAGGTGTCTGCAAACATCAAAAAGTCTGTGGTGGAGGAGGCGTGGCCAGCAGCCGGAGAAGATGGCTGCACACTAGCGCGGCTCCGGCCTCCTCCATAGCTTTCCTCGAAATATCCGGCACTAATCCGCTGTTACTGGATGCACACTTGACTGCGGGGACATCGGGTGCGACATACCGTCGCTCTGGGTGATCGTAGGTGACTGTCGGAGCAGCTTGAAGCCCGTGGAGTTCGAGGCCTGTAAAATTAGAGAAGCCGCGGTGTGACACAGATGTGGGCCCAACTCTGTGATGGCAGACCTGGTCGCACCGCTGAGGTGCGCACAAAGGCATCGTGGTAAGGGGCGGCCACCGCTCGCCACCCCACCGGAGGAGTGAACCAGTCCCTCGGGCCAGCAGCGGGGCAGCGGAGTACTGGGATCAGCGTTCTCGGCCGATAGAGGACAGGCGACAGATCCCAGCAGAAAGAGGCCTGAGCCTGGCCGGATCGAGACGTCTACCAAAGGCTGGTGAAGAGCACGCTGGGTCCCCAGTGCAAGCGGCGATGCTCCGCGCCCATAGATGAAGGCGAGGCAAGCCTGAGAGCACAGAAGATAAGGAATACGCTGGGCACACTGTGGCGAATTCAGGCGACCTGTTCCACATGCGGCCAGTGTGACCGCTGAACAACGAAAAAACACTGCAGCACTATAACTTGCCTCCCAGCCACACCTCAATTGGGTGAAGGCGCCACCTAACTGAAAGCAGCGCAGAAGACGAAGCCAGCCATGGCGGGGGACCAGTCTGAGAGACCGGTGAAGAGTATGCAGGGACCCCGGGGCAGGCGATGGTGACCCACGCCCCTAATTGATTGCGCTGCAGGGCCTGGAATCTGCGGGACAGGTGTGCACTGGGGGCATAGAGGCAAGTACGAGCAGCCCGACTCACTTGCGGCCGGAATGCCGCTCCAGATTTCAGGTACGCTGCAGCTCTAAAACCACTGCCCGGCCACAGTTAAACTGCATGAACCCACCGTATTACAGCAAGCAGCACAGGCATGCACTGCAAGGGCGTGAGAGTCCGTAAGGGGGAAGCCGACAGGCTGCATTGGGGATCCCCTGGCAGGTGGCGGTGAGTACCCTACAAACACTCACGCCACGTCATTATCTGCACTACTTCGGACACAATAATGTCAGGCAATAGAGGGGGGCGTGGCTCGCATCAACCCAAGCTTGATACATTCTCGTGCCAGAAGGTGCAAGACAGGGCGACGGTCCAGCCAGACCCTGAACAAGAGACACTGCAGAAGCAGGCCAAACAGGACTCCCCCACGCTGTAGGATATAATGGCGGCCATCACAAGTGTGCGCACCTCCTTAGAGGGGCGCTTGGATTCAGTATCCATGGACATCTCCCTACTGCGGGCAGACTTGAGAAAAATGGACTCCCGGGTTAAAGAAGTGGAGGATGTAACCCACGGTCTGGTCATGGACACAACAGCTCTGAAGAAACAATCTCGGATCTGCAAGCCACCAGTGAAATCTTAGCAGCGCAGCTGGATGACTACGAGGGCAGATCTAGGAGAAACAATGTTAGAATGTTGGGGGTGCCAGAGAGAGCCGAGGGATCAGCTGCAGATCTCTTTGTGGAGGACCTAGTCACAAAACTCCTGCAGCCGCGGAATCTCTCTAACTACTTTTCTATAGAGCGGGCGCATCGTGTACCGGGAGGCAGACACAAGCCGGACACGCCCCCCCGGCCCATCCTGGCGTGAGTGTTCAACTACAGAGACCGGGACAATATTCTCCAAACTGCTCGTAGCGCACCACCTCTCAAGTACGAAAATAGTACAATAACCTTTTTTCCTGACTTTACCATAAAGGTGCAGAGACAGAGGCGCAGTTTCTTGGAGGTTAAAAAAAGCCCTCAGAGAGAAGGAGTTGAAGTATGCGATGTTGTTTCCAGCCAAGCTGAGGGTTGAGGCAGAGGGCAAAAGCTGTTTTTTCACCGAGCCGGGAGATGTCTGTGAATGGCTTGAGGGATGGCGGAGAATAGGCGATCGAGGCAACCCAGATCGACGAGAGCGGCGGCTGGGGAGGATGCAGAAATGACAGGATCCTAATCAAGAAGAGAGGAACCTCACCAATAAGAAAGACTAACTCACAAGCCATCATAGCAGGATTTACATTTCGTGGTTCGTCTCTCCTGGGGCCTAAGAGACACTGAGAGGCCTCCCAAGGACAATGAAACACGGTCCCCTGAACTACTTGAGCTGCCTTATACATACAAGAGAAACTGGAAAAGTGGCAGGCTGTTTTGTACCTCGACAAGGACTGGGGCAGCTTCCGGCATATTATTGAAGAGACGGCTGAGTATAACAATAACTGCACTTATGTATTTATTGTAGTAAATTGTCCAGTAAAAGTTGAGGGGCGGGCGGAGGGGGGGACTGGCACATGGCTCCTCCGATACAGGGATGGGTGGGTGATGGACACTCTGCAAAGTTGGGGAGGTGTGCATTTCTGAAACCGTCATGCAGGGAGGCAGGGAGGGGGTGAGGGTCTGATTCCAGGGGGGAGGGTTCTAGTAACTTATGTTATATTGTTTACTCGCAACAGCATTATAGTTCACTAATGACACTCCAGGGACCACGCCTCTTACCACAGATTAAAATATTGCATATGCAGCACAAGACACAAGTCAACCGAGTCCACATAATGGGAGGATTCACCTATCGCTTCTCATGTAGTGATCACACAGACGGCCACTGAAAATACACAGGTGGCAGGCATGCCCGCACTGCAGGGGAGGGCAGAAACAGGGGAGGGCAGAAACATCATTTTGAATACTCTCTTGGAGCGTTGGTGGCCAAGGGGACAAACTTAGAAGAGCTATAGTGCTTCAGTACATTAAAAGGCTGGCTCCAGATGTGGTGCTGCTCCAGGAGACAGATAGGGCTACAAACTCATTGTTCACTCAGGGTTTACCTTAGGCTCCAGGAGGGCAGGGATATTGGTGCGGAAACAATTCCCCTTCACAGTGGCAGGTATCCATATGGATAAGCAGGGCAGATTTGCAGGGTTGACCGGATCCTGGGAGGGTAGAGGGGTCAATAACTTGTCAGCCTATATACCCCCGCATTACACAATGTGTCACTACCCGACATGAGCAAAATGATTCTAGATTTCCCTGAAGGGACACTAGTGATAGGAGGAGACCTAAACATGACCCTCAATGATCTGCTGGATAGATTCCCGCCAAGAACTAATACATGCACCCAAAACACAATTCTTGTCCGCCCTTGGCTGAGTAGAATTGTGGCGCGAAGCCCACCCCGAAGCAAAACAATTCACGTTCCACTCGGGGGCACATAATAGCCTGTCTCAAATTGACCACATCCTCACTGTTGCAGAAGACAAACAATATTTCACAGATGTCAAACACTTGGCCAGGGGGATTTCGGATCACGCACCACTGTGGGCAAAATATAGTCTGGGTAGGAAATCCAAGCGGAGATTCATATCGATCAGTCCTTGGCACCTCACAATTCCGCATATTAAATCTAGCATGATAAAATCCACTGAATGTTACTTTAAAGAAAACGTGGGGTCAGTTCAGTCAACTCAGACCATCTGGGAAGCCTACATGGCGGTCTCGAAGGGGCAGGCACTCTCCCTTATGATCCGACATGGGAAAGAGAAGAAGACGAAGCTAGATACTTTGGAGCAAGACTTGCTGGCTCTGGAACAGTCCCCCATCTCCTTAGCAGACAAAGACACTAAGCATACATTATAGGTAAAGCGTCAAGAGTACAGAAAACTAGTGACGGAAACAGCAAGAGGCAGACTTCGGGCGATGCAGCATAGAGTCTATGAGCTCGGAGATAGAGCAGGTAAATTACTCGCCTGGCTAGATAAGAGAGAAAAGGCGGATAGATGGGTAATGACCATTCAGGGAGCGGAGGGGGAATGGATGGACGAACACCAAGAATTTGCGGAAGTCTTTGCGGCCCACTACATGCATCTCAACTCCTCGGAGGCGCCAGGCACGACAGGGGAATCCAGAGGTTTTTTAGCAGATATCCCAATTCAGACCCTCTCAAACGAGGATAGGCAATCGCTTGAAGACGATCTCACGGCGGAGGAAATAGTTGCAGCTATAAATAGCATACAATCCGGTAAAGCCATGGGGCCAAATGGTATCCCAATTGAGCTCCTCAAGCTAACCGCCACCAAGGTGGCGCCTCACCTCCTTAATATGTATGAAGAAAGTAGACAGGTGGGCGTACTACCCAGTGATCAGAGACTAGCATCGATTGTGGTCATACACAAGAAGGGCAAGCTAGCGGAGGAGTGCTCCTCCTACAGGCCGATCTCCCTCCTGAATGTGGAGGTTAAAATTTTGGCTAAGGTCCTGGCTCGGCGTTTGATCCCAGTGGTGGCCAAGCTTGTGCATCCAGACCAGTCCGGATTTATGCTGGGACGCAATACTGCTCTCAACCTGAGGCGGTTGAATGCTGTTCTGGTCCGAAAGGACTCCATTCAAGAAGATGCAGCAATACTGTCATTAGACGCTCGTATGGCCTTCAACACTGTTGAATGGCCATACATGTTTGCAGTCCTAGAGCGCATGGGACTGGGTGGAAAATTTATTGCGTGGCTTCAACTGTTATATACAGTGGTTAATTTGTAAAATAAAAAGTGCCGGGGCTCTCATCAGGAGGCAGCGCTAACAGGAGAAATGTGCTGGTGCAAACTGCCTTCTGACTAGAGCCCCGGCACTTATTAACCTGGAGAGGACTTGGCCTAATGGGTAGAGCTGCCGATTTTGGAACTGGAGAACCCGGTTCGAGTCTCGGTGTGGCTCAACATCCTGTGTCTCTGTGGAAAATCCGTGCCTTCTAAATAAGGGTGTCCTTAAATGGTGCTATAAGCACTGGTGCCGAGGATTAGGTGCCGGTGCTGAGCATCGGAAAGCACCGGCTCAAATTAAGCACTGGGTAAATACTGCACCATTGTCCCAAGTCGTAGTAAATGGGCAAACATCAAACACTTTTACTTATCATGGAATGAGGCGCTGATATCATTAATTCCAAAGGCCGGCAAAAATCCCTTCCAATGCCAATCTTTCCGCCCCATCTCCTTACTCAACAGTGATTATAAGATCTTTACTGGTATTAATAAGGTTGCAGGGAGTTTAATTCATGAAGATCAAAGAGGTTTTATCCCCGGTAGGCAGCTAAGAGAGTTAAATCATGCCCTGATTGGTACCATTGACCTAGCTACATCTAACAGGTCCCCCTAGCAGTAATAACGGTGGACGCAGCCAAGGCCTTTGACCGTGTCAACTGGAGATACCTTATGGCAGTTTTAGATAATTTTGGTATGGGTGGGCCCCTGATTAATATATAGGAGAAGATCTACAGAGAGCCCAGGGCACGTATTTTGGTGAACGAGAGTTTATCAACAGCAGTCACGATTAGGAGGGGGATGAGGCAAGGCTGCCCTCTATCACCCATTTTATTTGACCTGTATATTGAGCCATAAATCCAAAGTATCAGGTTGAACGAGAGAATAAAAGATTTTAAGGTAGGAACATTCACTAGGAAAGTCGCGCTGTATGCGGACGACCTAATGCTCTTTACCTCAGATGTCCATTCCGCTCTTCCTCAGCTCATGGGGTTTTGTCAGGATATGAAATTAATGAGGAAAAAACTGAAATAATGACTTGGAATCAGGATGAGGGGAAATAGAAAGCGCAACAGAAATGAAATACCTAGGGATAAAGATAACTAGGGATCTAGGAAAAATGCCTGCCCTGAATCTGGAGAAAACCAGGGTTGAAGTGGGTAAACTGCTGAAGAGATGGCAGAATCTGCCATTGACTAGTTATGGGCGGGTTAATCTGGTGAGAATGTTCATCCTGCCAAAAGTTACTTTCTTGTTTGACAACATACCTTTGAATTTTGATTAAAAAAAGCATTCTAGCGCTGCAAGGAAAAATCACAGCTTTTATTTGGGCTAATAAAGGTGTGCGCCTTTCATGGAAGAAACTGAGGAGGAAATTGGGAGCAGGGGGTTTGGGTCTTCCTGACTTGCAGCTGTATTGCTGGGCTTTTCAGCTAAAAAATTGTAGAATGTTAATTTTAAAACCCGATGAGTCCATAGTGGGAGGCATGTACAGAGCAATGTTGGTGGGGGTTTCCAAGGAGGGTTTTCTTTACAAATTTGGGGCCCCCAAATATTTTAAGAAGGTCAGGTTAAAATGTCTACAGGCCGCGGCTAGAACGTGGTTTGAGGTTAGATCGCTCTTGGGGATTGAATATCACAGCTTGCTGTCTCCTGTATGGGACGCACCTGGTACGCCAGAATGTTTTCTTGATTCCCTTACCGTCCCACTAAGGCAGACGGGCGTAAGTAGATGGGAGCAGTTGCTAGATGATGGGCAATGCTTGACATGGGAATACTGGAATCAGAGGACTGGAGGGGAAATCTCCAGATTTAAAATAATCCAAGTAAATTTGTGGTTTTGAACTCAGGTCTGGGTAAAAGCTGAATCTAAGCAAATGGAGATAGACCTCCAAGATCCACAACCCAGGAAAAAGGAGGTGGCGTTATGGTATCAACATCTCCTCACAGCGGCCAACGAGAAGCTGAAAGCACCCATCACCGTATGGGATGGATACTTGCCGGACGACGAAATGGAAGAGTTGTGGCAAGTATCTCTTTCTACATTATATTCTGTAGTTAAATCTTCTGCACTAAAGATTGCACTGCATTTGTACACCCTGTACAGAGTCTACTGGACCCCAAAAAGATTGGCAAAAATAAGGGGAGATGGTAATTCTAAATGCAAAAGGTGTGGGAGTAACGATGCGGACGACGTGCACATGTTCGCCGCTTGCCCGATGTTGGAAGGCTTTTGGTCAGCTGTGGGTAAGACCATATCGGAGGTGCTGGGCATTGAGGTGGATGTAAGCACTATCCTGATTATGTTTGGGATCAGGCAGCAAGACGTGTGGGGCTCAAGTCTGAACAAAAAACAGAGAAACTTGATGTACTATTTTATAATGATTGCAACAAGGGAGATATGTAAACTGTGGACCCAAAGTACTTCCCCCATATGGAACGCTTGGAAGAACTCAGTGGCTTATTTTGAGAGGATGGACAGGCGGGAGGACAAGAAACGAGGGGGGATTGACTGATAAGATATACTGTAGGTTTTTGTTCTCAGTAGGTCAAACCCTCGTGTCTTTGTTTTTCGGTACTGATCTGTCCAATGATTACATCTTCTTATAGCTGTGGGCATGGGAGGCAAAGGAATACACAACAGCCCAAGAACATATATGCTAGAAGAAGAAGGTCCAATTTGATTGATGTGCGGCAGCCACAGTATGCTACCTAAGGTGCCGGCCACTTGGGATTGGAGATAGTATGAGGACTTAATATTAAAAAAAAAAAAAACACTTTTACTTTAAATCGGCGAACAAGGCAGGGTTGTCCGCCATCTCCGCTCCTGTTTGCCTTGATACTAGAGCCTTTAGCGAGTTGGATATAGGGAGACCCAATTATCCGTGGGCTAAGATGGATAGCGGAGCGTGAAGACAGAATCTCGCTCTATGCTGACGACGTGCTGCTGTACGTTGCGTCGCCACGATCTTCCATCGACAGGATACTCCAGATCTGCTCAATTTTTGGACAATATTCAGGCTATACTATCAACTGGTCCAAATCGGTGGTGCTCCCCTTACGGGGCCTCGCTCCTGCTCTGCCGGCCGGCTATGAAGCTCCAGGGAGGAACTTTTTTATGAGCGTAATCCCCTCGCTCCGCTTGTCCGACTTAGGGGAGATGTGCAGCACTGGCGTGCCCTACCGCTCTCCCTGTTGGGAAGAGCTGCATTATTTAAAATGATGGCACTGCCATGGTTTCTCTCTGCTCTGCAGAATACGCCCTATGAGATTCCCGAAGCATACTGCAGATCAATAAATGGGGAGGTCAGAAACCTGCTCTGGGATGGGAGGCCACCCCGTACAGCAGCCCACAAACTTGCCAGGGGCTGGTACGATGGTGGCATCGCACTACTCAATATTCATGCATATTACTGGGCAGCCCAATTGGTGGTCATAAATAAATGGGGTCATTGTGCACAGTGTGATCCATCGTGTTCTATGGACGAGTGGTTGATGGGAGGCGGGGGGTACAGCAAAGCACTATACACCAACCCCAAAAAGAAGAAGCTCACGGGGCGGACGGCCCAAACGTCACCATTTGGCATAGTGTTACTAAACATCTTGTATGGGGAAACAAGGTGGCGCTCGCCACACCCCTCTGGTGGGCTGAGCGCCTGGGAAAGCTGTGCCGCTACCACGGCTTCAACAAGTGGGACACCATCGGTATCTCAAGGGTAAATGATCTATGGGCAAGGGGGAAAATATATCAGGGAACCTGGAGGAAGAGGCCTGGAGTGAGGCGCTTGCGTCGCCTCGTGAAGTTGCAATATCATCAAGATTGCGACTCGTCCAATTAAAAATACTCTATAGATCATACATTGCATGCACCACGCTGGTCAAAATGGGCAAGATTGTAGAGGTGGGGTGCAGAAGGCTATGTGGGGGTAGTGACACTTTCTTCCATATTATCTGGGAGTGTTCGATGATCAAATTGTACTGGAAAGCAGTAATCACATGAATGAAAGAAGCTAGTGGTGGGGTTATTCGAATGTCCCCTGAACTGTGCCTGTTGAATATATGGATCCAGCTGAACAGCTCTGGACTACAATGGGCCTCATGATCGCAAAACGTAATATTGCTCGGAGGTGGGGAGCAGCGGAATCACCAACCATAGCTGAATGGCAGAGGGACATGGACTGGTGCATAATTGCAGAAGTCTATAAAAATAGAGGATGCTCCAGAAGTGGGACCGGGTTTGGGGGACGTGGAATATGCACAGAGGTAATATATGCAAACGCCCCCCCCCCCCACGCCCAGGGTACTAATATAGGTAGAGCGGGCAACAGTATGGAGGTCCTGGAAGAAGACATGTGAGGTGGTCTTAATGTCTGAGTTCACAAAGGGTCTAAGTAACTGTAATCAATTGTTATGTTTTAATGGGAGCTAATCAAGTACTGCTGCTGTGCTGTTTTGTTTCTATGATCAATAAAAAGATGTTCCAAAAAAAAAGAGTCTGTGGTGAGGAAGGAAGCTGAGACTGTTCACTGGTGTAAGAGGTCCTTGGCAACGTCAGTAAACACAGACACGTGCACATGATGTGGCGGTCCATGCAAGGGGAAGCGGTTGTGATGGCCAGACAGTGGTCAAATGGCAGGATCTTCAAAAGTAAGTAAATGCACAGCCTGGGTCATTAGTGCCCCCCACCCACCGCTAATCTGTGGACAATCTCATTCGAGTAAGAAAACCAGACCTGCCAACTCACACGGTGCCCCCTTCACACGGGCTTCCGGTGAGGAGCCGATAGCACACGATGGCAGGAGAAATGAGTTGAAAACCACTGTATACCGTGGATTTTCAGCTCCTTCTTGGAGACTTAGAAGTGCCATTAAGGGGAGTGAACCACCCCAGGACATCGACACTGCTTCAGCAAGCTTTTGTCTTCTTTTTGGAGGAGGGGGCTTGAGGTCGGGAGGGGGGCAGAAGTGCCTCATAGGTACTTCTCAGCATTAGGGCCCACCCTTCCAAGGCCCCGCCCTCTCCTCACATGGTAAAATCATTGTTTTAGTTGGCAGGTACGGAAAACCATGAAGGGTCATACGTGAAGAAAGAGGACTCGGCATAGCTGCATACCTTTTGAACACTAAGAGGCACATTTATGAGCCCCTGCGCTACCGTAGCATCACCTTTTGTGACCCTCCGGTGGCGCAGACTACAAAATCATATTTATGAGGTCACGGAAAGCCACTTTGCATGGTTTTGAATGGCCTCATAGATGTGGAGTAAGGCAAGGCAGCGCAAATCGCAGCGTTGCTTTACTCTGTGCTAGAGAGGCGTTCCATGAGCATTGCGGTGCGTGTTCCCACTCAACACACATGGATTTTGACGCTTCCCCAAATGTACTTACTCACGTAAACCTTTGGCAGAGCCAAAACCTTACACCTCCCCAAGGGAGGCACAACGAGGAGAAATAACTTTATTTCTCCTCGTTTTTTTCCTCTTTCCATGTGTGCTGCATTTTCTGGGGAAAAGGAAAAAGCCTTCCAGGATTGATTTTGTGTAGGAATGGAATGATCCTGCATGCAACAGAGACACCCTTGCACCAGGTGCAAGGGAGCCTGCATTGGTGGTAGGCTGCCGAAAAGGCACCAGCGCAGGGAGAAAGGACAGGAATGCACCGTATTGCATAAATACAATGCATTCCTGCCTTTTCACTTTGACATAGGGCAGAGCTGCAAGGTGCCTTGCTGCGCTGCCCTACGCCAATTCCCCATAAATGAGGCCCTAAAAACAGCAAAACACACACATGCAGAGACCTCGCTCACAGCCCACACAGACAAGCAGTCATAGATTACCGTAAGCACTCTCACATCCCTCACAGAATACCAATCACACCACTTTAAACCTTCTCACACCTCTAACATGCTCACACTCTCAACAGCACCCTCTCACCCATCAGACTAGATGTCAAACAACCAAAAGCACCATCATATCCATGACAGAATAGCACTCTACCACTACTGACAGCATCGTCACATACTGGAAGTCTCAGATACTAGCAACAGCATAGCAGTCACAAACTACCAGCAACACTTTCACACCCTAGCAAAAGACCAATTATGAGAAAGTGCCACTTTTGACATGGTTAATCCCCGCTTTTTGCCGGATGCATCATGCGATTTCAAACTGTAAGTGCACTCGGTCCCTGCTAACCAGGTTCCCAGTGTCAGATCTCTTTCCCAAAACTCTGTTCCATGATCAGCACAACTTCAGATACCCCTGTAAGTCCCTAGCAAATGGTACCCCCAGTACCTAGGGCATGGATACTGAAGAGGGTCCTCTGGGGCTGCAGCACTGATTGTGCCACCCCAGCGACCCCTAACCAAGGCTATGCACTCTGCCATTGCAGGATGCGTGTCTTGGTGCTGGAAAAAATGAAGAGTCAACATGGCACACAGCCCTGTGTGAAATCATCAAAACTGGAGGGTAGTAACGTTCCTTTGCCAGACTCAGAGCGTAATTCATAAATGCTCATAAAGATGCCATAGACTTGTCCGTTTTTGACAGTTTTATTCCATTTTCTCCAAAGTTCTTTTTTCCATTCATTACTCTTTCCATTCACATGTAAGGTTGTTCTGTTTTCCCATTGCTTCTAGTGCGACAGATATGCCTATCCAGGCCTTTCTCTAGGGCACGTGGGAATACATAATTCATCCTTGGCGGTTTTATCATGTTCTACCCAATGCATTTCGGGCTTCTATAGCCCTTCTTCAGGGGTTAACAATAAAGTTAAAAAATTGCCATTAGCTTTCTATTCAGACCAGTATGCTTTAAAAATGCATGTGTAATGTCCTGCCATGTTTTAAACAACAACCTTCCATTAATCTGTATTGTCCCACTGAAAACCGTGTTTAAACTCATCTGAAATGTGCCCAAAGAAAATTCTCCCAAAGTGTGCCCCCCTTATATCTTTTACATCCGTATTCACATGCAAGATAACACCCATTGTGTTCCCAATGAACTGCTGCACCAAACTGACTCAAATGCAACCAAAACAAACTAAGCCTTCTCTTGTACCTGCATACTCCATTTCACAGTGCAACAACTCCACCCACTTTCCAAACCTTCTGTGTAAAAGTGTTCCATTCACATCTACCACGTGACCCTACCCTTTATAACTCATGCAACGTGACCACACCCTACTGATAACCAAGTGTTTCTACCAGCCAGTTCAAATCCACGGGTCCTTAAAAAAATACAAATCCCATAAATCACTACATCCTACCCCTCCGTAAACCTACCTACACCTGTGGCTTCACCACTAACTTATAAGTAAATGGAATAAAACTGTCAAAAACGGACAAGTCTATGGTATTTTTGTGAACATTCATGAATTACGCTGTGCGTCCGGCAAAGGAACATAACTACGCTACACTTTGGATGATTTCACACATGCGTGTTACAAGGGCAGAGCACGCAAGCCCAGCCTGCACGCGAAAGTTATATCAGTACAAAGCAATGTGGAATAAACAAATTAGAATGGTGTGCATTCTATCACCCCTTCTTTAGACACAGACCTGTGTGCCATGCTTCCCATGCACTGCATACGGTATAGGTAAGTCACTCCTACTGCATGTGTTTAGCCCTCAGGCAGGGTACACTATTTCCTATGTGTGAGCATATCAGCAGGAGCAGATGTGCCCCTACAATGTCCAGTCTATTCTGAGATGTTGCAAGTGAAGCCATAAAAGAGCACATGGGGTGGATACTTGTCAGCACGAGTTTCCTAGCTCCATGATGTCTTCACTGATTTCTAAGCTGTTTGGTACCAAACATCTTGTCTTAATAAATCCTCACTGATGCCAGCGTTAGGTTCATTAATAAATTCACACAGGAGACCCTTTTAGAGGGTCCCCTGAAACCAAACAAAACTAAGGGGTTCTCTGGCCGGTTTTCCCCAGCCTGCCACCACCAGACATGTTTCTGACCTCATGGGGTGAGAGCCAGCGCTCTCAGACAACAGAAACAATACCTGCTCTGGGCGGGGGTATTTCACACCTCTTCCAGGACAGGATGGCCTTTCTGGGTGGAAGCTTTAAAGGCGATGCCACCTTTGAAATCCTACCCAGGAACCCCCAGATAGTGGGGGAGCAAAGCCACCTTTCATGCTCCACTTTTGGTGGGAGAAAAGGTAGGAAAATTAGTTAGATGAGGAGGAGGGTCCCCCCTCAGCCTGCACCACCCCTAGAGCGGGGCAGACGAGGTGAATCCCTCTCCTGAAATTCCATCATTTTGAGATGGTGAGAAAACCTTCAATCAGGGCTAGGGTAGTGCCTCTTCCCACAGGAAGTAGTCACTAGAGGGTGTAGACATGCTAAAAGTATGTAGCCTATTTGCTTCTATCTGTCTCCCCATGTAACGCCCCTAAATTCAGTATTTAGGTGGCCCCTGAGAACTTAACTTCAGATTCCACAGACATAAAGAAGACAAAAGAATAAGATGTGCTTCTGATGCAGGAATTGAGCCCTGATGCAGAAGAAACCGGTGCCATAGACTGCCAACTGCGAAAGGACTCGACAACTGTGGCCTGCTGTCCCTACCTGAAACCTGTGCAGCCTTTAAGAACCCTGGAGCCCGGCCAGACTTCACCAATTGCCTGGAACCTCCCTTTAGACTAGTGGCACGCTGCTGGTAAAGACCGCCACGAGGTGAAGACCAGCAAGTACCATGTTGATGCGATTCACTTCAGCACCTAAAGGTTGCAGCAGCCAAGGCCTGTTGGTCACCAATGATAGGTGGCCCAGAAGTCACCACGCCGGTAATGAGTGAAGAAGGCTGCGATGTGACGTGGGCCAAAGTCGGCCTTGACTTTGGCAGCTTCCCAGATGGGCTCCCCAGCATGGGGCTGATCGACAACCATTCAAAATGCCCCATAGTGGAACTGACAGGGTCAACGGCCTTCTCCAAGGTAGTCCCAGACCTGGAAAGAGTCTTTGCACTCTTCGGACTCCCCGAAGAAATTAGGACTTGCAATGTTCTGCCGTTCCAAGGGTCAAATTTCCAAGAGTTTCTGTGAAACCTAGGCATACAACCAGGGCTTTAAGTGGGGTGAAAAAAGTGGGGGGACTCTTAAAGGGGCGTGGTAAATGTAATTAAGGGCGTGGCTTAAAAACACGTAAGTTAAAAATCTGTGCTTAGCATAGTGTGCCGCCAGACTTGTATTTTGCTGTTTCTGTCATTGCGTCCAGATATGATACAACAAGTAACATCATACTTACAACAAGTCAGGACTATTGGCTTTGTCAATGGTTGTTAGTTGCATAAGATAAATAAGCAGCAACTATGGCTTGTATTTAATATTGAAAAAGCTTCAAGTTAAAGCCCTGGTGTCACCACGACAATGTTGCTGCTCCTGAGTTTCAAAAAGAGAAGGGAAATCCAGAGAGAAAATGACTCTCTTTAAAGGATTTCCCTTCCCCCTACAACGCTCACCTGGCATGACGTCATGCCGTAACTTCTCCACTAGTGAGAAGTGAGCAGTGTGAGCAGCGCACATCGATGTGCCTTCTGTCACTGCAGTCCGGAAAAAAATGGACCGCCTGTGCCAGGGCACAAAACAGAGCCCGATAGAGACCCGTTCCAAGGCCTCCTTTAAAAAAGTGCTGGTGCTCAGCACCGGTGAGACCCGGCCCACTTAAAGCCCTCCACACAACACCGAAAAATAACTCCACAGTGACCACAAACCATTGGCGATGCTGAGTGCTTCGTGCGCATCCTAAACAAAGCTCTGCGAATCGTAATACAAGAGCCATTCTTATATCTTTGGGGGGCTTGGAATATTCTGCATTGTCACACTTGTAGGAGTGTGATGGTTAGTAGTTGTGCTGGTACTGTCATTGGCAGCGCTCGCAGGGGCCATGGGGGGAGCAGGCTGCAGTGGGCTCCTGACGAGGACCCTGGCACTTATTTATTTATTGGGAAGGTGGTGAGGCAAGTTAGGTCTCGAACCTCCGGCGATGGTCCAGGTGGAGACCCCCAGCCCGAGAGAACTGTCACAAGGGCAGAGAGACCCCAGTGACGGGCCCCGAGGAAGAGACAAACCTAGCCCCCCCCCCACACACACACACATACGCACACACACTCGCACACTAGAGTCATCCATTCAGTCATTCATCAACTCACTGTCCTGGTAAAGTTTATCACAATGGGGTGCTTCACGAGGGACTGATTCAGACGCGGCCTGTCTCCCTGTCAATCATCCATCCACACCTCATTCTGACCCACACACACCCTCTAGAGTCGAAAACACAAAGGGGCAGATTTACAAGCCCCTTGCGCCACTTTTGCGTCATTTCTAAGATGGGAAAAGTGACGTACGGGTGGCGCAAGGGGCTTGTAAATAAGCCCCTTTGGCTTATTTACAAGCCCCTTGCGCCACTTTTGCGTCATTTCTAAGATGGGAAAAGTGACGTACGGGTGGCGCAAGGGGCTTGTAAATAAGCCCCAAAATGTACTGCGTCGGAAACGGTCTTCGGACCCGACCGACACCCTCGCAACTTCAATTCAGCCTCTAACACGTGAGTTCGCCGCTTATCCTGCATCATTGAGTCCGCGGAGGCGCCCCCCGCGCCGTGTGACCCTCTGCTGTTGGTTTATCGTCACAGTTCACACGGTGCGTGAGTCCAGCTACAAGTTCAAAGCCTGCCGCGATCCTCTGGGTGCGGGACACCTGCTTCACCGAAAGAGGGCGCTCCGGCCCCTCTGGAGGATGAAAGCTAAACCTGTGCTCCGGAGACAGATGCTTCAGGCCCCAAACCCCGCCTCCCAAATGCACCTGCTTTCCAGATCTGCGTTTGTCATGGATTATGTGGAATAAGTTTTTATTATTGCGTGTTTTGGTGTTAAATTTCCATGTTGCTGCTTTAATCTCCGACTGTGAGGACTTCTCTGGTCGTGTGCAACTACTTCCCTTGAACTTGTATGTTTCCCCCTTAAGTCCCCACCCGCCCTCGCCACAGGCTGTGATGGTCGCATGCTGTATTTTATTGTAATTGCATTTATATAGCGCTTACTACCCCTGACGAGGCGTTGAAGCGCTGTCAACTGGTTGTTTTCCACATTTCCTTTTTCTTGACTGAATGTGTTGTGTTGAGATTGCGTAGCTAATTCCGAGGAATTCTATATTCATTTTCGATGTTCCATTTGGTGAGGGGGCAGAAGGAGTGTGTGTGTGGTGGTGGTGGTGGTAGGGGGGCGGGGCGGGGGGGGGGGTGTCTGACCCTGTAGTTTTGTTTCATATTTTTTTTCTGCACCAATGTCGCACTTTTCCTTTGTCTGCCCGCAGTCTGCAATTTCTCACACAGTACCTGCTTTACATTTTTTTTTAACAGTTTTTTTTTTTTAAACCACACGAGGTTTTTGTTAATATACGCTTCGCTGGATATGGATAGAAGCTATAAAACTGCAATAACTGCAATAGAATACTTGCCTCGGATATAGTGCAGTGGGAACCGATTTAACCATTCCGTTTCGAGAACTGCCTTCCAGGAATGTTTGCAATCATGAAAACGTGGGAGCAGGAGGCTTCCTTCCCTGAAGTCAAGAATAGTGAGTCTGCAAGTAAACGGTATGACATGGCGGTATGCCCGGTTAAATACATGGCTATATGGTGCAAGCTGATAAAACGGACGCATGTCTGATTTAAAAACATAGCGCATTAAAGCCAGGTGCTCACTTGACTCTCTATGGCTCAAGCTAGTTAAAGATAGCTATGACAATGTTGCTTAAATGCGCATAATGCGCTGATAAAAGTCAGTTTGTTCCAAATATCGTACAGATTTATTTTAAAGGCCTTGAGTTTGTAAAGCGCTTAATTATACGCATAACGGGGATCTACGCGCTTACTCTATGTATAATTGGCCAATTGGCATACTCGAGAACGTGTCTTTCGGCTTACCTTTAGCTGCTTAAAAGGAATGATGCATGTTGTGTCTCTAAAGGCCTATCGGGCTGAATAATACTGTTGTATGCACAAGTCGAAACCCCCCCAGAAGCAGCCGGGTAATGGCTCAGAAAGCAAACTTTTACTTCTGAATGTATATATACTGTGCATGTATGCATGTCCGCACAAATACAAGTGCACTTCTTTTATGCCAACCTAAGAAAAAGATAATTTAGGACACACAAATGGATTTCTCAAAATTGTGTAACGATTAACAGTTACGGAAGAAAAAAAAACAATGCACAAAGGTGACATCATACATTTTATCTAAATGTGTACTAACAATGTAGTCTATAAACTACACAAAACAAACATATGTTTAGAAGAAGTTTATTTTATGTTTAAACGTCTATGTAAACTTTTACGCAGTCCCTTTTATCACATTTAGACCAACTTCTTGGAACACCCAAAAATGTTATTTTGAAGCAGGAACGGGGGAATTGAATATTATTGCATACATGTTGTGTTTGAGAGTGTGTGTGAGCTGCGATTTTCTTTTCTGGGGTCCCTTCAGCAATTTCTGTATCTTTGTGTGGGAGGGTGAACAGTGGGCTTGGGGTGTCCCCTTTAGGTGGCTCCAGGACGGACACCTCCAGCTGACCCCTTCTCCCCTCCACTTTATCATTTTCTGGGGTTTCCCCTTTAAGTGTCGCAGGCTGGTGACGTCACGGGGACATGGCTCTAACCTTTCAACTTTTCCAACATGGCGCCGTTCTCGAGCAGAATCTGCTCCAATTTGTGGGGTTTTGGATGAAATCGTGAGCCAAAATGCGTCTTTGGTGCGCCAGGGGTGTACTGGGTGGAGTGGTGGGGATGGCTCCTGCTCCTGGCTGTGGGGCACATGTTCTGGGGGGGCTTTCAGAGCCTCGGACTCGACTCTTTCTCCCTGCCGGCGCCGGGCTGGGATGATACAGGGACCCAGGGTACCAGCAGGGCTGGCGCATCAGTGCGTCCTGTGATGGCTCCGCCGGACACCAGCAAATATAATGCGATGTTGGGCCTGCGGGGAGGGGGGGTAATTGGCACTAGGTCTGAAGGAGCCCCGAAACTGTCCATGACGCAGGTACCGACAGGCAGTGCGTTCAACGGACTGGGGAGCCCAGTGTGGGGCAGCGCAGCTTCCTGTACCGGGACTGGCGCAATCAAAGAGGTGCCCTTGGCTGGGGAGTACAAGCCACAGTGGCGCTTGGAATGCCCGGGTGCGAGTGTTGGGGGTGTGGCGCGTCGCATACATTCATTTGCATTGAAGAGGGGGGCACGCTTCGGAATGGGCGAAGAGCCCGGTTGGACCCTTGTGTGCGACGGAAGTAGGGTACCATAACTGGTGGCTCAGCTGACCCCGTCCTGTGCAAAACCCCAACGCGTGTGATCTGGAGCACAAGGTGCCTGTGGCTGATAGATGCCATAAATGGGGCCAAGTACGCGTGGGCAGAGTGCGCCTAGAGGAACTGAGACTGCTCAGGGCGCTAGGCACCCCCGGTTAGTGTTAGAGCAAAGATGGGTAGCACGGGAGAGCTTTGCGCAGCATTCTTTTCAGAAACTGGCTGCTGGCCCAGCGACACTACCCAGGAAACAGGTACCACCGAGAGACCAGGCACCATGTGACCTGTGTATCCGAGCAGTGCGTGGGCCCAGTGTCAAATACAGGGACACCGGGTACCGTGGGGAGGCTGGGTGCACAGGTGTATGCATGTACCCTGTGCTAGGGGTTTCCAGCAGTGCCCAGGGAGCAGGCACTTCTTCTCGGTGCGGTTGAGGGGCGCAGGTCATCAAGGCCAGTGGATGTTTGGGTAGAGGGAGCCGGGGAAGAGAGAAACCTGTGGTACAGGGAGCGGATGTTGTGTGTTCCTTGGGCTGAGGTTGCGCACGGAAACTTGTGAGTACGGAAGTAGAGACAACCTTGGCGTGCATTGAGAGTGGGCACAAGGGTGGAGGGAGGTGAAAAGAGACTAGGCGGTGGGTTGGCAGTGCACTTCGTGCCTCCTGCCAGCACAGAGACCAGGGGTCTCATTCTGAATACAGGTCAGGTGCGGGGCTCCATCCTCGGAGGGTACCCCATGGTGCAGCAGGCCTGGTTCTCAGCAGGGGGCCCTTTACTGCCGGCTACCGTGGTTAATCCGAGGGCCCGCCGTGATACCTGCTGCTGCCCCGTCAGTTGTTCCTGCAGTAGGCACCAGCCCTTCTTCAGGTCATGCGCAATGCCCGCGCCTGGCACACTTTTACGCACTGATTTATGCCTCCGCTTTCTGAAAAAAAATGTTTGGAGCAGTTTTGAAAATGCCTCGTCAGAACTCTATATGTGTAATGCAGAGTGCCCTGGGCGCGCGCAACAAGATCCTAATCACAGCGTGTTGGTCTACTGGGCAGGGTGGTCTATTTTTGAAATGCCCTCGCCACTGGGACACCTTCGCTTGAGCTAATAGCACTTGACTATTCCTTGAAAGATCGGACTGGAGTCTTCGCAACTGAGCTGCAATCATGCCAGGTTCATGATAGATGCAGAGAGACGTGTCTTAAGCAGCAGGGTGCGTTGGCACATGCTCGTGGCCAGGGGGCCACTGCCCAGAGGAGCCATAAGAGGCACCCAAGCGGCAACCCACCCGTACGTGCCAGTAGGGGTTCGTGTGATCCTTTTCTTCAGCATGGCCTTGTCCCACTCTGCGTAGGGGAGAGTTTTTGTCCGGGATTAAAATTATTCAACCCCCCGCCCCCCCCACACACACACACAATAACAGCAAAGACAATGAAGGCTCGAGGAACGTGGAAAGAACATTTCAATTACATATATTTACGCCCCCCTCGCGCTGAAATCACACTCAACTCATATTAAACATATTTATTTTGTGGTTTTTTTCCGGTGCTTTTAAAACGCTCAAGTTTATCGTTCACTTGTGTTTGCGCTTGAACAGTTCTGCGCGCACACAGATCACAATGGCCTTTGTGTAACACCGTGGCCAGTACTATATATGACTAAACATGCGCACTGCAGTCCTGTGCACAGAGTGCTGTCCCCCACACCACGCGCTCACGAACTGGTCCCCCGAACACTAGCCCTGGACACCCGACACTGGGGGTCTGTGCACCCAAAACTGCGACCTTGCGCAGAAAACACACACATGCATGAGTGCACACACTCTCTCTCTCTTTCTCTCTCTCCCATTCTCCCTCCCCTGCTTCAGCTGTCGTTATTATAAATGAGGGTGACTGCTTCGACCCCTGTCCCTCCCCACCCACCCGCAAACACCGCACCGAGCACGCTTACTTCGTGTGAGGGTTAACCTAGTAATTGTGATCAAAGTAGGACAAATCCGAACCCTGTTTCTTTTCTACCCGTGTATTACCAGTTGGTAGTTAACTTGTATCGGTTGGTGCGAGTAACGCCCTCTGCTGGGCAGGCAGTGTGCGCACTCGGGGGCCATTGTCTCGCTGCCGCGCACAAAGAGGAGGCCTTTGACGAACCCTCATTTAGGTTACGGACATGTGTAATGCAGCATTTATTGCAGCGTAATTCAGGGCCTAACCATGTAATTTGATGAACAATGCGCGTCCCGCCCCCTCTGTAATTACCCTCAGACACCAGGCACCTGATATGTGCCGAAACCTATCCTGCGCAGGGCATGCTGTTCACAAGAGGGTCGTTTGAGAGCTGCATTTCTCAAGGGGCAGCAATTTACCTTTTCCAGAAAATGTAGGCAAATGTGCTTGTAGTGTAATGAGGCAGTTCAGGCTAAAAAAAGCCCTGGTCCTGTCCTGTGCCAGCGCCAGCAAGGACAGCTAATGACAGAGAGAGTAAAGTGTTCTCAGGGGTGAAATAGAATCACATTGCAGATGCTAACCTGCTTGCTTCCCTCTGCTCAGACATCACACCTTGCAGCCCACAGACCCCTGCCGCAGCGGCTCGGGTTACAGCCCTTTCTGATATATTTTACTG
The DNA here is from genome assembly GCA_963921515.1 of Calotriton arnoldi. Taxonomy (NCBI): domain Eukaryota; kingdom Metazoa; phylum Chordata; class Amphibia; order Caudata; family Salamandridae; genus Calotriton; species Calotriton arnoldi. The sequence continues at coordinate 180,127 of CAWUFW010016263.1, read as the reverse complement.
TGACAGGAGGCTGCGGCTTTCTTTAACAATGTCTTGGCTATTAATACCCTTTCTCCCTGCAAAGACAGTTCCCCATAAGAGATCGTTTAGACTCATGGCCAGACAGGCATTACAAGATGCTATGACCCATTTTTGGCGTGTTCTATTTTAAAAGGGGGGCAGCTTTGCAAATGTGGTATGCCAGCCCTTCTACGCAGCCCCAATACTCCTCAAAGTTCAGAGATCCGACCCCCCGAATCCACTCATCTCTGCTGCGGACCGCATCATGTAGTTGTCCTGAAATGTTTGTATTTCTGCGTTTCATTCACGGCGCCCTGTTCCCACTGGCACACACGTGTTCTCTTGCACTTATTGTCAAACACAGTGTGTTCATTCTCGCGGAGGCAGGCAGTGGGAGCTGGCCCTGGAATCCACGCCTCCCCCTGGAGTTGTTGGGCCCTGGGTAGTTCTGATGGCCAGAAGTTTGCTGTTTGCTGACGTCACCAGTCTGACAGCTCTGCACCAAATCAGAAGGCTGGGATTGCTGGTGCGCCCTGGGGCGTCTCAGGAGCCGCTTTAGAGCAGGGCTCGCCGGCCTGCCTCCTCAGTCTTTTTAAGCTCTGTGGCTTGGATGAAAACCAGCCTGCTGCTGCCTGGATCTCCCCCTCCGCTCTGCCATGGTAAGTCCCCCTCGCCCCCCGCCAGCCGGGCGATGGAACCAACCCTCAAAGTGGACTCTGCAGGTGTTTCGACTTTTGGTGTTTCCAGTGGCTTTGCTTGTTCTGCGGCTTCTTTTTGGAGGATTGGGTTTTGAGATTTTTTTATTTTTTTTCTGCTTGTTTTTTGTTGGGATTTTGGCGTTGGGCAGATCTCTCCAGCCACAGTTTGGCTGTTCGTGAAGCTGTACCGAGCTCGTGCACAGGGAGGTTCACTCCGTGTACCCACCACCAATCCCAGGTGCACTGCTCGGGAATCGGCACCATTTCAAGAGCTGGTGTGGTTTCAGCCTGGTGCCAGCCACACTCACCCGTTAATTGGGGTGTGGCGCCCCCTTGCTTGTCCGTCCATTTGTTCACTGTTACTTGAGTGTAAACCAGGGTGTGCTGCGCGGCTGGTGCACATTCCGAGGGAGCTGTGGTGTGCTGCACGTTTGTGTGAGTTTGTTGCTGTTTCGCTGTACACTTGTCAGGGGGTCGTGGGCATTGGTTGAGGGAGTCAGTTCATGACGTTGGTGTGCGGGGTCACCTGCGCCTGGCTCGGCACGCTCTGTAAGGTGGAGAATGTGGCGTAACGGCCAGAGCAGCCGACTTTGGCGCTGGAGAACCAAGCTCGAGTCCCGGCGTCGGCTCAACATCCTGTGATTCTGGGCAAATCACTTAATCTTTCGGTGCCTACAAAACACGAATGTGTCCTTGTGTAATGTGACTGGTGCTCATTTAAAGCGCCTCAATGCCTTCGGGTCGAGGTCGCACTATATAAAACTGCTCAAACAGCAGGTGTCGTGAGTTTGCCTGGCATCAACAAAGTGCATGTCAGGAAAGGTGTCAGCGCTGTGCAGGCTTTTGGACCCCCCTCCCCCAACCCACCCCTACCGAGAATTGTGCCGCCCCTGGGGTTGGTTGTGCCCTGCACACTTGCGGTACCGTGCCGATGAATTCCCCTGCTCCCCTGTACCATCGCCGCATCGATGTGCCATCAGAGGGTGCTGTGCCCCCTGCGGTGCCTTCAGATTCGCCATGCGTGCAGTGCCCTGTTCTGTGTCGTGTGCCCCTGCCATCTGCGCAATGGATGAGATGCCCTGTACTTTGCAGTGCCACGGTCATCTGCTGCGAGTGCTATCGGTACAGCATCCTGTCCCTGCAGCCTCTACTCGGAGCAGTGTCCTCGGTGCAATGGCCCGGGCAGTGCCCTGCACTTCGTGTCATCGGTGCAGTTCATGTGGCCCTGCAATCTGCGCCATGGATGCAGTGGCGTTGGACCCTGCAGCCTACGCCATTGTTAGTCTTCCACCAGATGTCTTTGGTGCAGTGACCTGCGACACTGCATCGGTGACTTCACTGCAGCGCCCTGCTCCTCTGCAGCCAGTGCCATCAGTGCAGGGCCCTGTGTCCCTACACCCAGTATCATGGCTGCAGTGGCCTGTGACCCTCCAGCATGTGCCATCGCTGCAGTGGTCTTGCACCATGTGTCTTTGGCGCAGTGCCCTGCGTCCCTGAATCTCTGCCCTCAGTGCAGTGCCCTGCGTCCCTGCACCTATGCCCCCAGTGCAGTTCCCTGTTCCCTGCATCTCTGCCCTCAGTGCAGTTCCCTGAATCTCTGCCTTTAGTGCAGTACCCTGTGTCCCTGCGGCCTGTGCCATCTCTACAGTGCCTTGCGTCCCTGAATCTCTGCCCTCAGTGTAGTGCCCAGCGTCCCTGCACCTATGCCCCCAGTGCAGTTCCCTGTATCTCTGCCCTCAGTGCAGTTCCCTGTTCCGTGCATCTCTGCCCTCAGTGCAGTGCCCAGTTCATTTGCAGTCTGCCTGCAGAGCTGCGCCCATGCAGCCAGTGCCATCGCTGCAGTGCCGTGTGTCCCTGCGGCCTGTGCCATCGCTGCAGTGCCCTGTGTCCCTGCGGCCTGTGCCATCGCTGCAGTGCCCTGTGTCCCTCCAGTGCAGCCTTTGCCATCGTTGCAGTGCCCTATGTCCCTGCAGTACAGCCTGTGCCATCGTTGCAGTGCCATGTGTCCCTGCGGCCTGTGCCATCGCTGCAGTGCCCTGTGTCCCTGCGGCTTGTGCCATCGCTGCAGTGCCCTGTGTCCCTGCAGTGCAGCCTTTGCCATCTCTGCAATACCCTGTGTCCCTCACTGCAGTGACCCGTTCTCTAGGCGCAGAACTTCCTTCTTTAGAGTGCTCCATCCCGACTACTTCAGTTAATGACTGACTCCCTCCCCTAATTGTTAGTTTCCCGGAGAGCGCACTTAACACTCTTTGTAGCCATGAGTTTAAGTGGAGGGTGGACAAGTGTCCGCCGCAGCCCCGCCCCCAGCTTGGACATGGCTGTCACTGCAGGAGTGCCCGTGGGGTTCTTGGGTGGGTATAACCCCCCCTCTTGTTCGTGGCTAACGCTGCAGGAGTGCCCGTGGGGTGCTTGGGTGGGTGAGCCCCCCCACCACCCTCTTGTTCATGGCTAACGCTGCAGGAGTGCCCGGGAGGTGCTTGGGTGGGTATAATCCCCCCCCCCCCCTCTTGTTCGTGGCTAACGCTGCAGGAGGTCCGGGGGGGGGAGGGGGAGGGGGAGTTCTTGGGTGGCGTGATTTCCGTCAAGCCTCCGGGAGAACACTTTTCACCAGCGGGAGCGCGAGCGGGTAGTAGGACAATGCTGGTACAGGCACCACAGTGTTTTCGGGCAGTGCCCACGGGCAGCCGCCCACCTTCGGCATGACAGGGACTGGCGAGGACAGTATAAGTCCAGACGTTGCCTCGGCCACACCTGGGAGTTCGGGGACTCGGGGGTCTTCACGCTGGGTCGTAGAGATGCCCCTCAGCACGATGCCAGCGGTCCCTAAGGGCAGTGTGACAGAGAATATAACTTGCTGTTGAAAGCGCCCATCCAGGGGGCTTTGTCTGTGCGCCCGCGGCACTTCCGGTGTTTGAGGAGTGTGCACAACACGTGTTGTTGAGGGCTCCTGGCTCGTCAGTACTGCTGTATGTGTAGGGCAGTTGTACATTTGGAGAGGTCTTATTCAGTACTTGCAGCATCTTTGTGTGGGGTGCGGTTGGCTAGTTACAGCGCTGAGTGGGTGCTTGAAGCTTCGGGGAGCTGTAGTTTAGGCGCTTGTGGCTAAATGCAAGCCTTTGTCTGCTTTCTCCTCCTGAGTGCCCCTCTCTCTCTCTCCACAGAGTACCATTCTGTCTTGCCAGGACCAGTACTTTGCGGGGGGCTACGACTGCCCCTTCTACCCCACGTCAGAGACCGATGTGGACGTCTCCAAGGAAACGATGCTGTCTCTCTGGCCCACCGGTATCCTGGACAACAGAGACAGCCACTGCGAGTCGCAGACACAGGGTGAGTACTCGGTGCGCCTATGCGCCACTTCCAGGACTCAGACACGGGGTGGGAGAGACGCACACACAGGGTGAGAGAGACACACACTCAGGGTGAGTGCCGGGGTGAGACGCAAACATAGGTTGAGAGAGACGCAAACATAGGGCGAGTGCTGGGATCTTCCTGTGGCTCCACCCTGGGCTCAGAAACGGGTGGAGGGCGCCCACACAGGGTGAGTGCCGGGGTGGTGAGAGAGATGCACACATAGGGTGAGTGGCAGTGCTGGGATCTTCCTGTGACTCCACCCTGGGCTCAGAAACGGGTGGAGGGCGCCCACACAGGGTGAGTGCCGGTGTCTGCCTGTTGCTTCTCATCCATTCCAGGCACGGAGTGGGAGAGACGCAGACACAGGGTGAGTGCCGGGGTGAGAGAGACACACACATAGGTTTAGTGCTGGGGTCTTCCTGTGGCTTCACCCAGGGCTCTGACACAGGGTGGGAGAGACTCACACAGGGTGAGTGCTGGGGTGATGAGAGAGACGCTCACATAGGGTGAGTGCCGGGGTGGTGTGAGAGATGCACACATAGGGTGAGTGCTGGGATCTTCCTGTGGCTCCACCCTGGGCTCAGAAACGGATGGAGGCCCCCCGCACAGGGTGGTTGCTCAGGTGCGCCCCATGCGCCACATCCAGGACTCAGACACGGGGTGGGAGACGCTCATACACAGAGTGAGTGCTGGGGTCTTCCTGTGCCTCCACCCCGGACTCAGACACGGGGTGGGAGACGCTCATACACAGAGTGAGTGCTGGGGTCTTCCTGTGCCTCCACCCCGGACTCAGACACGGGGTGGGAGACGCTCATACACAGAGTGAGTGCTGGGGTCTTCCTGTGCCTCCACCCCGGACTCAGACACGGGGTGGGAGACGCTCATACACAGAGTGAGTGCTGGGGTCTTCCTGTGGCTCCACCCCGGACTCAGACACGGGGTGGGAGACGCTCATACACAGAGTGAGTGCTGGGGTCTTCCTGTGGCTCCACCCCGGACTCAGACACAGGGGTGGGGAGAGCCGCAGACACAGTGGGCACAGGGCAGGTGCCAGAACGGAGAGACACTGGCCAAGGGCGTGTGCGAAGGTCACAGGTAGATAAATTGCAGGACGTCACGCGAGCAGTGGGAGTAAAGTGGCAGTAGGTGGGTGTACTAAATGATGGAAGGGGGCTTGTGGAATATTGTAGGGAAGGGTGAGGGAGTGTAGCGTGGGATATGCTAGTGTAGTTTACTGTGGCGAGTGGTGAGCGTAGTGTACGATGGAATTTGTAGGAGGGAGTAGTGTGGGGTATAAATGGGTGGTTGAAGTGACAGCAGGGTGAAGTTTAGAAAGAGGGCTGGGACTTCTATCTCTCTCTCTCTCTCTCTCTGTGTCTGTCTGCCTTCCTGTCTGTCTGTCTGCCTTCCTGCCTGCCTGTCTGTCGGCCTGCCTATCCACTCACCAGCCTATCGCAGCTGCAGTCATGGAAAGGCCTCGGATGCAGCTCCGTTTCTGTTCAGAGTTCGCCTTTCCACTCACCACCCCATTTCTTTCTTTGCAGAGCCCTTCTACGACTTGGGGTTCAGCGTTCAGGGGGACTATGGCTGGGGGGAGCACATATCTTCGCAGCTCTTCGCCAACAAGCAGGTAAGGGCTGCCAGCGAGGCCTGTGAGGCTGTCGCGATGCGTGACGTGGGCGTGTCCTGCCTTATAATTGCTTCACTGTCACCTGATCTGCCGCTGCTCTCCCGGGGGTCTCTTTAATAACAACCCATGGGGAGGGGGGCTATGATGTGCCGTTCGTTACCTGCCCCCACCTTATGCGTTATTAGAAGGCCTTTATCCCATGTACTAGTACTGATGACGTGCATGACAACAGCACCTGATTGGCTGGCAGCAGTAAGCTCTGTGTTTGCCTGGTTCTGGTTTCCGTGCTTCTCTCTTCTCCCCTATCTCCTGGCTCGTCGGGGGTGTTAATTATCGAGTCATAGCATAGCGCCTAGACCCATATTTCACCACCATGTTTGCATTTTAGCTACAAGATACCCTGGTGCAGAAGGAGGAGGAGCTGGCCCGACTGCACGAGGAGAACAACAAGCTGAAGGAATACCTGACTTCCACCTACGTGAAGAGCCTGGAGGAGCGAGCCAAGGTATGCGCGCAGGGCCGAGCGGCGTCTCATGCTTCTAATGTCGAACATGGGCAGAAGCAGGCTGAAGGCGCCTGATGAACGGCGTGAGTCCCAAGCGTCCCCCAGCATGTAGACGTGTTGTTACCGATACTGAAGTGCTTCACCTCGCGCGGTGAGCGGTGTGCGTGATAACCCGGTGCACCCTGGAATTGTAGGGACACCCCGTGCTCCTGAACGTAGATATAGGGGGTTAAATGCTAGTGTTGGAAGGTCTCCAAGGGGCACAGTCCCCACCAGCCTGGTGAATGCACCTGCTGCAGAAGCCCTTTCGCTCTCCGGTGATACACCTGCCCCTGCCCCCTACCTGCGGACAGGCCGTGGGTGGGGGGAGGGGGCTCGCAGGAATGCCTGGCACAACAAAGCCTCCCATGTCTTTGAAGTCCTCGGGCCTGCATTGTGCTCTTATCTGCCGCATCTTACAGCGGGGCCATTAACTTAGCACAAGGCCCCCTGGAGGGGGGAGGCTGTTCACACCTCAGATCGGGCCCCCACAGGCCACTTTGCGGCCCAGCCAGACCTGAATCCCCACTCCAGGCGAGACAAGCAGCAATTACTGAGCCGCCCAGAGCACGCACGACTGCAAGCTCCCCCCCTCCGGCAACGCACCTCTTAGGAAGCCATTACAACCACGGGCACACGAGGCTTTCACCTGCCGGGATGACCGGCGTTATCCGGGAAGCTGCTTGTATCCCCTGCAGGAGAAAGTCTCTCTATCTACCTCTGCAATCAGGAATAAACCACCGTCGGCGGGTGTGCCCTCTCTCGCCCCACGTGCCCTCTCTCGCCACACGTGCCCTCTCTCTCCACACGTGCCACACGCTGCCTTCTAGCGCCTTGTGCGCGCCTCTGCTGTTTCTGGAACTTGGAGGAGAACGCTCCATTCACAGAGGTTTTGCTATGACTTACTCTCGTAATAAACCTGGCGTACTCCTGTATTCCAAGAGTAAGCCGGGAGTACTACAGGAGTAAATCACACCTACCATAGTTAAACGCTGCTTTCTTGCCCAAGTAGTAAGTGCCATTCAGGCCAGCGGTACAGCCCCATGGGTCTGTAATCTTGGGGTGCCCACCCTTGGTCTGTGGAGTTTGGAGATGTGCAGATATCCCGTGACAGCCACAGCCCGTGTCAGTGATCCCCACGTAGATAAAATGTTGGCAAAGTTACTCCTCGTGGGAAGTTTGAACATCTGGCACGGACCTTGCCTTTGTGAAACAAAGTTGGCCACTAGGACTGTAGTGTGAAGAAGCGCGTGCACAATATTGCAGCATTGTTTGTGAAGTGTTGCAGAAGGTATGCACAATTCAGCACACAGCACAGCATGTGCTCTGACAGTATCCGTGACGTTTTCATTGAGGGCAGAACTTGCACGAATAAGACACATGGCGTGCCAGCCCAAGGCTGGTTTGTGCAGGAAATGTCTCTCCCGGCGAGATAGGCACACATTTGTGTAATGTCTAATTTGAGGAATTTAGTGTAATGCATATGACAAATGGCAGAATCATACCGTCCTATAAGCGTCGGCGCCCTGACATGTCATTAACAGCCTTCATATTAATATCCCCACAATATCCAGTCAGAGAGTGACAGCATTGGTCTGCATTGTGGTTGCCACAGACCGCATGGTACTTGTCCAAGGATACACTTACCAACAAGCTAACACTGTCCACAGAAGCCTGTCTGATCCAGACTGACACAGGAGGTTCACGGGAGCTACCAGCAGCTCCCAGACACCCTCAGAGCAGCTCCCAGACACCCTCAGAGCAGCTCCCAGACACCCTCAAAGCAGCTCCCAGACACCCTCAGAGCAGCTCCCAGACACCCTCAGAGCAGCTCCCAGACACCTTCAGAGCAGCTCCCAGACACCCTCAGAGCAGCTCCCAGACACCCTCAGAGCAGCTCCCAGACACCCTCAGAGCAGCTCCCAGACACCCTCAAAGCAGCTCCCAGACACCCTCAGAGCAGCTCCCAGACACCCTCAGAACAGCTCCCAGACACCTTCAGAGCAGCTCCCAGACACCCTCAGAGCAGCTCCCAGACACCCTCAGAGCAGCTCCCAGACACCCTCAGAGCAGCTCCCAGACACCCTCAGAGCAGCTCCCAGACACCCTCAGAGCAGCTCCCAGACACCCTCAGAGCAGCTCCCAGACACCTTCAGAGCAGCTCCCAGACACCTTCAGAGCAGCTCTCAGACACCCTCAGAGCAGCTCCCAGACACCTTCAGAGCAGCTCCCAGACACCCTCAGAGCAGCTCCCAGACACCCTCAGAGCAGCTCCCAGACACCCTCAGAGCAGCTCCCAGACACCCTCAGAGCAGCTCCCAGACACCTTCAGAGCAGCTCCCAGACACCCTCAGAGCAGCTCCCAGACACCTTCAGAGCAGCTCCCAGACACCCTCAAAGCAGCTCCCAGACACCCTCAGAGCAGCTCCCAGACACCCTCAGAGCAGCTCCCAGACACCTTCAGAGCAGCTCCCAGACACCCTCAGAGCAGCTCCCAGACACCTTCAGAGCAGCTCCCAGACACCTTCAGAGCAGCTCCCAGACACCTTCAGAGCAGCTCCCAGACACCCTCAGAGCAGCTCCCAGACACCCTCAGAGCAGCTCCCAGACACCCTCAGAGCAGCTCCCAGACACCCTCAGAGCAGCTCCCAGACACCCTCAGAGCAGCTCCCAGACACCCTCAGAGCAGCTCCCAGACACCTTCAGAGCAGCTCCCAGACACCCTCAGAGCAGCTCCCAGACACCCTCAGAGCAGCTCCCAGACACCCTCAAAGCAGCTCCCAGACACCCTCAAAGCAGCTCCCAGACACCCTCAGAGCAGCTCCCAGACACCCTCAGAGCAGCTCCCAGACACCCTCAGAGCAGCTCCCAGACACCTTCAGAGCAGCTCCCAGACACCCTCAGAGCAGCTCCCAGACACCTTCAGAGCAGCTCCCAGACACCCTCAGAGCAGCTCCCAGACACCTTCAGAGCAGCTCCCAGACACCTTCAGAGCAGCTCCCAGACACCCTCAGAGCAGCTCCCAGACACCTTCAGAGCAGCTCCCAGACACCCTCAGAGCAGCTCCCAGACACCCTCAGAGCAGCTCCCAGACACCTTCAGAGCAGCTCCCATCCACCTTCAGAGCAGCTCCCAGACACCCTCAGAGCAGCTCCCAGACACCCTCAGAGCAGCTCCCAGACACCTTCAGAGCAGCTCCCAGACACCTTCAGAGCAGCTCCCAGACACCCTCAAAGCAGCTCCCAGACACCCTCAGAGCAGCTCCCAGACACCCTCAGAGCAGCTCCCAGACACCTTCAGAGCAGCTCCCAGACACCCTCAGAGCAGCTCTCAGACACCTTCAGAGCAGCTCCCAGACACCCTCAGAGCAGCTCCCAGACACCTTCAGAGCAGCTCCCAGCCTTGAGTTCATTTTTAAATAAGCGAGGGGCACATTTTCCTTTTAAAGTTAAGGGAAGGCTCTGTTTATTTTACATTATTGTCATCAGGCTGTGGATAGCAGAGTCTGATAATGAGCAGTGCTGGAGTCAGACTTGTGACCCAGGCTGGGGCACAGAGGTGAAGAACTGAAGCACTGAGGTGTTTAACTCTTAAACAAAAGTCCTTGTTAACTCAATATTGGAGCCTGAGAACAAAATCATGTTTCTCAATGTTAGTTACGTGGGAGAAAATGAAAATGAAAAGTTACCTTAAGTTAACTCTTCATTTTTATTTTCTCCCATGTCAAAGTGTTATATTTACAAACAGCAGGCCCTGTGCTCCCAGTGGCCAGTAGACACTGTGCCATGAGTATAACCGAAAAAATACAGACATTTTTCTAAGTGGGAGAAATTTAAAGTGCAGAAAAATGTTCCATATTTAGAACATTTTTGCAGAACATTTTTCTGCACTTAAAATGTTTCCCATTTAAAAAAATCGTTGTATGTTTGTGTTATGTAATTATGCCACATAACGCGAAACGTACGTCCTGTGCCACACATACATACGACTCAGGCTCTCAGTCACCCTTACACATATACCATATTAATGTCCACACATGTTCATACATCCCCAAAGACCACGCTCTCACTGACACACATGGCAGCCCTATCATAGTGCCCCCAGTCAAGGTATTTTTTTTTTAAACCATAATATCTGGCTCTGTGGACATTAGGTTTAAAGTCAATGTAGCTGGGCGTGGGTGTGTCTGGTAACAATGCATGTGTTGCTTAGCCTTCAGTAGCTCACAATGATTTTCACTGATCACAAGTAGCTCTCACTGCAGAAAAGGTTGGAGACCCCTAACACAGATCCCTCCCATTTCCTCTGGGCCTTCCGTCAACAGGCCTGGGAACAGGCAGCTGTGGTTCTGTGGGGAAAAGTGGCTTGGATAGAGCCCCCACTCCCCCCAGTATCTCTAGGTCTTCCATCGCATGGTCTGTGGGTCTGCCCACTGTGTGTCTGTAGAGAGGTGGCTTAGACAGACCTCTCCCAGTACCTCTGGGTTTTCCGTCGCATGGGTCTGTGGATCAGCCAGCTGTGTTTCTGTGGGAAGGTGGCTTAGACAGACCGTTCCCGGGTCTCTGGGTCTTCCATTGCAGAGGTCTGTGGATCAGCCAGCTGTGCTTCTGTGGGAAGATGGCTTAGACAGACCCCTCCCAGTGCCTCTGGGACTTCCATTATATGGGTTCAAGGACCGGGCAGCTGTAGTCCTGGCAGAAGGTGGGTTATGCATGTGATGGGAAGTTTGTGGTATGCAGGGATGGTGGTGGGCTGCTCACAGCTAGAGTCAGTGATATTATGGGTGGCTGTTGCTTGTGCTTTGACTGCATACTGAAGCAGCTCTTGGCATTGCAGCAGACATGATTGTGACCTCTTTCCCTTTCTCCTCTTGCAGAAGCTGCTGTCTCTGCATGGCAAGAAGATAAGTGACGTATGCAGGGTTGGGAAGAGGAAAGTGAAGGAGACCGACTGCGCTTCCTGCGACACAGCCCTGAAGAAAGCCAGACGAAACCTGTTCACAGCCTTTACTGCCAAACAGGAGCAGACCACACCTGTCAACACATGGGTGCTCCAGACCTTGGGCCTCAAAGATGTGGATACCATTGATGAGTCTTCCTCAGTTAACTACAGTGCCTTGACCTCTGACCTTGTGGACAGTATTGAGGCCTACCAGGGAAGCCCACTGGAGCCTATGGACTACAATGTCAATCACGACTCCCACTTGGGCTTCGATGCCGTGCACAGGACCCCGGTGCACAAGTGCGAAAGCTCATCTTCTGGTGGGGAGTCCCCCTACCTGCACCCCAGCTCATCAGTAGACAGCAACTCTACAAGCAGCCCACATTTCAACGCCTACGGCTCCTCGCCCTACTATGCCTCCGATGTGTCTCCCAATAAAACAGACATTGCCTTCTCCACGTCCCTGAACCCCCATCGCAATGTCAAGACCCACACATTTGCCCAGGGCCAGGCATTCGTACGCAGGGACGACGAGGGAGGGTGGAAGTTCACCTGGGTCCCCAAGCAATCTGATTGAATGAACATTGGCTGGACTCACTGCCTTGAAATTCGTGTTTACAAAACCTTGCACTTGAAAAGGACCCTGTGGAGAAGGAAAGATGAGGCCTTGCAGATCTCTCTGTGAGTGGACCATGGGGTCTCACCTGTGGTGTTGGGGAGTTTTCATGCACCCAGTGAATGCTGTCTCCGCCCCACCATCTCCCAGGGCCTTTTCCAGATTCCAGGTGAAGATGCAGCTTGTCTCTGGCCTAGCCATGGGACATGACCATGTTTGTGCACAGATGAAGTACAGCGCTGCTCTGTTCCTCCGCACACACAGTGCCTTCGGACATCACCTTTCCCTTCTTGTCCACAGACTGCCTGCTGACTCAGATGCAAGGATCTCAGTTTCTAGACAATTCACTGCCTCTGCTGCCCCGGAGGGGTCCCTTTTGGGCTTCCCATGGTGAAAGTAATTCTACCTTTCTAGACAGTACAAAGAACAACATAAAACTGCCTTTATCTTTCCTGATTGTGTACTGCCTTTGAAAACATTGTACCCTTATGGGCTTACTGTTGAATGGTACCACGCCAGGTATCACTATGCAAGTGTGACTTTCTGAAACGCCTTCTGCAAACATAAGGGTGCCTCCTGGCAAATACGTGGGCCGCCTTGTACTTTATGGAAGTAAGGTACCTCCTTTTCTGTACTGCACACTGCCTGTCACTGTCCATCAGCCAGCGGATGATGGAACACCTCTGTACTGCACACTGCCTGTCACTGTCCGCCAGCCAGCGGACGGTGGAACACCTCTGTACTGCACACTGCCTGTCACTGTCCGTCAGCCAGCGGACGGTGGAACACCTCTGTACTGCACACTGCCTGTCACTGTCCGCCAGCCAGCGGATGGTGGAACACCTCTGTACTGCACACTGCCTGTCACTGTCCGCGAGCCAGCGGATGGTAGAACACCTCTGTACTGCACACTGCCTGTCACTGTCCGCCAGCCAGGGGATGGTAGAACACCTCTGTACTGCACACTGCCTGTCACTGTCCGCGAGCCAGCGGATGGTAGAACACCTCTGTACTGAACACTGCCTGTCACTGTCCGCCAGCCAGCGGATGGTAGAACACCTCTGTACTGCACACTGCCTGTCACTGTCCGCCAGCCAGCGGATGGTAGAACACCTCTGTACTGCACACTGCCTGTCACTGTCCGCCAGCCAGGGGATGGTAGAACACCTCTGTACTGAACACTGCCTGTCCACTGTTCTGATTCCTTCTCGGGTGAGGTAGCTCAGTGACTCCATCGTGTCCACTGCCTTCGGAGTCCTGCCTCCGGCGCCCTCATGTCTGCCATGCTCTGGGTGTTCCCAGATGTCTTGTTGTATGCTGTGTATAGGTGCCCATCCTGCTGTGACTGGAGAGTGTTCAGTGTGAAAGAAATAAACATCTTCTGCTAAAATCAAAAGCTGTGTGAACCTTCCCATCTTGTCTGACTTTGCTGTGCTGGGGGTGGTTAGCACTATCAATGTTGATGCCATAAGGCACGTATGTTTAGCATGTTGAATTTCCAGAGGACATACCTTGGTTGTTTTTTTTGGGGGGGGAACTTGCAGCATAGCGAGGTACTCCTTGATGACAAAGTGCAGTCACAGACCCCTTGGGTGCACCTTGGATTCTTGAGTGAAGACACATGATCAGGCTGCAGGAGATAATTGGTAATGTTCTGGTGGTGGTCATCAAGTCGATTGTACAGCTGCTCCATACTACTGTGGATGTTGTGAGTCACACTGGTTCTTCTGCCCTCCCCATTGTCACAGTTCTTCGGTGTGGATATGAAAACTGTTTCTTGACTCAAGAGGTGCTGATTTTTTGGACAGTGCAATGCAGGTCATTTCCCTAAATCATCGCTGACCATGTAGTGCACAAGCCTCAACCAACTAAATAACTTTACAATGTCATCAACTTGAAGAACGCAGCAATAAGTAATTAGCCAAGAGAACTATAAAAAACTGAGCAGATTTCACTACACTAACCAACCTCTTTGTGAAATTAGCTTTGGTGTATCAGCCCCTAGAGGCCAAAACTAGGCGTATGGAATTCATTATTACACTAACAATATCATTAATAGTAAGGGAATAGATTGAACTGGTGCTTGTGAACAGGCTGCATCTAGCCAGGCTGATTAACTGATCTCTGAATTAGCTGTTTGCCGAATACCTCCTTCTCCAAGACAAATAATATAATAAAAATGATGGTAAATTCACTCTACTACAAGAGAGATATTTTTAGAAGATTTTAGCGTAAACAGTGCAGCATTTCAGTTATTTTGTATTCACTAACATCTAGGAATCTTCCATTGGGGTACATCGACACATTATGGATGTGGTCAACTCAAAACCAATTACCTGAAGCTGCTGTGAGGTAGGATTAGGCTAATATAATGTCAGACATTTTTAAACCAGTGTTTTTAGAAATCTATTTGGCCTTTCATGAGCTCATGTTGCTCTGAATGCGTTCCTCTGTAAAGCAGACTTGTCATTGAGTAGCTTCTAGAAGCAGAAGGGAGCATGCGTTTTGAAGAGTAACTGAGACCAGTTACCTGATGACTTTGTCACGGCGCATGGACGAGACGCCCACTGGAGCCCAAAGGAAAGTGAGCATTGCCCTGCCGGTTCTGGTCCTATGGTTACAATGAACCCAATTCATTCCATCCATGGTGCATTTACGTGCACAGCCTTACCAAAAGTATATTGAAGAAAAAAAACTTTTCTTTGACCCCCCACCCCACCATAATGACAGTAGTGGGTAATGTCATGTTTTTCACATAAAGCTACAAAATCAAGCTCTATGACTGGATGCCCAGCGCATGGGCGTAGTTTGTGATAGAGCACATTATTTGGCTGCCAATAAAAAAAGGAACTGTTCAACAGTAGACGCATGCTGTACACAGAAACTGCTTGTTGAGTCAAATTAGAGGTGGTTTTCCACCTGACCACTACAAAGTAGAGTTGTCTCAATTACTCATTTTCTGAGCTGCACCACTGCCATTGTGTCATCTGCAAGTGTGTTGGGCGTGCTTTTAAGGAATGCTACATTAATAAATTGTTAGTGCCAATCTCACAGTAGAATGAAGCTGTTCTTGACATTATTGTGTCAGCTCACCCATTTATATATTTTTGCTGACGAGAGGTCAATCGTACTAAAAGAAAGTGGTCTCATAAGTTTGCTTATATAAGGCCACCTGCACATCACAAGCCTGCTTGCGTGCCAAGTCAGGATTATGGGAGTGGCCTTAACTGAGGCTTGGTGCAGGATGTCTGATACTTGCTTCTATGCTTCATCTATTCGTGTGGCCTGTTGATGCCACTTCACCTGCCAATGGTTGCAAGACTCGTTCCTGGGGTGTGTCCTTGTAGTCTTACTGCATGATGTGGAAAGTAGAAAGTACATTGTCTCAAGCATCTCACAAAAATGCAGAACTGCTTCATTAAAAACAGTGAGTGCTGGCTTACAAGTGCCATCACTTCCACTTCAAAATTTACCAGTGGTTAAGTTTAAGTGCTAGTTAGTCCAATGAATGGAGTTCTGGGCTTGTTGCAAGTGGTGAGGGTTATGTTTAGGTGCTGCCCCTGTTCCATTGAAAGCAGCGAGGCTCCCTGCTAGTGCCTCTACTGTTTCTTTTAAAATATTGGAGGTTCTTCCTTACCCCAGCATTGACAATGGCAAATACTGGAGTTGTTGACCAGTGGGCAAGTGTCGGTACTAAGCAACTGAAAGGACTGGAGGTTGTTTGCAAGAGTCAATGCTCTGCTTTTCAAAGTCAATGTAAGTGCTAGTGATAGAAGTGCTTCGGCTTTAAGCAACTGAAAGTACTGAAGGTTGTTTTCAAGAGTCAGCGCTCTGCTTTTCAAAGTCAATCTAAGTGCTAGTGATAGAAGTGCTTCAGCTTTAAGCAACTGAAAGGACTGGAGATTGTTTTCAAGAGGCGGTGATCTGCTTTTCAAAGTCAATGTAAGTGCTAGTGAGAGAAGTGCTTCGGCTTTAAGCAACTGAAAGGACTGGAGATTGTTTTCAAGAGGCGGTGATCTTCTTTTCAAAGTCAATGTAAGTGCTAGTGATAGAAGCGCTTCGGCTTTAAGCAACTGAAAGGACTGGAGACTGTTTTCAAGAGGCGGTGTTCTGCTTTTCAAAGTCAATGTAAGTGCTAGTGATAGAAGTGCTTCGGCTTTAAGCAACTGAAAGGACTGGAGATTGTTTTCAAGAGGCGGTGATCTGCTTTTCAAAGTCAATGTAAGTGCTAGTGATAGAAGTGCTTCGGCTTTAAGCAACTGAGTGGACTGGAGATTGTTTTCAAGAGGTGGTGATCTGCTTTTCAAAGTCAATGTAAGTGCTAGTGATAGAGGTGCTTCGACTTTAAGCAACTGAATGGACTGGAGGTTGTTTTCAAGACTCCGTGCTCTGCTTTTCAAAGTCAATGTAAGTGCTAGTGATAGAAGTGCTTCGGATTTAAGCAACTGACAGGACTGGAGGTTCTTGAGGCAATGCTCTGCTTTTCAAAGTAAATATAAGTGCTGGTGGTAGAAGTGTTTCGGCTTTAAGCAACTGAAAGGACTCAAGGTTGTTTTCAAGAGGCGGTGTTCTGCTTTTCAAAGTAAATGTAAGTGCTAGTGGTAGAAGTGCTTCAGCTTTAAGCAACTGAAAGGACTGGAGATTGTTTTCAAGAGGCAGTGATCTGCTTTTCAAAGTAAATGTAAGTGTTAGTGGTAGAAGTGCTTTGGCCAACTGAAAGGATTGGAGGTTGTTTTTAAAAGGCAGTGCTCTGCTTTTCAAAGTAGATTTAAGTGCCTGTGCTAAAAGTGCCGTAGCTCTTTACAGAGTCAAGGTTTTTTCTTATGAAAAGCCCAGAAGGGTCATCATTGAAGTTTTGCTTTACAGGTTCCTTTAAAGTGCTGATTGGCAAAGTGCTCTGTTGCAACCACTGTGCGGCGCCCACAACAGGGCGCAGTGGAGAGGTCTGTGTTGGAGGTGGTTGTAAGTAATTTCCTGACCTGAACGACACACATTAACCTTTTCCTTTAGAAGGCTCAGAAGTCGGCTATGACCTGTTCCATCAGTTACTGCCCTTGGGATGTGCACGTTTTGGTCACTGGGGGTGACATTCTCAGCTAAGCAGTTTACAGTGCTTTATGACTCCCCCATTGTTCATGTGCCCCTAATGCACGTTGATGGCGCACTTTAAATTACAGATGGCCTGTACACCTGCTTTGTAACTTTCTTCTGGTATGTAGCGCATCTCTGCCTTGGGGCACCTTCTCTCATCCAACCGAACCATTGTCCTACCTAGCGCTGCCTGCCCCCACACCGGGCACTTTGTAGAGTTTGCTGCAGTTCTGCTTGCAGGGAGTGTTTCTTGAAGAATGTGGCAGTTGGCTGTCATTTTCGTCCAGTTTTTAACAGCCATGGTACCCGAAGTAGCGACAAATCATAGTGCGAAAGCAAAGAGAGAGCTGCTGGAGAAAAAGAATCCATGGTGTTTATATGGGTAGAAGCGCAAAGATAACAAAGTGTCCTGAGCACCCTTGCACTTGAAAAGTGATCTTGGCATTGCCTTCGCTCTGTTTTTTAGTCAAGCAGTTTTGGGGTTCATTTCCAGCAAGTTCTGTCTTTTGTCTGCATTCTCTGTGTGTGTCTTGTCTGCTTGGGGTTGAGTTTGTCTCTCCAGTACTTGAACTATCTTTTGAGGTGATCTTTGCAGCGGGTTGGAGGGTCAGTACCCAAGGACTGATGAAGGACCACTTCACCTAATATTCTCTGCAGTTTCCTGTTCCTTTTTGGTCTTACTTCTCCTCCGGGTCTCTCCCAGGACTTTTATGGTTTCTTAGGAACCTGTCCAGACCTCTCCTGATGGACACGCTCCATGCACCTGTTGTACACCCTATCACCCTGACGCACACCACACCCCTTCTTTCTGAGAAACTCCCCTCAGTTACGCATATGCTCAACATAGTATTGTATCTTGAAAACCTTTCTTTAGCTGCACTCTGGCACTTAGAATACATCATTTCCTCCTGCAAATGGCTTACTCCTACATATCTGTTTATTCCTAACACCCCAAAAAACACCACTACACTGCATGAGCCTTCAGTGGCACAGTGTAAAGTGAAAATTCTAAATTAAAATGTCTATAAAGTTCTCTGGTATTGCTTCGCTATTTGAGTGTCTGGTGTTACAGGTGAAGGTCAAAGGTCACGCTCGAGCCCTGAAGCTGGGGCCAGAAGAGATGGCAACCTGGGATACATACATCTTAGGCCACTGTGAAGCTGAGAGTCTTTTATAACCCTCTTTTGACCTCTTATTACGAAGATTTCAGGTGTAAAAAGGTAGGATAGCACTTTCAGGCACTCACTGTCTGAGTTTAAATTAGTTACTTGCCTGGAAATTTTTATGTCAAGTTGTGCAAGATAAACAATTTTATTTATTAAAATTTTTAATGAAGGGCTCGCCATAGGCACTAACAGTGCTGACCCGTCTACATGTTAGCGCGCTGAAAAAACACTGCAACTGATGTACATTTTGTAGCTATCTGTTGTTAATAGACTTTTATTTTTATGTTCAATACACCTTAAATGTGACGTTATATTAATTTCAAATGCCGTGCCTTAGACTTCTATAAAAATATATCGTCATTAATTTATGACTTAATATGTTGGATGTGCATTTTCTTTTCTAAATCAAGAGGATAATCGAATTATTTGTACAAGTCAATTTTATTTTGTATTCACGCAAGTTGTTTCTAATAAATGAGAAATAACCCTACTGTGGCAGAATGTGCTGTTGTGTTGTTTTTATAACTAAACACATTTTCTAATGTGCAGCAAATGTATTTGACATCGTCTAAGATCATTTAAAAAGTTAATCGTCAATAAGACAATTATCAAACGGTGAAAAAGCATTGATGACTGTTGATTGAGGGTTTACCTTTTGGGGGCTCACAACTTGCACCCCCTCTCGTGACCCCTCCCACTGCCCCCCTCCCTTCAGAACTTTAAGATGAGCTTGGAGCAGCCAGAGTGGACAGGTGGGAGGACGGGTTATGAGGAAGGCTTCCAGTTTTCTGTTTTTACTGATTTTTACAGATAAATACAGACAGAAAACAATCTATTTCCTGTGTGTATTTATTTTTAAAAGCAGAAAAATACAGAAATTTGTGCTCATTGTGAGTGACTCTCCTTGTTGTCCTTCATATATTCCAGACCAACTGCTAAGCAGATAAGACACAACGGGGATTTAAAAACAGGGCGAGATTCCCTTCAGTACAGGCATATGTTAACATATATTTGTATATAATGCTAACATTTACCTGTGGGTGTAGTGTTTTGTTATATTTGGCTGCTTAATTTGCTAAAACGCAACAGGCATCAAAGTGTGAGTGCAGGTTTATCAGTTAAATAAATGTGAATATATACCTATTTGCAACTCTATTTATTTTCAAAACATAAAATAAATATGGATAAATACCAATAAAATGGCCAAAAAATAAACATGGATAAATAATTAATGGAGTCGCAAAATGGTATATTTCCACATTTATTTAACTGATAAACCTGTACTCACACTTTGATGCCTGTCGTATTTTAGCAAATTAAGTAGCCAAATATAACAAAACACTACAGCCACAGGTCAAGGTTAGCATTATATACAAATATATGTTAGTGTTTGCCTGAATTTAGGGAAATCTCAACCTGTGTGGTTTTAACTTCCCATGCTGTCTATCTGCTCAGCTGTTGTCCTGGAAATCACGAAGATAGCATGGAGAGTCACCCACGTGAAGCACAGATTTCCACGTTTTCCTGTTTTTGTAAAAATAAAAACAGACAGGAAACACATTGTTTACGGTCTGTATTTATCTGTAAAAATCAGCAAAAACGGAAAACTGGCAGCCTTAGTTATGAGACACAGGGGTAGGAGAGGGGAGGCCAGAGAGAGGGAAAACTGTGAGAGGGTCAGAGTAGAAAGGAAGGGAGAAGAGGAGAAAAAAAGCAGTGTGAGATGTTTGAAAAGAAGGGCGAGAGGAGTGAGATGAGAGGGTGATAAAGGAGGAGCGAGGGACGGTGGGTAGGAGAGGGAGGGGGGAGAGGGCGATGGAGGAGGAGCGAGGGAGGGTGGATAGGAGAGGGAGGGGGGAGAGGGCGATGGAGGAGGAGCGAGGGAGGGTGGATAGGAGAGGGAGGGGAGAGAGGGCGATGGAGGAGGAGCGAGGGAGGGTGGATAGGAGAGGGAGGGGGAGAGGGCGATGGAGGAGGAGCGAGGGACGGTGGATAGGAGAGGGAGGGGGAGAGGGCGATGGAGGAGGAGCAAGGGACGGTGGGTAGGAGAGGGAGGGGGAGAGGGCGATGGAGGAGGAGCGAGGGACGGTGGGTAGGAGAGGGAGGGGGAGAGGGCGATGGAGGAGGAGCGAGGGAGGGTGGATAGGAGAGGGAGGGGGAGAGGGCGATGGAGGAGGAGCGAGGGAGGGTGGATAGGAGAGGGAGGGGGAGAGGGCGATGGAGGAGGAGCGAGGGACGGTGGATAGGAGAGGGAGGGGGAGAGGGCGATGGAGGAGGAGCAAGGGACGGTGGGTAGGAGAGGGAGGGGGAGAGGGCGGTGGAGGAGGAGCAAGGGACGGTGGGTAGGAGAGGGAGGGGGAGAGGGCGATGGAGGAGGAGCAAGGGAGGGTGGATAGGAGAGGGAGGGGGAGAGGGCGATGGAGGAGGAGCAAGGGACGGTGGATAGGAGAGGGAGGGGGAGAGGGCGATGGAGGAGTGTCATTCAATCACAACCTACCTCTCTGTCTCTTGTTCTTCAGTCTTATATTTCTGTCGGACTCTGAGACAGATTTCTTACCATTAGACCCTCATTTCGAGCCCTGTGGAACTTGAATTGCCACATATTTCAATGCGGTAATGCCAGCTGCGACATTACAAGCATTAGCGGTTGTTGGGTCCTACTATTTTTAAAATGTGTGTGAAATACATAGGTTTAGAGTTTACAAACATTAAATACATAGAAACATGGTTGGACTGTGTTTTTAAAAACCAAAGGCAGCTTATGTTCCATTGTAGAGGCTTCGCAGTCACGGCCTCGGAAGAGAGAGGCCTTCACCAACTGTTTCCAGTTCACCCGCCATCTCTGTAATGAGCACCTGCGACTTTAAAACAACCTTCCCCAGTGTTCATCAACAGAAAACCTCTTTCAGATGTGTTGTGCTAACAATGTACCAACCAACTGTGCACATGCGCGTTTGGGACAGCATCCTTTTTCTGCACATTAGCATCCCAGGGCGACTCTATCAGTAAACAACATTTCTTATACGATCATGTAAAGAGTTTCTTTGCTTGTAGCATAGACTCGCTCCACTCTTGCTCTTAGAAACCTGCCCACACTCCAATCCCAGCTGCCTCTGTCCTTGCCTGTGACCTTGTGCAGCACCGCTGAATTTCAGCGAGGTTCGCTCTATATAAATATAATATACATACATGTATTCAGGGTCCCTTGGACAGGAATAGGGTGTGCAAATGTTTTATTTTCGCACCCTTAGATTTGCAAAGTTCTAGATTTAATATGTTACTGAATTGGCGGGATTTTGCAACTTTTCGTGGTTAACTTTTTCTCATAGCATTTATGTGCAGGGACAGTGTATCACTGGAAGCAATATTTTCCAGCCAGACTCCCCCCCCCATATAAACACATAATTACTAGTTCACCCCCATGGGATAGGAACTGCACAGATCCACTTTTTCCAGGAGAAATTCCACACAATTCCCAACTCCATGTGAATTCCCACCTGCCCTGAGGAGGTTGTAGATGGAAGATGCATCCGTGTGGTGTGGGAGGGCTGGAGGAGGGAGTGAGGAGGGCAGCGGAGGAATGGTAGGATGTGCCTGGGAGGGTGGAGCATTACACCCCAGAAGGGAGTTGGGTGGGTCCCAGAGAGTACAACCTCAAAGGGATTCTACCTGATGGATGTTCCAGCTGGTACAATCAGACCCAGTGTTTCTACCCCTTGGAAGTCCTGATGAAAGAACAGATTAACTTTAATTTTTGTGGGTATCACCTGCGGCTACAACTGTTGAATCAAGTTTCTCTTTCCAAAAGGTCCTTAAAAAAGATATCCCCTTACTTGACCAGGAAGGACCAGGCACAGTCAATTTTATTCCTAATTACATCAAAACTCTGCTCGGCCAATGGGATCTCTCCGGGTCCGGCTAATAATTTGTAATTTTAGGAACAGGTAGAACCTGCCTGGGGATAACACATTGCGGGAATGTTGAAACCATATCATTAGTTACTAGTGGAGAAACGTTTGCGCGATCAAGACCTTGTGAGCTTTAAACAAGCTCTGGTTGTCCAAGGTACATGTTTTCTTCTATAGAAGACTCAGACCTACACTCCCTAGTATGGTCTCTGCTGTTAAATGTCGATGTCTATACAATAGTGCGCAAACGCCATGACATATAGTAGGTGTGCTACCTTGGTTGGTCTACGTTCTGTAAGGTTGGTGTTGAGTGCACACATCTGTGTGGTACACCGTGACTACGTAACTGGCTTCCTTTGGCAGCAGGGGTCCTGTCAGGTCTATCACCCCCCCTTACAACAACCCTATTCAGAATTAAACCGGTGTACACTGGAGAAGCGAGGCTGTGTAGCATGTGCCACTGCCACATTGTAATACATTCTCCATGGAATATTAGATGCTGCCTACTCAGGCGTGACAAGGGCATCAGAGGAGCAGCTCACTGAAGACATTAACACTGGGGGCGCTGTTAGGTCATCACGGAGAAAGATAAGAGTCTACTCGTGAGAGGTAGAGCAGCAACCCATCAGAGGCACCGTTACACGAGAGGTAGAGCAGCAACCCATCAGAGGCACCATTGCATCCTCATGGAGTAAGATATGAGTCTACCCTAGAGAGGTAGAGCAGCAACCCATCAGAGGCACCGTTGCATCCTCATGGAGTAAGATATGAGTCTACCCAAGAGAGATAGAGCAGCAACCCATCAGAGGCACCATTGCATCCTCATGGAATAAGATATGAGTCTACCCAAGAGAGGTAGAGCAGCAACCAATCAGAGGCACCGTTGCATCATCATGGAGTTAGATATGAGTCTACCCAGAAGAGGTAGAGCAGCAACCCATCAGAGGCACCGTTGCATCATCATGGAGTTAGATATGGGTCTACCCAGAAGAGGTAGAGCAGCAACCCATCAGAGGCACCATTGCATCATCATGGAGTAAGATATGAGTCTACCCAAGAGAGGTAGAGCAGCAGCCAATCAGAGGCACCGTTGCATCACCATGGAGTTAGATATGGGTCTACCCAGAAGAGGTAGAGCAGCAACCCATCAGAGGCACCGTTGCATCATCATGGAGTAAGATATGAGTCTACCCAGAAGAGGTAGAGCAGCAACCCATCAGAGGCACCGTTGCATCATCATGGAGTAAGATATGAGTCTACCCAAGAGAGGTAGAGCAGCAACCAATCAGAGGCACGTTGCATCATCATGGAGTTAGATATGAGTCTACGCAGCAGAGGTAGAGCAGCAACCCATCAGAGGCACCGTTGCATCATCATGGAGTAAGATATGAGTCTATCCATGAGAGGTAGAGCAGCCACCCATCAGAGGCACTGTTGCATCCTCATGGAGTAAGATATGAGTCGATCCATGAGAGGTAGAGCAGCAACCCATCAGAGGCAACGTTGCATCATCATGGAGAAAGATATGAGTCTATCCACGAGAGGTAGAGTAGCAAACCATCAGAGGCACTGTTGCATCCTCATGGAGTAAGATATGAGACTACCCATGAGAGGTAGAGCAGCAACCCATCAGAGGCACCGTTGCATCATCATGGAGTAAGATATGAATCTACCCATGAGAGGTAGAGCAGCAACCCATTAGAGAGACAACTAGAACATCTTGGAGTAAGATATGAGTCTATCCATGAGAGGTAGAGCAGCAACCCATCAGAGGCACCATTGCATCATCATGGAGTAAGATATGAGTCTATCCACGAGAGGTAGAGCAGCAACCCATCAGAGGCACCGTTGCATCATCCTGGAGTAAGATATGAGTCTATCCATGAGAGGTAGAGCAGCAACCCATCAGAGGCACCGTTGCATCCTCATGGAGTAAGATATGAATCTACCCACGAGAGGTAGAGCAGCAACCCATCAGATGCACTGTTGCATCATCATCGAGTAAGATATGAGTCTACCCACGAGAGGTAGAGCAGCAACCCATCAGAGGCACCGTTGCATCATCATGGAGTAAGATATGAGTCTATCCATGAGAGGTAGAGCAGTAACCCATCAGAGGCATAGTTGCATCATCTTCGAGTAAGATATGAGTCTACCCACTAGAGGTAGAGCAGTAACCCATCAGAGGTACCGTTGTATCATCATGGAGTAAGATATGAGTCTATCCACGAGAGGTAGAGCAGCAACCCATCAGAGGCACCTTTGCATCATCATGGAGTTAGATATGAGTCTACCCACCAGAGGTAGAGCAACAACCCATCAGAGGCACCGTTGCATCATCATGGAGAAAGATATGAGTCTACCCACGAGAGGTAGAGCAGCAACTCATCAGAGTCATCTTTGCATCATCATGGAGTAAGACATGAGTCTACCCACGAGAGGTAGAGCAGCAACCCATCAGAGGCACCGTTGCATCATCATGGAGTTAGATATGAGTCTACCCACGAGATGTAGAGCAGCAACCCATCAGAGGCACCGTTGCATCATCATGGAGTAAGATATGAGTCTATCCACGAGATGTAGAGCAGCAACCCATCAGAGGCACCGTTGCATCATCATGGAGTTAGATACGAGTCTACCCACGAGAGGTAGAGCAGCAACCCATCAGAGGCACTGTTGCATCATCATGGAGTAAGATACAAGTCTACCCCTGAGAGGTAGAGCAGCAACTCATCAGAGGCACTGTTGCATCATCATGGAGTAAGATACGAGTCTATCCACGAGAGGTAGAGCAGCAACCCGTCAGAGGCACTGTTGCATCATCATGGAGAAAGATATGAATCTACCCATGAGAGGTAGAGCAGCAACCCATTAGAGAGACAACTAGAACATCTTGGAGTAACATATGAGTCTATCCACGAGAGGTAGAGCAGCAACCCATCTGAGGCACTGTTGCATCATCATCGAGTAAGATATGAGTCTACCCACGAGAGGAAGAGCAGCAACCCATCAGAGGCACCGTTGCATCATCATGGAGTAAGATATGAGTCTAACCACGAGAGGTAGAGCAGTAACCCATCAGAGGCACAGTTGCATCATCTTTGAGTAAGATATGAGTCTACCCACGAGAGGTAGAGCAGTAACCCATCATAGGCACCGTTGTATCATCATGGAGTAAGATATGAGTCTATCCACGAGAGGTAGAACAGCAACCCATCAGAGGCACCTTTGCATCATCATGGAGAAAGACATGAGTCTACCCACGAGAGGTAGAGCAGCAACCCCTCAGAGTCACTGTTGCATCATCATGGAGTAAGACATGAGTCTACCCACGAGAGGTAGAGCAGCAACACATCAGAGGCACGGTTGCATCATCTTGGAGTTAGATATGAGTCTACCCACGAGATGTAGAGCAGCAACCCATCAGAGGCACCGTTGCATCATCATGGAGTAAGATATGAGTCTATCCACGTGATGTAGAGCAGCAACCCATCAGAGGCACCATTGCATCATCATAGAGTTAGATATGAGTCTACCCACGAGAAGGTAGAGCAGCAAACCATCAGAGGCACTGTTGCATCATCATGGAGTAAGATACGAGTCTACCCACGAGAGGTAGAGCAGCAACCCATCAGAGGCACTGTTGCATCATCATGGGGTAAGATACGAGTTTATCCACGAGAGGTAGAAGAGCAACCCGTCAGAGGCACTGTTGCATCATCATGGAGTAAGATATGAATCTACCCATGAGAGGTAGAGCAGCAATACATTAGAGAGACAACTAGAACATCTTGGAGTAACATATGAGTCTATCCACGAGAGGTAGAGCAGCAACCCATCTGAGGCACTGTTGCATCATCATCGAGTACGATACGAGTCTCCCCATGAGAGGTAGAGCAGCAACCCATCAGAGGCACTGTTGCATCATCATGGAGTAAGATACTGAGTCTCCCCACGAGAGGTAGAGCAGCAACCCATCAGAGGCACCGTTGCATCATCATGGAGTAAGATATGAGTCTATCCGCGAGAGGTAGAGCAGCAACCCATCAGAGGCACCGTTGCATCATCATAGAGCAAGATAAGAGTCTATCCGCGAGAGGATGAGCAGCAACCCATCAGAGGCACCGTTGCATCATCATGGAGGAAGATATGAGTCTATCCGCGAGAGGTAGAGCAGCAACCCATCAGAGTCACAGTTGCATCATCATGGAGTAAGATATGAGTCGATCCACGAGAGGTAGAGCAGCAACCCATCAGAGGCACTGTTGCATCATCATGGAGTAAGATACGAGTCTAAGCACGAGAGGTAGAGCAGCAGCCAATCAGAGGCACCGTTGCATCGTCATGGAGTAAGATACAAGTCTACCCACGAGAGGTAGAGCAGCAACCCGTCAGAGGCACCGTTGCATTGTCATGGAGTAAGATATGAGTCTACCCACGAGAGGTAGAGCAGCAACCCATCAGAGGCACCGTTGCATCGTCATGGAGTAAGATACGAGTCTATCCACGAGAGGTAGAGCAGCAAACCATCAGAGGCAACCTTGCATCATCATGGAGTAAGATACGAGTCTACCCACGAGAGGCAGAGCAGCAACTCATCAGAGGCACCGTTGCAAAAGAGGTAGAGCAGCAACCCATCAGAGGCACTGTTGCATCATCATTGAGTAAGATACAAGTCTATCCACGAGAGGTAGAGCAGCAACCCATCAGAGACACCATTGTATCATCATGGAGTAAGATATGAGTCTATCCACGAGAGGTAGAGCAGCAACCCATTAGAGGCACCGTTGCATCATCATGGAGTAAGATATGAGTCTATCCACGAGAGGTAGAGCAGCAACCCATCAGAGGCACCGTTGCATCATCATGGAGTAAGATACGAGTCTACCCAAGAGAGGTGGAGCAGCAAACCATCAGAGGCACCGTTGCATCATCATGGAGAAAGATATGAGTCTATCCACGAGAGGTAGAGCAGCAACCCATCAGAGGCACTATTGCATCATCATGGAGCAAGATATGAGTCTATCCACGAGAGGTAGAGCAGCATCCCATCAGAGGCACTGTTGCATCATCATGAAGTAAGATATTAGTCTACCCAAGAGAGGTAGAGCAGCAACCCATCAGAGGCACCGTTGCATCATCATGGAGTAAGATACGAGTCTATCCACGAGAGGTAGAGCAGCAACCCATCAGAGACACCGTTGCATCATCATGGAGTAAGATACGAGTCTATCCACGAGAGGTAGAGCAGCAACCCATCAGAGGCACTGTTGCATCATCAGGGAGAAAGATATCAGTCTACCCATGAGAGGTAGAGCAGCAACCCATCAGAGTCACTGTTGCATCATCATGGAGTAAGATATGAGTCTACCCAAGAGAGGTAGAGCAGCAACCCATCAGAGGCACTATTGCATCATCATGGAGCAAGATATGAGTCTATCCACGAGAGGTAGAGCAGCATCCCATCAGAGGCACTGGTGCATCATCATGAAGTAAGATATTAGTCTACCCAAGAGAGGTAGAGCAGCAACCCATCAGAGGCACCGTTGCATCATCATGGAGTAAGATAAGAGTCTACCCATGAGAGGTAGAGCAGCAACCCATTAGAGAGCCAACTAGAAAATCTTGGAGTAAGATACGAGTCTATCCACGAGAGGTAGAGCAGCAACCCATCAGAGGCACCGTTGCATCATCATGGAGTAAGATAAGAGTCTACCCAAGATAGGTAGAGCAGCAACCCATTAGAGAGCCAACTAGAACATCTTGGAGTAAGATACGAGTCTATCCACGAGAGGTAGAGCAGCAACCCATCAGAGGCACTGTTGCATCATCATGGAGAAAGATATCAGTCTACCCACGAGAGGTAGAGCAACAACCCATCAGAGGCACTGTTGCATCATCATGGAGTAAGATATGAGTCTACGCATGAGAGGTAGAGCAGCAACCCATTAGAGAGCCAACTAGAAAATCTTGGAGTAAGATATGAGTCTATCCACGAGAGGTAGAGCAGCAACCCATCAGAGGCACCGTTGCATCATCATGGAGTAAGATAAGAGTCTACCCAAGAGAGGTAGAGCAGCAACCCATTACAGAGCCAACTAGAACATCTTGCAGTAAGATACGAGTCTATCCACGAGAGGTAGAGCAGCAACCCATCAGAGGCACTGTTGCATCATCATGGAGTAAGATATGAGTCTACCCATGAGAGGTAGAGCAGCAACCCATTAGAGAGCCAACTAGAACATCTTGGAGTAAGATACTGAGTCTCCCCACGAGAGGTAGAGCAGCAACCCAACAGAGGTACCGTTGCATCATCATGGAGTAAGATAAGAGTCTACCCAAGAGAGGTAGAGCAGCAACCCATCAGAGGCACTGTTGCATCATTATGGAGTAAGATATGAGTCTATCCACGAGAGGTAGAGCAGCAACCCATCAAAAGCACCGTTGCATCATCATGGAGTAAGATATGAGTCTATCCACAAGAGGCAGAGCAGGAACCCATCAGAGGCACCGTTGCATCATCATGGAGAAAGATATGAGTCTATCCACTAGAGGTAGAGTAGCAACCCATCAAAGGCACAGTTGCATCATCATGGAGTAAGATAAGAGTCTATCCACGAGAGGTAGAGCAGCAACCCATCAGAGGCACTGTTGCATCATCATGGAGAAAGATATGAGTCTACCCAAGAGAGGTAGAGCCGCAACCCATCAGAGGCACCGTTGCATCATTATGGAGTAAGATATGAGTCTATCCACGAGAGGTAGAGCAGCAACCCATCAAAGGCACCGTTGCATCATCATGGAGTAAGATATGAGTCAATGCACGAGAGGTAGAGCAGCAAGCCATCAGAGGCACAGTTGCATCATCATGGAGTAAGATATGAGTCTATCCACGAGAGGTAGAGCAGCAACCCATCAGAGGCACCGTTGCATCATCATGGAGAAAGATATGAGTCTATCCACGAGAGGTAGAGCAGCAACCCATCAGAGGCACCTTTGCATCATCATGGAGTTAGATATGAGTCTACCCACCAGAGGTAGAGCAACAACCCATCAGAGGTACCGTTGCATCATCATGGAGAAAGATATGAGTCTACCCACGAGAGGTAGAGCAGCAACTCATCAGAGTCATCTTTGCATCATCATGGAGTAAGACATGAGTCTACCCACGAGAGGTCGAGCAGCAACCCATCAGAGGCACCGTTGCATCATCATGGAGTTAGATATGAGTCTACCCACGAGATGTAGAGCAGCAACCCATCAGAGGCACCGTTGCATCATCATGGAGTAAGATATGAGTCTATCCACGAGATGTAGAGCAGCAACCCATCAGAGGCACCGTTGCATCATCATGGAGTTAGATACGAGTCTACCCACGAGAGGTAGAGCAGCAACCCATCAGAGGCACTGTTGCATCATCATGGAGTAAGATACAAGTCTACCCCTGAGAGGTAGAGCAGCAACTCATCAGAGGCACTGTTGCATCATCATGGAGTAAGATACGAGTCTATCCACGAGAGGTAGAGCAGCAACCCGTCAGAGGCACTGTTGCATCATCATGGAGAAAGATATGAATCTACCCATGAGAGGTAGAGCAGCAACCCATTAGAGAGACAACTAGAACATCTTGGAGTAACATATGAGTCTATCCACGAGAGGTAGAGCAGCAACCCATCTGAGGCACTGTTGCATCATCATCGAGTAAGATATGAGTCTACCCACGAGAGGAAGAGCAGCAACCCATCAGAGGCACCGTTGCATCATCATGGAGTAAGATATGAGTCTAACCACGAGAGGTAGAGCAGTAACCCATCAGAGGCACAGTTGCATCATCTTTGAGTAAGATATGAGTCTACCCACGAGAGGTAGAGCAGTAACCCATCATAGGCACCGTTGTATCATCATGGAGTAAGATATGAGTCTATCCACGAGAGGTAGAACAGCAACCCATCAGAGGCACCTTTGCATCATCATGGAGAAAGACATGAGTCTACCCACGAGAGGTAGAGCAGCAACCCCTCAGAGTCACTGTTGCATCATCATGGAGTAAGACATGAGTCTACCCACGAGAGGTAGAGCAGCAACACATCAGAGGCACGGTTGCATCATCTTGGAGTTAGATATGAGTCTACCCACGAGATGTAGAGCAGCAACCCATCAGAGGCACCGTTGCATCATCATGGAGTAAGATGTGAGTCTATCCACGTGATGTAGAGCAGCAACCCATCAGAGGCACCATTGCATCATCATAGAGTTAGATATGAGTCTACCCACGAGAAGGTAGAGCAGCAAACCATCAGAGGCACTGTTGCATCATCATGGAGTAAGATACGAGTCTACCCACGAGAGGTAGAGCAGCAACCCATCAGAGGCACTGTTGCATCATCATGGGGTAAGATACGAGTCTATCCACGAGAGGTAGAAGAGCAACCCGTCAGAGGCACTGTTGCATCATCATGGAGTAAGATATGAATCTACCCATGAGAGGTAGAGCAGCAATACATTAGAGAGACAACTAGAACATCTTGGAGTAACATATGAGTCTATCCACGAGAGGTAGAGCAGCAACCCATCTGAGGCACTGTTGCATCATCATCGAGTACGATACGAGTCTCCCCATGAGAGGTAGAGCAGCAACCCATCAGAGGCACTGTTGCATCATCATGGAGTAAGATACGAGTCTCCCCACGAGAGGTAGAGCAGCAACCCATCAGAGGCACCGTTGCATCATCATGGAGTAAGATATGAGTCTATCCGCGAGAGGTAGAGCAGCAACCCATCAGAGGCACCGTTGCATCATCATAGAGCAAGATAAGAGTCTATCCGCGAGAGGTTGAGCAGCAACCCATCAGAGGCACCGTTGCATCATCATGGAGGAAGATATGAGTCTATCCGCGAGAGGTAGAGCAGCAACCCATCAGAGTCACAGTTGCATCATCATGGAGTAAGATATGAGTCGATCCACGAGAGGTAGAGCAGCAACCCATCAGAGGCACTGTTGCATCATCATGGAGTAAGATACGAGTCTACGCACGAGAGGTAGAGCAGCAGCCAATCAGAGGCACCGTTGCATCGTCATGGAGTAAGATACAAGTCTACCCACGAGAGGTAGAGCAGCAACCCGTCAGAGGCACCGTTGCATTGTCATGGAGTAAGATATGAGTCTACCCACGAGAGGTAGAGCAGCAACCCATCAGAGGCACCGTTGCATCGTCATGGAGTAAGATACGAGTCTATCCACGAGAGGTAGAGCAGCAAACCATCAGAGGCAACCTTGCATCATCATGGAGTAAGATACGAGTCTACCCACGAGAGGCAGAGCAGCAACTCATCAGAGGCACCGTTGCAAAAGAGGTAGAGCAGCAACCCATCAGAGGCACTGTTGCATCATCATTGAGTAAGATACAAGTCTATCCACGAGAGGTAGAGCAGCAACCCATCAGAGGCACCGTTGCATCATCATGGAGTAAGATATGAGTCTATCCACGAGAGGTAGAGCAGCAACCCATCAGAGACACCATTGTATCATCATGGAGTAAGATATGAGTCTATCCACGAGAGGTAGAGCAGCAACCCATTAGAGGCACCGTTGCATCATCATGGAGTAAGATATGAGTCTATCCGCGAGAGGTAGAGCAGCAACCCATCAGAGGCACCGTTGCATCATCATGGAGTAAGATACGAGTCTACCCAAGAGAGGTGGAGCAGCAAACCATCAGAGGCACCGTTGCATCATCATGGAGAAAGATATGAGTCTATCCACGAGAGGTAGAGCAGCAACCCATCAGAGGCACTATTGCATCATCATGGAGCAAGATATGAGTCTATCCACGAGAGGTAGAGCAGCATCCCATCAGAGGCACTGTTGCATCATCATGAAGTAAGATATTAGTCTACCCAAGAGAGGTAGAGCAGCAACCCATCAGAGGCACCGTTGCATCATCATGGAGTAAGATACGAGTCTATCCACGAGAGGTAGAGCAGCAACCCATCAGAGACACCGTTGCATCATCATGGAGTAAGATACGAGTCTATCCACGAGAGGTAGAGCAGCAACCCATCAGAGGCACTGTTGCATCATCAGGGAGAAAGATATCAGTCTACCCATGAGAGGTAGAGCAGCAACCCATCAGAGTCACTGTTGCATCATCTTGGAGTAAGATATGAGTCTACCCAAGAGAGGTAGAGCAGCAACCCATCAGAGGCACTATTGCATCATCATGGAGCAAGATATGAGTCTATCCACGAGAGGTAGAGCAGCATCCCATCAGAGGCACTGTTGCATCATCATGAAGTAAGATATTAGTCTACCCAAGAGAGGTAGAGCAGCAACCCATCAGAGGCACCGTTGCATCATCATGGAGTAAGATAAGAGTCTACCCATGAGAGGTAGAGCAGCAACCCATTAGAGAGCCAACTAGAAAATCTTGGAGTAAGATACGAGTCTATCCACGAGAGGTAGAGCAGCAACCCATCAGAGGCACCGTTGCATCATCATGGAGTAAGATAAGAGTCTACCCAAGATAGGTAGAGCAGCAACCCATTAGAGAGCCAACTAGAACATCTTGGAGTAAGATACGAGTCTATCCACGAGAGGTAGAGCAGCAACCCATCAGAGGCACTGTTGCATCATCATGGAGAAAGATATCAGTCTACCCACGAGAGGTAGAGCAACAACCCATCAGAGGCACTGTTGCATCATCATGGAGTAAGATATGAGTCTACGCATGAGAGGTAGAGCAGCAACCCATTAGAGAGCCAACTAGAAAATCTTGGAGTAAGATATGAGTCTATCCACGAGAGGTAGAGCAGCAACCCATCAGAGGCACCGTTGCATCATCATGGAGTAAGATAAGAGTCTACCCAAGAGAGGTAGAGCAGCAACCCATTACAGAGCCAACTAGAACATCTTGCAGTAAGATACGAGTCTATCCACGAGAGGTAGAGCAGCAACCCATCAGAGGCACTGTTGCATCATCATGGAGTAAGATATGAGTCTACCCATGAGAGGTAGAGCAGCAACCCATTAGAGAGCCAACTAGAACATCTTGGAGTAAGATACGAGTCTCCCCACGAGAGGTAGAGCAGCAACCCAACAGAGGTACCGTTGCATCATCATGGAGTAAGATAAGAGTCTACCCAAGAGAGGTAGAGCAGCAACCCATCAGAGGCACTGTTGCATCATTATGGAGTAAGATATGAGTCTATCCACGAGAGGTAGAGCAGCAACCCATCAAAAGCACCGTTGCATCATCATGGAGTAAGATATGAGTCTATCCACAAGAGGCAGAGCAGGAACCCATCAGAGGCACCGTTGCATCATCATGGAGAAAGATATGAGTCTATCCACTAGAGGTAGAGTAGCAACCCATCAAAGGCACAGTTGCATCATCATGGAGTAAGATAAGAGTCTATCCACGAGAGGTAGAGCAGCAACCCATCAGAGGCACTGTTGCATCATCATGGAGAAAGATATGAGTCTACCCAAGAGAGGTAGAGCCGCAACCCATCAGAGGCACCGTTGCATCATTATGGAGTAAGATATGAGTCTATCCACGAGAGGTAGAGTAGCAACCCATCAAAGGCACCGTTGCATCATCATGGAGTAAGATATGAGTCAATGCACGAGAGGTAGAGCAGCAAGCCATCAGAGGCACAGTTGCATCATCATGGAGTAAGATATGAGTCTATCCACGAGAGGTAGAGCAGCAACCCATCAGAGGCACCGTTGCATCATCATGGAGAAAGATATGAGTCTATCCACGAGAGGTAGAGCAGCAACCCATCAGAGGCACAGTTGCATCATCATGGAGTAAGATATGAGTCTATCCACGAGAGGTAGAGCAGCAACCCATCAGAGGCACTGTTGCATCATCATGGATAAACATATGAGTCTATCCACGAGAGGTAGAGAAGCAACCCATCAGAGGCATCGTTGCATCATCATGGAGTAAGATATGAGTCTATCCACGAGAGGTAGAGCAGCAACCCATCAGAGGCACCGTTGCATCATCATGGAGTAAGATATGAGTCTATCCACGAGAGGTAGAGGAGCAACCCATCAGAGGCACCGTTGCATCATCATGGAGTAAGATAAGAGTTTATCCACGAGAGGTAGAGCAGCAACCCATCAGAGACACCGTTGCATCATCATGGAGTAAGATACGAGTCTATCCACGAGAAATAGAGCAGGAACCCATCAGAGGCACCGTTGCATCATCATGCAGTAAGATACGAGTCTATCCACGAGAGGTAGAGCAGCAACCCATCAGAGGCACCGTTGCATCATCATGGAGTAAGATACAAGTCTATCCACGAGAGGTAGAGCAGCAACCCATCAGAGGCACCGTTGCATCATCATGGAGTAAGATATGAGTCTACCCATGAGAGGTAGAGCAGCAACCCATTATAGAGACAACTAGAACATCTTGGAGTAAGATATGAGTCTATCCATGAGAGGTAGAGCAGCAACCCATCAGAGGCACTGTTGCATCATCATCGAGTACGATACGAGTCTCCCCACGAGAGGTAGAGCAGCAACCCATCAGAGGCACTGTTGCATCATCATGGAGTAAGATATGAGTCTATCCACGAGAGGTAGAGCAGCATCCCATCAGAGGCACTGTTGCATCATCATGAAGTAAGATGAGTCTACCCAAGAGAGATAGAGCAGCAACCCATCAGAGGCACCGTTGCATCATTATGGAGTAAGATATGAGTCTATCCACGAGAGGTAGAGCAGTAACCCATCAGAGGCACCGTTGCATCATCATGGAGAAAGATATGAGTCTATCCACGAGAGGTAGAGCAGCAACCCATCAGAGGCACTGTTGCTTCATCATGGAGTAAGATATGAGTCTATACACGCGAGGTAGAGCAGCAACCCATCAGAGGCACCGTTGCATCATCATGGAGTAAGATATGAGTCTATCCACGAGAGGTAGAGCAGCAACCCATCAGCGGCACCGTTGCATCATCATGGAATAAGATATGAGTCTATACACGCGAGGTAGAGCAGCAACCCATCAGAGGCACCGTTGCATCATCATGGAGTAATGAAGGAAGTGACCTGAATAGGGTCACTCGGGTCACTCGTGACCACCTTTTGGCCTTCCAAACCAAATGAAGAGTCGGTCAGACAGTAGAGAATATACACCAAAGTTATTTATTTGTATTGCGTTGCAGCAGAGCCCAGTCTGACCAGCCTCCGGGGATGGCTGCCGAGGGACAGACTCCCCCCAACATAACATCAGATATTATACATTTCCAATTCCCTAAGAACACGCCCAGGCTGGAAAATTCCAGTCCAGGCACTAGCGAACATAGGAGGCACAGAAGGATGAGCTATGGTCCTGGGACCGGGTACATACTATCTCCTCTTCAAGATTACTCTGCCCGCACCCGCCATTCTAGAAGGTGGGAACGAGCCTATCTAACAGCAAAGGTATGCCATAATAGAGAGCACATTCATTAGTGCAGCAGAACTCGGCCTTGTAGAAATACAAACTAAAGATGCATCGAGGCAGTTTTCTGCTGAGGCAAGCAGTATGAGGCAGAAGCTCAGCTTTGATCATAGAACAAAATGGCGGCTACTAATAAAATGGTGCCATGAATGCTAACCTAATGCAGAACGAAATATGAGCAATAGGACAATTACATTTTCAATTCTAACCGACCCTCCTTTTAGCATTCATTGCTAAATTTCATTATTGCCATCAGGTAAGGGCCTTACAATTCTAAAGAAAGGAAAAATGTTCGAGCATAGGCAACATTTGCTAATTTATTTGGCTACAGGCGAAAGCTAAAACTCTATGCGATATGTAATGAACACATTACAAAGCTAGACATACATCATTAATATTCAAAAATGCCCTCGTCAATACACATCATATCCTGGATGTCTTGCATCATCATGGCCTTATTCTTAGAGTTATGTTCTATGTTTTTGGGGCGAGGCGTCAACATTTGTACCAGCAGGCACAACAGGCAGGAAGGCAGTGTATGCACAGGCAACATGTTAAAATGATACCAGCTATGGCAACCAGGAAAATGATAATCTTCCAACCCCAAGATGCGAATAGGCCCCAAAACCACCCTGTGAGAGACCATGTGCCATTCTCCTGGTGTATATCAGAGGCAAGCCTATGGAGCTTCTGTATAGCAGCATATACATTCGGAGCGTGGTCCGGTATGTATACACAGCAGCTACTGCTGATGACGCGGCAGGCCCCACCCCGATCAGCAAGGATGACGTCTAACACCATCCGGTTTTGAAGGGCAACGAGTCTCGTAGCCTGGACCTCAGCTGTAATATTAGTCAGGATACCAGCTGTTGCATTTATCACTCCTTCTACCACCCGACGAATATTGAGACTGTTGGACATTGGGCCCCAAAAGGGAACAATACCCTTCATAGCATCCGTGAACTGCTGCAATGTGGTATCTGTCTGGTCTATGTCTGCAGTGTCTATGACTCGTCTAACATGTGACAGATGAACACCCCTGCGTTGTAGACGGTGGTCCCTATGGTAGTTGGATGGCGCTATATACACTGGGAGAAGGAGAAAAGAGAGATAACATATTCCAGACCACCCTTGGGGAAGCCAAACATAGGCCTGGGACCCACAAACAAAGTAAACATTGTGAGGGGGTAGCAGAGGTGGGCTATTTGTAGTGCTCAGTACATAGGTGTAGTTGCAATTACTCACCCCTACCCCTATTTTCCCTTTTCCCTTAACACAGAAACTTGACGTCATATTAACCACTGGCACTGGCATTTTCACATCATGAGTAATATTGCGCATCTGAAATGATCTAAAATATTCAGTGACATTAAAATCCCAAAAATCAGACATCTCATTTTGAAGCCATGTTACATTTAGTTCTCTTTTGTAAACATTAATGCAGGCTGTCGGAGACAATGTATCCGGTGCTCCTTGTTCCCCCGGGGTAAACCCTTGATGTGCACGTATATACTCTAAGACTGTTTCATAGTCAGCTAATGTCATATTCATAGTATCAGAATGATAATGAGTGTATACCATAGTGAAGAGCTGAAACCAGCCTTCACAACTCCCGAGGTAAGAGAGAGGCATTGCCAACAATACGTCATTCTTGTGTGTCACAGAAGGGCGAAGGCCACAGATCCAGCAATTGGTTACATTGGACGTACCATGTGCCTGATGCAACATTTGGAGGAACACATTATCCACATATGTCTTTCGATGTTGACCCTTGTGAGGAGCCAGGGTGATGAACATATGCTCGGGGGGGGGGTGTTGTACTAATCAAAGAGTGCACAGGATATTTTTATTCTAGGAACCTCATTATTCCAAGTACTGCTAGTAGGAAAATCCGAACAATTACCAGAGAGACCACTTTACCCTTTTTAGACCAACTGGGCCAACCAACCCCATCCCTCTCCAAACGTGGTGCTGCAAAAGGCTGTTCTTCCTCAACAATTGGGCGGCCAAAGGGATACATAATGATCAAAGAAAAGGAAAACGCAATGCGATGGCGTCAATGACAAGGAAATAGTAGGATGGGAAAAGTGTTTCCTGCGTCCTTCTGAGCCTCGCTGGCAGACTCCTATTGTTCATCTTCGGTGAGGCAGCGCGATCGTGGCTCGTTGAAGAAATCCCACGTCGTCCAGGATAGGGCACCCCCCCCCCCTTTTCGGGAAGGCACCCTCAGCTTATCCTGTTCAGTGTCTTGGACAATGCACCAATCTCCCTTTCCCTAACCTATTGTTGGTACCACGGACAGGGTACATACACCCTATTCTTCATCCTCGCAGTCCATCCCTACAAATCTGACTTTTCCTTTGGTGCACTGTCCCTCCGTCGGGGGCGCAAATTGTACCTAGCCACTCCAGGCACAGAGTGGTCAGTGAACAGGGGCTCAAATTCAGAGGGGCCAAGAGACTGAGGCTCAAGCAGTTGTGGGTCAGGTGTAGGAGGATCCTGGAAGGCCCTTACTTCTGGGGGGACCGCCTCATTCAATACTGCATCGTTCTCCTCCTCTGTTTGCACCCACGTCAGTCGGGCATCTGAAAAAGGGATCGAACGTGGCACTCTCTCCGTCTCGTGATCACCTATGCCATTGATCACCCATTGGTCATAGGGAAGAGGTAGCGGCACCTTGCGGCAATGGTTGGAGTGGATCCAGTTCTTCCGACCGGTCACTTTAACAGCGCTCCTGGTGGCAAGAAGTACCTGCAGGGGCCCCTTGCAATGGGGCTCCAGACTCCCCCGTCTCTGGAAGTGCCGCACAAGGATGAAGTCGCCAGGTCGGATGGTATGCCCGGGCCTCTCTGTTTGCGGTGGTAACATCTCTTGTGTCTGTTGATGAATAGAACGCAAATTTGTAGTCAATTCATAAAGGTAATCCACTAACAGAGGGTATTCAATATCTGAAAAGTGTTTTGGTCGCGGGACGCCCCGAATATTTGCTGGGCGGCTGAACACGACCTCATATGGGGACAATCCTGTCCCGGTGTGCGCCGTAGCTCTAGTTGGCAGAAGAGCCAACGGTAAAGCATCTGGCCACTTTAATCCTGTGCTTTCCTGAATGTTTGCCAGTTGCAGTTTGAGAGTACCATTGTACTTCTCAACCAAGCCTGCTGACTGGGGGTGGTGTGCAGCGTGAAACTTCTGTCTAATGTGTAACCCATCACACACCAACTGGATGACTTTTGAATTAAAGTGACTGCCATTTTCACTCCAAATCAAACGAGGCAAACCGAAGCGGGGAAAAACTCCTTCAGGAGGGCTTTCGCCGTCGCCAAGGCTGTATTCTCCTTAGTGAGGTATGCCTCAACCCATTTACTGAATGCACAAACAACCACCAACACATATTTCAAATTGTTGACCCGCTCCATTTCGTTATAGTCCATCTGAAGGACCTCAAAAGGGAAAGAAGGGGGATCAAAATTGCCAGGGGATGTAGGAGTGCCTTTCCCAGGATTGTACATCATGCATACCATACAATATTTAACCAAATGGGCAGCTATTTTTGAGATGTTATCATTCTGCCACACGGTGTCTAACAGTTTGCATATGCCCTTGGCGCTAATGTGAGCTGGCCCGTGCGCCATAGTGACTACAGGGAGGACATAGGCATACGGTAACATCCACCTTTGCTTTCCTGACTTATCCATCCAGCACCCATGTTCGTCTAAATGTGCTGTGCTTTCCTGCCATACTGCTAGCTCCTCAATCGTTGCCTCACTCTGTATTTCTTTGACACTATCCAGTGTATCCTCAAACTTGGTAACTTCGGGTACCCATCTAGCAGGGCCTGCCACAAACATTTTTTTCATTTTTGTTCGAGCTGTCTCCTTAGCCGTTTGATCTCCAAATGCGTTTTCCCTCCCCACACCATCAGTAATTGCCTTGTGGGCGCTGCACTTCACTATTGCTAACTTCTTGGGGAGTGTCAGAGCTGACAAAAGCCTGTGTATCAATGGGCCATTCTGGATCTTTAACCCATGTGAAGTCAGGAATCCTCTCTCCGCCCAGAGCCGCCCAAAATTGTGGGCAACTCCAAAGGTGTACTGGCTGTCAGTATAAATATTGACAGTCAAGTTCCTCACTCAACTCACAAGCTCGAAGAAGGGCAACTAACTCTGCAGCTTGGGCCGATTGATAGGGAACTTGTGATGTCTCGACTACCTGTGTGTAGGGTAGTTAAGGCATATCCCGCAGTTGT
The DNA here is from genome assembly GCA_963921515.1 of Calotriton arnoldi. Classification (NCBI taxonomy): domain Eukaryota; kingdom Metazoa; phylum Chordata; class Amphibia; order Caudata; family Salamandridae; genus Calotriton; species Calotriton arnoldi. The sequence goes on along the minus strand of CAWUFW010016263.1, from coordinate 140,473 downwards.
TGTGCCATCCAGTAACTTGAAACAAGAGCCATGGACATATAGCTCCCCATGGGGCTGCAGATAGGGGAACATCAGTCAGGTCTACCCGTCCCTTCGTCTCTTCTTCAGTTCGAAAAATGCAATCATGCACGTCTATTTCCTCACTTTCAGAAGGGAGGGGTAGTAACGTGGCTGGGTTCAGGGTGGCACATCTTTTGATGGTGACGTGTGGTGCAAATAGGGTCAGCTCATAGCCAGTCAGACGTGCACTGGTAGGGTACTGCGTCTTTGTTCTGTTCAAAAGTATATCCACAGCATGAGGTACCATAACTGTGAGATCGGTATCAAGGACGAGCCCTGCCGATTGTCGGATAGAGAGAGCCACGGCCGCGACCGCTCATAGACAGTTCGGGAGGGCTCTCGCGACGTTATCAAGCAGAGCAGAAAAATAAGCGCACGGCTTCTGCTTACCCCCAAAGGCTTGTGTTAAGACAGAGAGCGCACAACCAGCCATCTCGTGTACATACAACACAAACGGCTTCTGGTAGTTAGGTGTACCAAGCACAGGCGCAGAGCAAAGCGCGACCTTTAATTGCTCAAAAGCTTGTTGACATTCAGGTGTCCAAGGCAAGGGTTCATGCACATCTTTAGTGGTTAGCTGCAGCAGCGGTTTTGTTAGTAAAGAAAAGTTAGGGATCCAGAGCTGACAATACGAAGTAATGCCAATGAAAGCTCGCATATCCCGCTGAGTCTTAGGGATGGGCATTTTGACAATAGCACTAATGCGTTCAGGTGTTAGTCTCCTTCCCTCCTTCGACAGTAGGTGACCTAGATAGGTGACCTCCTGTCGACAATATTGGAATTTTGAAAGGGACACTTTATGTCTGTGATGGGCCAAATGTAACAACACTTTAACCATCGTATCTTTGCAACCGTCTTCAGTGTTGGAAGCGATCAAGAGATCGTCCACGTACTGCAGTAATACATTACCAGGGGAAAGTGTGAGGGAATCTAATTGGCCTTTTAAAGCTTGATTATATATACTAGGACTTTCAGTATAGCCCTGAGGAGCTCGACAGATATCTAAAACATCTGCTGGCCAGGATGAAGCCGAACAAGTGCCTGCTCTCTGGATGAATAGGAATACTAAAGAATGCGTTCTTCAAATCAATCACAGAAAAGAAATTTGCAGAGGAAGGAATCATTGTCAGAAGGGCGGTGATATCGGGAGCAACCTGGGAACTGAGGGACCACAATCTTATTAACCTCACGCAAATCAACCACAAATCGATAGACATCAGGATGATCAGCAGAGGAACCCGAGGGTGTCCTCTTAAGAATGGGGCTATTACACACATTCGCAGTCATCTCCTCAACAACCCCGGACTTAATCAAGTCCTGTATAATCTGTAATAGAGCTCGCTCCCCTGCTTGTGGCATTTTGTACTGGGGAATACGAGGCAGAACAACATTGTCTTTGACCTTAATAGAGACCGGGGGTATCTGTAATAGCCCTACGTCTGTATCGCCTTAAGCCCACAACGTGGGCGGCACATCTTTGAATTCAGCAGGGAGGGGTGCATCCTTGGACAAACACTGCTTAGAACTAACCACATTAGGACCCATCATCACATAGACACCTGCCGGGGAACAATAAATCGTAGCGCACAACTTCTTCCAACAAATCCAATCCCATCAGATTCTCACCGCAATTGGACGTCAGTAAAAATGGCGAATCAACAGTAAAGGGACCAACGGTCAGGGCAAGGGGCTTGGATATGGGGCTCACAACCGGTACACCAGAAAAGCCTACCGAAACATTATTATGGCCAGACAGGGCTGCCCCGGGGACCAGTGAATGAGAAACAGAGCTGTTCATTGCGCCTGTATCCACTAAGAATTGCTTAGCTGAGCACTGCAAGTCAGCAGTAACATAAGGTCCGCGCTGATCTACAGGTATCTGAACTGGTCCCTCGCCCTGTCCCTGGCTGTCCTCACCATGAAATAACCTAGTCACTTCATCAAAATCGTAGTCATCATGATAGTACTGTCGCACCCGAAGGTCATCGAAATAGTTCCGATCAGAGCGACCCTGCTGTTCCCCACTTTCCTGGCCATCGTCATGACCACCTGCTCCACGACCCCGTCCACGAGAACCCCGTCCTCTAGGGACCGCAACCTTTGCAACAACGTCTGGCACTCACTGCACCAGTGTCCCTCCTCCTTACAATATGCACACTGATTCGGCCCGCACAGGCACGGCATTCTTGCTGGTGCGGGCAGCTGTCAGGCCAGACCAATGCCGCGTCCTCTCCCGTTCCCTCGAGATACCTGCTGCATCAACACCTTTGTCTTCAACTCCTTATTTTCTTCTCCACCTTCTCCTTCTCTTCGTTTTCTCTATGCTCATAATACTGTGCCATACTTAATATCACTGATGGGGAGGAGGCAGTCCACGTGCACTCCGAAGCCTGCAACCGAGTCGCGATCTCGGGAAGCAAGTTCGTAACAAATCTGTTAACGAACAATCGGACACCTCCCTCCATCCAAAAGTCCTACCCACTGACATCCCAAAACACACCTTCAAACCTAGTAAAAAAATCAGATACACTTTCATCTTTCTTCTAGACAACATGCTGTTAACTTGTCCCAATCTACTCTTCTAAGTGGAATTAGAAAGTGCATGTAGGTAATAATTCGACCTGGCAAAGCTAGTATCTCAGCCTTAGGCTTCTCACCAGGCTTCCTTTCTTTGTCCCATGCCCTGATCTCGTCCCAAGTGCCACCGAACTCCACAACATGGTCCTGTGTATGCACCTGCTGCCAAATATCAACGGGCACCAATAAACCGAAGAACATCTCAATGTCTGCCAACGTCATCACCGTCGGACGACGCAGCCTCTGTTAATTCTTTATAATATGCAGTTGGATTTTTCCTAGGGTCGGGTAACTGAGTCTTAAGAGACAGAACCTCACTCCTTATCCAACAAGGAGTATAAACCCATTGTTCCTGGAAACGGGTCTTTACTCGCTGTCTGACTACAGCATCATGCTGATCTCGCTAGCTCCGGTATCTCAGGGTGGAAAATAGGATGTACTTCCCTCATCGGAAACTGGGACACTGTTGTCGGGCTCTTCTGATGCAACCTGCCTCGGTATCCAATCAACATTGCAACATTACTAAAAACGTTGTTAGGGGCCATGTCAGCAGCATACACACGGTCCCGGATTTCATAAATAATTTGGGGTGCGACACCATTGAAACACTGTTCCCACAACCCAATCAGAGTAGCCAACATATGCTAGAGGGCATGCTGCTGTACAAACGGTTCATACTCTTTCAACAAGCTCCACACATCCTCCACACTGTAAATCGGACTCTGGGCCCACTGGGCAGCCTGGTTAGCTACCATCTTTTTCTCTGCATCTCCCACATCAGACCGAATCAACACCCGCCCCATTCGCTCCCGTGCAGTCGCCCAGTCCCCGTCATCCAGTCCATGCACCAGCGTTCCAATGCTCAACAAGGTCGGGGAGAGGAGATGTGGGGAGGGCACAATAGTCGAAGGGGCAGACACCAGAGTTATTAATGACTGTGTCGTAGGTGTAAGCGATGGAGAGAGGGTAAGAAGTTGGAACAATAGGCGTAGCAGGGAGACCTGCAGTCGCTGCAGGCGCGACAGGTGAAGCCGAGGAAGAAGCAGGAGGCACTGTAGCCGAGGCAGCCAGGTCAATAGCCGGAGAACCAGAGGCAGGGGCAGAAGAGGCAGAGGACTGGGGCTGTGGGACAGCAGGATATATTCTCTGCGGAGCATATGGAGGCGGAGGTCGGGTATCTAACAGGTCCTCTACAAATGTATCGCCTTCTTCTCGGGCAACATGGATTTGTCACATTGCAACCTAAACTTTCTGTCAGCACACTCTATACCCTTCTCTATTTTCTCTCTATCATATGCTACTGCTTTCTGTGTCACTGTCTGCATTCTCCGTTTTCGGGCCTCTTTTTCTGCCTTCAAGCGCCTCTGCTTAGCTTCCTTCTGCCATACCTGGAGATAATCGAACATTGACTGCCTACTTCGTTTTGCAAATAATTTATCCTGCAGGAAATTCAATTTTTGCTCATCAAAGGTACCTGTTAGCGGCCACTTCACCTCGGCATTGTACCTCGTATATTTGTGCCATAGTGTACTAAACATAATAGGGCTAAGGCCGTGCTTAACATGCATATCGAAGTTCGGGGTGCCTTCCGGAGGCACAGGCTGCCTCTCTTCCAATCGAGCATCAGCAGAACAACAACGGCACCCCAAACAACACAACTTGCTCCAGCAGGGCATCTTAAAGGGAAGCAAGGTCACTATTCTTGCCAGACGAATAGTTCGCAGATATCTTTAGAAAGATCGGTCCTCGGACCGTATCAAACAATGAAACCCAAAGGTCAGTCCTCAGACTGCACCAAGAAACAATTCAGAGTCAACACCATAAAACCAAGAAACCAGCCAAATCCTAGGCATTTTCAAAAGCAAGCCAAATCCATTATGTTGCCTGGCAGAGCATCCGCAGACACTCTGTACCCAAATCGGTCCGCAGACCTACCAAGTGCAATCAAATGGTCCGCAGACCATACCAAATATTATTCAAAAGGGCGCCCTATTCACAAACAACGAAAGCAAACTCACCTGGTGCACACAGGTCGAACAAATTTATTCTCCACTGCTGACTGTTCGGACCAAATGGTCAGATCCAAGGGTTTCGCCTTCCCAGGGCCCCAGTCGGGACGACCACTGGGCGAGGCACCGCCCGTTCAGACAGGCGGGGCAGCTGCAAGTGCTAGGCTCTATCATGCAGGGATCCCCGATCCGCCCATCCGACCCGACGTGGCCCTGTCCTCCTCACCTGTCCGCGGGCAAGGATGGGTCACCCGATGGAGTCCTTGTTCGGGCGCCAACTGAAGGAAGTGACCCAAATAGGGTGACTCGGGTCACTCGTGACCACCTCTCGGCCGTCCAAACCAAATGAAGAGTCGGTCAGACAGTAGAGAATTTATTTTACGGAGTTTTATATAGCGCGAACTTGACCCGAAGGTATCGGGTAACAGAGCGCTTTACATAGCACCAGTTGCGTTACATGAGAACACATTCATTTTTGTTAGGCACAGGGAGATTAAGTGATTTGCCCGGAATCACAGGATGTTCAGCGTCATTGCCGAGACTTGAACCCAGTTACCCAGATTTGAGGTCGACCGCCCTAGCCGTTAGGCCAACTCCTCTCCCCAATATAAATATATAGAATATAGAATATAAACCAAAATTATTTATTAGTATTGCGCTGCAGTGGAGCCCAGTCTGACCAGCCTCTGGAGATGGCTGCTGAGCGACTGACTCCCCCCAACATAACATCAGATATTATACATTTCCAATTCCCTAAGAATACGCCCAGGCTGGAAAATTCCAGTCCAGGCACTAGCGAACAAAGGAGGCACAGAAGGATGAGCTACGGTCCTGGGACCGGGTACATGCTATCTCCACTTCAAGGTTACTCTGCCCGTGGCCGCCATTCTAGAAGGTTGGAACAAGCCTATCTAACAGCTAAGGTATGCCAAAATAGAGAGTACATTCATTAGGGCAGCGGAGCTCAGCCATGGAGAAATACAAACTAAAGATGCATCGAGGCAGTTTTCTGCTGAGGCAAGCAGTATGAGGCAGAAGCTCAGCTTCAATCATAAAACAAAATGGTGGCTACTAATAAAATGGTGCCATGAATGCTAACGTAATACAGAACGAAGTATGAGCAATAGGCCAATTACATTTTCAATTCTAACAGTAAGATATTAGTCTATCCATGAGAGGTAGAGCAGCAACCCATCAGAAGCACTGTTGCATCATCATGGAGTAAGATATGAGTCTATCCTCAAGAGGTAGAGCAGCAACCAATCAGAGGCACCGTTGCATCATCATGGAGTAAGATATGAGTCTATCCACGAGAGGTAGAGCAGCAACCCATCAGATGCACCGTTGCATCCTCATGGAGTAAGATATGAGTCTACCCACGAGAGGTAGAGCAGCAACCCATCAGAAGCACCGTTGCATCATCATGGAGAAAGATATGAGTCTACCCTCGAGAGGTAGAGCAGCAACCCATCAAAGGCACCGTTGCATCATCATAGAGTAAGATATGAGTCTACCCACGAGAGGAAGAGCAGCAACCCATCAGAGGCACCGTTGCATCATCATGGAGAAAGATATGAGTCTACCCAAAAGAGGTAGAGCAGCAACCCATCAGAGGCACCGTTGCATCATCATGGCGTTAGATATGAGTCTACCCAGAAGAGGTAGAGCAGCAAACCATCAGAGGCACCGTTGCATCATCATGGAGTAAGATATGAGTCTACACATGAGAGGTAGAGCAGCAACCCATTAGAGAGACAACTAGAACATCTTGGAGTAAGATACGAGTCTACCCATGAGGGTAGGGGACAGCAATCTTTTGGAGGCATTGTTAGATCATCATGAAGTAAGATACGAGTCTACCCATGAGACGTAGAGCAGCAACCCATCGGTGGTGCTGTTAGATCATCATGGAGAGCTGTTGTTCACTATATAACTAAGTGATGCGCAAACAAGGTTTAGGAGAGCTGGATGCTGTTGGAATAAAAATGTTTTAACTGAGTTGTTCATGCATTGTACGTCTTAAGTTAGCACCATTTTATATTCAGCCGCCATCTTGAGCCATGATCTAAACTAACTTCTGTCTCTCTTCCCCAGCTGAAAGCAGCTGCAATAGTTTTCGTTTCTCCAAGGTTGAGCCTTGCCGTACTAATGAATACACTGTTCTTGTTAGTGCATACCTTTCCCACTAGATAGGCCTGCTCCCACCCTTAGAGCGATGGGCACAGGCAGAGTGACCTTGGCACTGAGTCGGATCGGACGGGCGGACCAGGGATCCCTGCACGAGAGAGTCCTGAACTCGCAGCTGCCCCGTCTGTCTGACCGGTCGGTGCCTCGCCCAGCGGTCATCCCGACTAGGGTCCTGAACGGCGAAACCCTTGGATCTGAACATTTGGTCCGAAGAGTCGGCAGTGGAGAATAAATTCGTTTGACCTGTGTGCACCAGGTGAGTTTGTTTTGGTTCTTTGTGGATATGGTACCAATTTGGTTTGTCTTTGGTACGGTCTGAGGACCGATTTTGGTTTGCATTTGGGATGGTCTCAGGACCGATTTGGATACAAAGTGTTTGTGATCACTTTGCCCGGCAACATACCAATTTGGCTTACTTTTGAAAATGCTGGTGTTTAGTCGTTTTTTGTTTTCTTGTTGTTGTTGTTGTTGTTCTGCTGATTCTCGACTGGAAGAAAGTCATCCAGCGCCTCTAGAAGGCACCCCGAATTTTTATATGTATGTAAAACATGGCTTTGGCCCTATTATGTTTAGTACATTATGGCACAAATATACGAGGGACAATGCCGAGTTGCAGTGGCCGTTGACGGGCACTTTTGATGAACAAAAAATTGTTTTTTTACAGGAGAAGTTGTTTGCCAGAAGAAGTAGGCAGTCTATGTTTGGTTCCATCAGAACATGGCAAAAGGAGGCTAAACAGAGATGGATGAAAGCAGAGAAAGAGGCCCGAAAAGGGAGAATGCAAACATTGACTCAGAAAGCTGTAGCGCATGATAGAGAGAAACAAGAGATAGGGATTGAACGTGCAGATAGGAGATTTCGATTATAGGTTGATAAATCTTATGTGGCTCAAGAAGAAAATGATACGTTTGTGGAACAATGTTAGATACTCGACCCCCACCTCCGTATGCCGCGCAGAGGATATATCCCGCTCTTCCCTCACAGGCCCAGCTACCCGGTTCTTCTGTCTCTGCTGTTTCTGCTTCTGTTACTGTTGATCGGACTGCCTTGGCCACGGCACCTCCTGTCCTTTCTTTGTCTTCACCGTCTGTGGCAACTACGGCTGTTAGCATTCCTGCAACGCCTATTGCTTCGGCATCCCTTTCGCCAGCTCTTAAACCAACAACCCAGCAAGCAGCGACGTTAATGCCCACTACCTCCGTTATCACCCCCGCTGTGTTCCTCCGTTCCCCGACATCACTGAGTAGTGAGACACCGGCGCGCGGCCCTGAGGATAGATATTGGACGAAATTTAAGGAGCGCATTGGGGCGGACATTGGTCCGATCTGATTTGGGAAATGCAGAGAAAAAGGTGGTGGCTAATCAGGCAGTACAGTGGGCTCGTAACCCCATTTACAGTGTGGGAGATGTGTGGAGTGTGATGAAAGATTATGAGCCTTTTGTACAGCAACATACCCTTAAGCACATGTCGGCTACTCTGATCGGTCTTTGGGAGCAGTATTCCAAGGGTGCAGCACCGCAGATCATATATGATATTCGGGATCATGTGTATGTTACTGATATGGAGCCTGCTCATGTCTTCGGTAATGTCGCAACATTGGTTGCTTATCGGGGAAGGCTGCTGGAGAAGAGTCCCACCCCGGTATCTCAGTATCCGATGAGGGAGGTGCATCCTATATAACATCCTGAGATACCAGAGCTACGGGATCAGCATGATAATGTGACTAGGCCAAGGGTAAAGGCCCGTTTCCAGGAACAATGGGTTTATACTCCATGGAAAAGAAGTGAGGACTTGTCCCTTAAAACTCAGTTACCTGCCCCTAGGAAAAATCCTACTGCATATTATAAAGAATTGACTGAGGCCGCTTCATCGACAGTAATGACGCTTGCAGATATCGAAATGTTCTTTGGTTTGTTGGTTCCTGTTGATATTTGGAGACAGGTACACACACAGGATCATGTTGCAGAATTGGGTGGTACCTGGGATCAAATTAAGGTATGAGATCTGGAGAGGAAGCCTGGTGAGAAGCCTAAAGCGGAGATACTTGCTCTGCCTGGCTGTATTATCACTTATATGCACTCCCATATCCCACCCTGAAAGATTGATTGGGACAAGCTATCGGCCTGTCGTCAGAAGAAAGATGATAGTGTGTCTGATTTTTTCACTCGGTTTGAAAGTGTGTTTTTGGACTATAGTGGACAGGACTTGTCGATTGAGGGCGGTGTGCATTTGTTTGTTAGTAGATTTGTTTCAAACTTGCTCCCCGAGATCGCAACTCGATTACAGGCTTCCGAGAGCACCTGGTCCACCTCTTCTCCTTCTGTTATCTTGAATATGGCGCAGTATTATGAGCACAGGGAAAATGAGGATAAGAAGAAGATGGAGAAAAAGCATAAAGATTTGAAGACGAAGGTGTTGTTGCAGCAGGCTTCTCGAGGGAATGGTAGAGGACGTGGTGGTGTGGCCCAACAGCTTCCCCGTACTAGCAGGAATACTACGCACACTGTAGGGCAGAATCAGTGTGCGAATTGTAAGGAGGAAGGGCACTGGCGCAGCGAGTGCCCTGTGGTTTTGCAGAAGGTGGCAGTCCCAAGAGGGCGGGGGTCTCGTGGACGGGGCCGTGGAGTCGGTGGCTAGGACAGGGGTCAGAATGCTGTGGCATCTCAGGATCGTACTGATCAAAACTACTTTGACGACCCTAGGGGCAAACAGTATTATCATGATGACTATGATACGGATGAGGTGACCGGGATGTCTTACAGCTAGGACAGCGGGGGACAGGGTGAGGGACCAGTTTTGATACCTGTAGACCAACGAGGTCTGTACGTTAGTGCGGATGTGCATGGTTCGACTTAGGAGTTTTTGGTGGATAAAGGTGCAACAAACAGTTCTATTTGTCATTCCTTGGTCCCTGTCTGGCCATAATAATGTTTCGGTAGGGTTTTCTGGTGTACCGGTTGTGAGCCCCATTTCAATGCCTCTTGCGTTGACTTTTGGTCCTTTTACTGTGGATTCGCCATTTTTGTTGACATCCAATTGTGTAGAAAATTTGATGGGTTTGGACTTGTTGAAAAAATTGCATGCTACGATTTATTGCTCCCGAGCCGGTGTCTATATGACGATAGGTCCTGATGTGGTGTGCGCTAAGCAGTGTCTGTCCAAAGATGCGCCCCTCCCTGCTGAATTTAAAGATGTGCCACCCCCACTGTGGGCAACGGGCGACACAGATGTGGGTTTGTTGCAGATATCGCCTGTTTCGATACGTGTCAAGGAAGGTGCTATTTTACCCCGCATTCCTCAGTATAAAATACCACAGGCAGGTGAGGGAGCTTTGATGCAAATAGTGCAGGATTTGATTGAGAAAGGAGTGGTTGAAGAGACGGCTGCTAATGTTTGTAATAGCCCTATTCTCCCTATTCTTAAAAGGACACCTTTGGGTTCCTCTGGTGACCATGCAGATGTTTATCGCTTTGTGATTGACTTGCGTGAAGTTAACAAAATAGTGATTCCCCAGTTCCCGGTAGTCCCTGACATTACAACACTCTTGACAAGGATTCCATCTTCTGCTAAATTCTTTTCTGTCATTGACTTGAAAAATGCCTTCTTCAGTATACCCATTCATCCTGACAGCAGGTATCTGTTCAGGTTCACCCTAGCTGGTAGAAGCTTTAGATTCTGTTGCGCTCCTCAAGGCTTTACAGAAAGTCCGAGTATTTATAGTCAGGCATTGAAAAGTCAGCTGGATTCCTTGTCGCTCCCCACAGGTAATGTATTACTCCAATTTGTTGACGACCTGCTCATCGCCTCAGACACAGAACAAGGTTGCAGACATGGTACGGATAAATTGTTGCTCCATCTAGCTGACCATGGTCATAAGGTATCCCTTTCCAAATTTCAGTATTGTCGACAGGAGGTCAACTATTTAGGTCACCTACTATCGAAGGAGGGTAGGAGATTGACCCCTGGCGCATCAGTATCATTGTGAAAATGCCTATTCCGCAAACTCAGAAAGATGTGCGCACTTTCATAGGTATCACTTCCTATTGCAGGCAGTGGATACCTGGCTACTCACTGCTTATTAAGCCCCTGCTTGCCTTAACACTGAAAGATGTGCATGAGCCCCTGTCTTGGACGCCAGAGTGTCAGCAGTCTTTTGAGCAATTGAAAACTGCGCTTTGCTTGGCTGCTTCGTGTTGTATGTCCATGAGCTGGGTGGTTGTGCGCTTTCTGTTTTAACACAAAAATTCGGGGATAAGCAACGACTGTGTGCTTATTTCTCTGCTGTGCTTTACCCTGTCGCACAAGCCCTTCCGAGCTGTCTAAGAGCGGTCGTGGCTGTGGCTGTCTCAATAAGACATTCGGCAGGACTCGTACTTGATACTGATCCAGCGCTAACAATAAAATTTCTTCTCCTATATGCTTTGGACATCCAGGTACAAATATCCCTCTGAAACACAGACTATATCCATATGACGGTGGGGCCCATAACACCGCATATACATTCACTCTCTCATATATTCCCTGGATTTCATCCGTCCTTACCTAGGAGAAAAACAGTAGAATGATTCGCTGGAAGGAGACGGGATACCTCTTTTTAAAACGTCATAATATTTCTCATTGCTTTTAAGGTATTCCGCTCATTGGTCGATGGACCAACTAGAAGGAATCAGTTGATGGTGATTAAGACCAGCTCAATCACAATAAACCTTTTAACATTTTACATTTATCATTGAGCTAAAGAACCACTGACTCAGTGTTTAAAGATAATAAAGTTTTATATAAATTTTAGAAGCATGAATAAGTTTCAGATTTATTATTCAGGTTATTACATTTAGCATCATTATAAGAATAAATTGAAATTGTAATGCATACCTATTAGATGGAAAATAAAGTTCGTCACAGCAAGAACTCCCAAAGGATCTATCTATCTGTCCTGGAAAACAGGCCTTCTCGTTCCTTTCCCCTTCAGTATTTTAAGCATAAAAGTCTAATAGTTCTAAATGAAAAATCTATCAAGAGTAAAAAGGTTCTCCAAAAGCAGCATCTCATGCTCAATCAAAAATATAAAATAGCAGCAGCAGCATCAGCTCGTCAGCTATCAGCAGCAGCAACTCCATAAACAGCTAAAGGCAGCAACCCCAAAAGCAGCTAACAACAGCTAACCCCTCCCCTCCAAGAGTAGGTCTTCTTATACCCTAATACTAGCTTACTAAGTGAAAATGTTACATCTTTATGGCGCGATTCTCTCTAATTGGTCCATTCGGGTCAGTATACATCTTATTATCAATATCCTTGTTCCAACCAGTTCTTTGTGGAAAGTTCATGCTTTCGTCGTTTCTCACGGGTTCATGACATTACCCATCCGCTCTTGTAGTCCAAATTGTATCATTTTCCGATACTTTTAGGTTCAACAGTTCTTTGTCTATTCATTTATTCACTGCGACTTCTCACGCTTCTTGCTGATTTTCCTTGGCACACGTTTACTCTATAAGGTCATCACAGCCTTGACCATACTTCCATCCTAGGCTTTTGGAACGATCACATGATCCCTCTTGTTCACGGCCTTTCTCTCTTTTCATAACTTCACTCGCGCCTGCGTATTCTAGCTCATGGCGGCCATTTTATATCGCTGCTCAACAGGCCTAAGCGCACTATTATAAAGATAAACAAAACATAGTTAAGAATAAAGAATATAAACCTTTTCATTTCCCTCCCGTCATTCTACGTACCCCAATTAGGTATTACCTAGCAAAAGCGACATATAAAGCCATCCCTTACTTACCACCGCTTTATTTTGCCACTACACATTTTATTTTCAAAGCACAATTCATGCATTTTATTATTCTATTAGTACGCAAATATTAGACTTATGTTATCCACGTCAACAATTGTAAGTAAATTAGTTTGCACATAAATAGCGTGTTACCTTTAACCCTTCACATGTAACATACATGGTTGGTTATTTACTAAGACGAACTTGTGTGTTATTTATTTAACGTAAATATTAGGAGGTTAAAAATTTTCGTTTACCCTGCTCCATCAACTCCCCCCTTTGGTGATTTTTAATATCACCACAAAACCCATGTTACACAATTCTTTTCGACAGCATATTTCTTTGTCCATTTGTTTTGTTAGTTTACACAACTGTATCCCTTTCAACTTGTCTCTTGGTCTTTTTATACATGTTCTCTTTTATTTCTTCTAACTCTATTTCACCCATTTCTCTCTCTCTCTCTCTCTTTGTTTATATTGTTTTCTTTTTCTATTTTATTCTGTCTTTTTCTTCTCTTTATACATGTAATTATTAGCTTCAGTACTAAAACTATTATGATTATCAGAGTTGCTACTATTATGACTTTCCCTATTATTAATCCACTCATTCTACTAAACCAATTTATTACTGAAGAAAAACCTTTACCAAGTTTTCCAAACGCACTTTCAACCTCCAGTGGAACAAGTTCTTTGTGCAAATTTGTAATATTCTTTATATACTTTTGTATATTTTCACTTTTATCTGGAATGTAAGTGCAACAATGTTGGACTTTCAGCATTCCACAGACTCCACCCTCTTTTGCCAAAAGAATGTCAAGGGCAAGTCGATTTTGCATCACCATAGCGCTCATGGCAACCATCTCGGTATTTACCATCAAGAACCCTCCAGCAGTATCTGTAGATAAACGATCTACTACTGTGGATAACTTCCGAATTTTAAATGCATTCAAAGATATTCCCACTGCTGGTATCAATGCTCCAAAAATATCACCTACTATTTCTGAAAAACTTTCCCTTTTTCTACGTGTAAATGTCTTTATCATTTCGTGTGTTCCTTTTTCTGTTCTATCCACATGAAAAATCTGTGGAAAGACCAGGCCTAAATAACATGATCCATACCAATGGTCCGGCAACCTGTAATAAGCTCTGTTACCGCAAATATAATAGATCCCTGGAAATATTGGATCTTTTCCCCTTTGAATCCCCATCTGCCTAAAATTTTATAATTGTCATGGCAATCACTGGAACCCACGAAATAATTGTCATATCTTGTTCTATTTCTTCTAATGCACAACCTTCCCTGTTGGGGCCAATCCAGAGTCATAGCTGCATTTGTCTTTTTCTTGTCATGATTCTCTTCCTCAAACGCCCAAAGAGGTGTTTTTGTCTCTTCTATCACTTTTCTTTGAAATTTCGCTCTTCTATCCTCAACCATTTCTAAAAATACCTTTTCTTCCTTCTTTAACTCACAGGTAAGGTTGTTTTTAACTATATCAACTAATGTTAAAATCTTATCTTCTATGAAAAATTCACCAAATGTTTTTCCCTCTTTCACTTTGTTTAGTTCAGAAACTATAGGAATCTTTGCAAAAATCTTATCTATATTAGTGTAATAATATTCTAATTTTCCTGTCTTATAAAATAAACTTGCTAAAACACTACATGTTATTCCATACGTCAAAGGAAGGTGATGATAGGTCACACCCTCTGCAACAGACGCAGGCAATTGCATACAAACATAACAATCTCTTACATCCATTGTTTCTACATACTCATATAATAATTTTGTAAAAACATTCTTTGAAAAATCTGTTATTGATTTGTCTTTATGTAATTCTGCACTACTTTTTAATATAGCTGTTTCTTGAATGTTAGCTCCTTTTCCTTTCTCTGTGTGATTAGACGTTTCTTCTACAGCGAAGCTAATTGGAATGGTGATTGCTAAAATCACCCATACTGTCATTAACAATCCTGTACAAAAGAAGCACATCTTACACCATCTGCTTAAGAACTCACATCTACATTTTCTATCTTTAGTATCTTCCATTTCGTTCTATAACCTATTTATATTATGTACAGGAAAAATGTGTCACCACACCTCAGAAATGACCTCTTAGCCACTCTGCCCTCTATCTTTGTCTTTGTTTGGTACTTTCTTTTAATTCTTTTCAGAACTCTTTCTTTGTCAAATCCAGTGTTTTGTCAATTCCGGTAGAAATTCGTTCAGATTTCTTCAAGTTTGTTGCACTTCACCTTCACCCATTAGGTTACAGCTTTGTTCTGGGTTCTCGTGAGTGTTCTCTTCTTCTTTGATGTCAGTCAAGGCAATGTACAGCCATTCAGGCGATTTATACTTCAGATTTACTTTCTTTACTCTTTTCGGTTTCTGCAAGTGTTTTCCACCTTGTTTTTCTTGCTCTTTCTGACTTGTTATTTCATTTACTTGTTCAGCACTTTTTCCATCTAGCCTTATGATCCTGTATCTCAATTTTCTAACTTCGTAGGGCCAATTGTCTCCTGATCTTGGCCTTTTTGGTTCACTTTCTTTTTCCTCTCTTTCTGTTTTCCAAGTTCTCTTTCTTGACTCTAGTTTCTGGTTTCTTTCTTCTCCACTTTCTTCTGACTCTGTTTCAGTTCTTTCTTTATTGTCTCTTATCTTGAATTTTATAATTTCACTTTTTTCATCTATTTGTGGTTTCTCTCTTATTTTCCTTCGATCACCTACTTCTGTCCCTCCTCGAGGTTCTTCCGAATTTGTGTCAATCTCTCTATCTGCTTCTAAATTTCCCTGTTCTTTTGTTCGTCGATCTGTCCCTATTGCTCCTCGGGGATCTTCCGATTTTTCTATCTTTCTGTTTGAAACTCTCCCTTCTTCGTCTATTAATATTATCTCCGAAGGATTTTACCACAACTTGTACTTGGTTGCTCACTGTTACTGTCTTTTTGCTCAGTTTCTTCTCTTATGCTATCAAATTTCCAATTTCCTTTCAGATTTTCCTCACAATCCGAATGATCTGTATCAGATTCTGAACTGGTGTCTGATATTTCCAGATGTCGACTCACATGTCGATCTTCAGATTCTGGAACTTCAGCTATTTCTTCCACTCCTTCTGTCGTTGCACTTGTAGTTGGGTCTTCCAGATGTCGACTTACAGGTCGATCTTCAGGTTCTGGAGCCCTGTTCGTCTCTTCTTCTGCGTCAGATGCTGAACTGGTATCCAATACTTCCAGATGTCGACTCACATGTCGATCTTCAGGTTCTGGAACTCTGATGGTGTGACTGGCATGTACCCAGTGTTTCACTGCTGCACATTTGACTGCAGTTGTTGTCACCAGGATCACCTGTCGTGGTTTGTCCCAGCGAGGAACCAAACAGTTTCTTCTTCTATGGACTTTTATGCGGACCCAATCTCCTGGATTCAAGTCGTGGGCTGGTTTTCTTTCAAGAGTGGTCGCATCCGGTCCAACCTGATGAAACCCAGAACGTACCACATCAGCCAATCCTTTGCAATAATCCAGCACCAGATCATCAGTTATAGTCAGTAGTTTGTTGACAGGTACATGTGCTTGTCTCATTGCTCGTCCCATAATTATCTCGTGGGGACTGAGTCCCGTTTTTCTTTCCGGTATACTTCTGATTGTCATTAAGACTAATGGCAAGGCAGCTGGCCATTTGAGTCCTGTGGCTTGACACATTTTACCTAGCCTGTTCTTAATTGTTCCATTCACTTGCTCTACTATTCCAGAAGCCTCTGGTCTGTATGCACAATGCAGTTTCTGTTTAATACTAAGTGCTTCACAAATCAGTTGAATTAATTCGTTTTGAAAATGTGTTCCTCTATCTGTTTCAATCGTGACTGGAAAACCATACCTTGGAATGAATTCTCGCAGCATAAGTTTTGCTACCGTGATTCCATCATTCCTTCTGGTCGGGTATGCTTCCACCCAACGGGAAAACAAACAGACGACTACAAGGACATACCTTAGTCTATTGCTCGGGGGCATTTCTATGAAATCCATTTGCATTCTCGTGAACGGACCTCCCTCTCGTCCTATTGTTCCTAGACTCACTACTGTCTTTCTTCCTGGATTTAACTGCTGACAAACAAGACATCTTTGACAAAGACTCTCAGCTATGGCTCTGAATTTTGGATTATACCATGTTTGTCTAAAAAGTCTGATCATTGAATCTCTCCCAATATGAGGTTGTCCATGGTACATCCGTGCCATGTCAGAAATCATGCTATCAGGCATAACTGGTCTTTCATCTCTGTAAACCCAAACATAATTTCCCTCATTTTTTCTACATCCTGCTTTTATCCAGGTATCTTTTTCCTCATCATCTGCTGCTTCCTGTAATTGTCTCACCTCATCCCATGTCTCAACAGGGTTAGTAAAAAGCAAAGGACATGAAATATGCTCTCTTTCCCGATTTCTGTTCAAAGAGACTACATTATTTGCACAATACTGTGCAATTTCATCAGCAAACTTATTGCCGACAGTTATGTAGTCTTCCCCATTTTTATGTGCATTGCACTTTACCACTGCAATGTGTTTAGGCAGCTGTATCGCCTCAAGCAACTTTTTCACAAAATCTCCATTTCTAATCGGCGTTCCTGCAGACGTCAAGAAACCTCTCTGTGACCAAATCTGGCCAAAATCATGCACGACCCCAAAGCCATATTGGCTATCCGTGACGACTGTGATTCGTACATTCTTTCCCAACTTGCAGGCTTGAATTAGAGCAATCAATTCTGCTACTTGGGCAGAACGTATCCCTTTCAGACAAGATGCTTCCATTACAGCAGCTACTGTGCAAACGGCATACGCTGCACTTAGAACTCCATCATCTGTTCTCAAACATGAGCCATCCACGAACAGAATATAATCTGATTCCTTTAAAGGCTCATCCCGTATGTCGGGTCTCGGTTTTGTACAATATTCAAGTACATTCAGACAATCATGATCAACTTCATCCATTTCAATCACACTTTCTTCATCTGGCAATGATGTCGAAGGATTCACATTCATACATCTGTCAATGGTTACATTATCTGCACTCAAAATTACTTTTTCATACCTAGTCAGCCGACTATGTGTCATGTATTGGGTTTTCGTTCTTGTCAAGAGAATTTCCACAGAATGTGGGACATATACTCTCAGTGGATATCCCATCACTATGCCTTCACTCTGTTCCAGACTAAGCCCGGGCGTAGTTTGCGTAGTAGCACTTCACGTAGCTACGTGAAGTACAGCTTCAACTACACGTAGCTATGCAAATTGCGTAGTGCGTAGCTGTGTGCTTGACTGCACTGTACAATAATTACCAAAAGCAAACTTGTACAGTGCAAGTTAAGATAAAATAAATATCTCTGTCTTTATATGCTAAAAATGCATATAGTCATTTCACTAAAGTGAAAACAAAAAGTTAACAAGCAGTGAGAGAGGTGATGATTTTGGTATCCTCACTAACTTAGGGAGAGAACCAACAACCAAGCAGATGTCTTGAAAACAAAAAGCACATCTTATTGAACGATTCCTCCTAGGACCACCCCAAGCACAGTTATGGGCAAAAATACAATCCCAACCAAAGGTCCTGCAAAGCATTATGGGACGAGATTAGCAGTGGGCAGTGAATATTATAGTGTCCAATATCAAAATAATTCTACAAAGAGCTGCAGTTCAACTAGTCGTCACTGGGTGTCGTCCCTCAAGAGTGAAATGCAAAGTATTGAAAACCTTTCATGAAGCTTTTGCATTTGACTCGTGAGGGACGACACTCAGTGACGACTAGTTGAACTGCAACTCTTTGTAGAATTATTTTGATATTGGACACTATAATATTCACTGCCCACTGCTAATCTCGTCCCATAATGCTTTGCAGGGCCTTTGGTTGGGATTGTATTTTTGCCCATAACTAGTGCTTGGGGTGGTCCTAGGAGGAAGGGACCACCATTGAATCGTTCACATGATATGCTTTTTGTGTTCAAGGCATCTGCTTGGTCCTCCCCCTAGGTTAGGGGGACTCCAAAATCATCACCTCTCTCATTGCTTGATATGTCAAAATTCATTTTTGTGAATTGGTTATATGCTTTTTAGCATAAAAAATTGCTTTATCAAAGCATTTGAAGGAGTTTGTTATTATTATTAAGCCTGGGCGTAGTGCTAGCTGTGTGCTTGACTCACTGCACTGTACAATAATTACCAAAAGCAAACTTGTACAGTGCAAGTTAAGATAAAATAAATATTTCTGTCTTTATATGCTAAAATTGCATATAGTCATTTCACTAAAGTGAAAACAAAAAGCAGTGAGAGAGGTGATGATTTTGGTATCCTCGCTAACTTAGGGAGAGAACCAAGCAGATGTCTTGAAAACAAAAAGCACATCTTATTGAATGATTAGGTGGTGGTCCCATCCTCTTAGGACCACCCCAAGCACAGTTATGGGCAAAAATACAATCCCAACCAAAGGCCCTGCAAAGCATTATGGGACGAGATTAGCAGTGGGCAGTGAATATTATAGTGTCCAATATCAAAATAATTCTACAAAGAGCTGCAGTTCAACTAGTCGTCACTGGGTGTCGTCCCTCACGAGTCAAATGCAAAAGCTTCATGAAAGGTTTTCAATACTTTTGCATTTCACTCTTGAGGGACGACACCCAGTGACGACTAGTTGAACTGCAGCTCTTTGTAGAATTATTTTGATATTGGACACTATAATATTCACTGCCCACTGCTAATCTCTTCCCATAATGCTTTGCAGGGCCTTTGGTTGGGATTGTATTTTTGCCCATAACTGTGCTTGGGGTGGTCCTAGGAGGAAGGGACCACCATTGAATCGTTCACATGATATGCTTTTTGTGTTCAAGGCATCTGCTTGGTCCTCCCCTAGGTTAGGGGGACTCCAAAATCATCACCTCTCTCATTGCTTGATATTTTATTGTCAACATTCATTTTTGTGAATTGGTTATATGCTTTTTAGCATAAAAAATTGCTTTATCAAAGCATTTGAAGGAGTTTATTATACTCCTGCTACGCTACGTTTATTAGTACATAGTAGCACAAACTTTGCATGCTTCGTGAGCGTAGCAAAGTATTATGCCCAGGGTTATTCCAGACTCACACAAGTAGCAGCAACTGCTTTCAAACATCCAGGCAACGCTTTCGCTACAGGGTCTAAAACAGCTGAAAAATATGCAATTGGTCTTTTCATGTTTCCGTGTCTCTGCACCAAGACTGAAAACGCACACCCATCTCTTTCACTGCAATACAACTCAAAGTCTTTTTCATAGTCAGGCATTCCCAATGCCGGAGCTTCACACAATTTCTTTTTCAGTTCTCTGAATGCTTTCATCTCCTCATCATTCATTTCAAAAGGATCTTTAACATCCTTCTTTGTCAATTTCTGTAACGGTTTTGCAATTAATGAAAATCCACTTATCCATTGTCGACAATATCCAACCATTCCCAGAAACATTCTTACCTCTCTTTGTGTCATTGGAGCTCTCATTCCTTGAATTATTTTTATTCTCTCGGTCGTTACCTTTCGCACTCCTTTTTCAATTTTATGCCCTAAATATTGGACCTCTTGTTGACAAAACTGCAATTTTGATGGGGACACTTTATGTCCTCTTTTTGCTAAATGATTCAGCAAAGCAATTGTATCATTGACACATGCTTCCTTCGTTTTTGATGCCACCAGTAGGTCATCAATATACTGAACCATTACTGACTTTTCTGGCATTCTTAAATCTTCCAAGGATTTCTTTAAAATCTGATTAAAGATCGAGGGGCTTTCTGTGTACCCCTGAGGAATTCGGCACCATGCCAAAATACGCTCTCCGAACCTGAACGCAAATAATGGCTGGCTATCTGGATGCAATGGAATAGAGAAAAATGCATGACATAAATCAATCACTGTGTACCATTCTGCTTCACGTGGAATCTGGTATAGAAACACAGCAGGGTTCGGTACTATTGGGCAACAAGGCACAACAATTTTGTTTACCTTCCTCAAATCCTGTACAATTCTATATGTTCCGTTCGGCTTTTTCAGTCCCATTATCGGCGAATTACATGGACTGCTCATTATTTCATTTATAATCCCTTGTTCAATCATTTTATTTATTACTGGTGTTATTCCTTCAATTATTTCTGGTGTCAATTTATACTGGGGCGTATTTGGGTAACTCGTTCCCTCTTTTACAGAGATTTTAACAGGGTCTACTCCTTTCATTAACCCTATATCTTCTCCTGTAAAGTCCCACACTTCCTGTTTCACTGTCTCTTTCAGTTCAATTGGGATTTTCTCTGCATCAAATACAGGAAACAAATCATTCACTTCTGGTTCTAAATTTACCATTGTGATTTTATACAATACATCTTCATCTGGAGTCTGAAATGCAATTCCATCTGGAGTACAATAGATGGTGCAGTTCATTTTGCAAAGTAGTTCGCGTCCTAATAGGTTCACAGGACTGCAATCACACACCACAAATCGGTGCATTTCACTAAATGGACCAATCTTTACCTCCACTAATTTAGTAAGAGGCGCCCTAATTTGCTGATTCGATACTCCAACTACTTGGATATTTTCACCTGAGAGAGGAAGGTTTGGAATTTCCACTGACCTGACAGTAGAACGGGTAGCTCCAGTGTCCACAAGGAATGTTACATTTGCACCATTCACTTCTCCATCCACAAATGGACCTGTTTGATCTACCTCTAGAGTTGCGCCAAGCACGCACTCTTCCTCCTCTCCTAGGCACCGTCATAAACTTTCATCCGACTCATCACCATCCTGTCGTAACCAGTATTGAGAAATGGCAGCTGCGCGCTGGCAATTGTGTTACCTGCTCTCCTCCGTAGAATCCTGTTTCTGCACTGTATTTCTGTTGATTAACACTCTTGGGAAGTGGTGGTTGTGGCACCTGACTTTGTTGGGTAACTACCTCACTCTGC
This sequence comes from Calotriton arnoldi, assembly GCA_963921515.1. NCBI lineage: Eukaryota > Metazoa > Chordata > Amphibia > Caudata > Salamandridae > Calotriton > Calotriton arnoldi. The sequence continues at coordinate 118,906 of CAWUFW010016263.1, read as the reverse complement.
ACCTCTGGATTTAATGATTGATTTTCCGTATTAAGTTTTGGAGGAAATTTACACTAGTTTCTCCAATGCCCTAGCTTTCCGCAGTTGTGGCATGGCCACTTTTTCTTTGCCTCTTCTATGCTCATTTGTCCTTTTCCCTTACCTATATTTGGTCTAAATCTAGTCTGTCCTGCTTCATTAACTGGATTACTCAATTGAGCTTCTTGCTTCTCTGCATCTTTCACCTGTGCCAACATGGCTTTCTCTTTCAATTTACGCTGTCTACTCTCAATATCATCACTGCAATATTTAGCATATCTCAAAACTTCATCAACTGTGCTATTCTGCCAACAAATCATATGCTGTTTAATCATTTCACTTATCTCCGGTTTCAACCCATACACGAATCTATATACAAAATGACTCATATCCTTCTCATTTAGTGTCTCATAGCCACTATACTGTTTAAAAACTAACAGTAGCCTAACGTAGTATGCATGCACTGATTCTTTACTTTCCTGTGTGGTTCTGTCTATTTTTACCCAATCCGTTTCTTTAGGTGGAATCTTATTTTTCAAAAAGGTAATTACTTGATCATATTTCCTCATCACTTCTGGTCCTGGCGCTCCTGTTTTAGCAACCCTTGGATATTCTACAGTTGGCCAATCAATAGTAATCTTACATTCTGTCCACAAATCAGCTGGTACTACTATATCAAACAATCCATCCAAGTCTATCCACAACACCTTTGAAACTTTAACAAATCTCTCTACTTGTCTGTACCATTCTACTGGCTTCTCTCTCAACTTTGGGAAGTCATTTGTAAATGACAGTATATCCTGTCTAGACCATGGAACATGCACATAACTACCTCCTGGAGTTTCTCTCATCGGGTACTCCTTACAATTGGTTCCTTGTCTGTCACCACAAAAGCCAAAGACGCTTTATCTGTTATTTTCTCATTCCTTTTCGTCCATCTACTTCTCCATCTATCCACATCACCCCATTTCCTCAGTAAAACAATTAATTCTTTTATTTGGGTCAATCGTCCTGATGTGTTCAAATTTTCTATATCTTTCTTGCAAAAATCTACTCTATATGGTTTCTGCAACGTTCTCACCTTTACAAATTCTACTCCTAGTTCATTCGCTGTCTCTTCTAATTTGTCATGTAAATTTCTAGCTCTCCATGTAATGCTCTTACACAAGAACATAACCTCGTCATCCTGATAACTTTTCAGTTTTTCTGTGCCAATCGTCCCTAAGATCAATTCTTCCATGTCTATTTTTAACCTAATTACATCTAATGGTTTTGCTTCTGTCTCTTTCGTTTTTAGAGTTTTCATCCATTCATTCAATTCATCTGGAGTTGGACCTACAGGCGTACTATTTAATTCTATCCAATTTCTACTTCTTTCTCGTGTCTCTGATGCAGACTCAGTTACCATAGGTATTCTCCTGAACTCATTCTCATTTATCGTCAAATTAGTAGGTGGGCTTGATCTATAAGTACTAACCAAATTGCTTGCACCTTCATTGTCAAGTTCCATCCCTTCTCTCCTTCTTTGCAAATGTGAATTCATAGGAATCACTAAAGAATGTTCGTCAATTTTCTGATTCACAAAAACTGGTATTACTGGACCTATCGTTACTGGTACAGTTACAGCTTCCATATTCATTGTTAATTCTCTTATCTTTTCAGTTAATTCTCTTGTGGTTTTCGCTAATTCTGTTGTATTGTCACTTTCTATCTTCTCCTTTTGTGGAGTTTTCAATTGATCTTGTGACTTATTTATCTCATATCCTCGTTCGGGATTTTTATTCCTCCCAGTTTCCATTAGCGGTGCATTAGGTGTCACCACCGCAGAATTCTGTTGGTTTGGAGGTGGGTTTCTGTTTAAAATATCTTCCAGCAATTCATCTTCCGTCTCATTACCACCATACCCATACTTTTCAGTAACCACATGTTTCTTTTTCTCTGTACACTTTCTCTTTGCTTCTTCCTCAACTGTAAAAGCTGGAAACAAACCTCCTGTCATATTAGCATATCTCCAACGCTTTATTCTGTCCTCATGATTCACTCCCCATAACCTTCCGGGCACAAACTCATGATTCTTTAATCCTCTGAATCTCTCTCGTTCATACATCTCATCTTCCCATTCACTTAAAGCTTCAAACTGTGTCGGTCTAGGTTTAGGTTCTAACATCGCCATCTTCTCCCTCAAATTCCGAAGTACAGCTACACTAAATGAACCATTCTCAGGAAAAGCCAATGCTCCATCATTCTTAGTATATTTTGTCCAATTTTCTAACCATATGCATGTATGATATCCGTACTTCAGCATCATATGCGAAGCTGGTGATTTCGGTGGAGGAATTACTTGTCCCTCTGTAGTCACTACCTTTTTGTCTTTCTTAAAGAAGTTCTTAACTTTCGACATCCACGACGTTTTCTCTCTACCATACTTATAATAAGACATGATTCACAATCTCTTTCTCTCCTCAAACGTCCGCAATTCAACACTGTTCTCTATGCGTTAATCCAACCAATCCTAGCGCGACTCACACCAACACTCCAATCCTAAACTTCCACGTCACTAGTCTATCCGACCAATCCCAGCGCGACTCACACCAACGCTCCAATCAGAGCGGTTTCTGTTTAACAGCGCACTGTCCAATCCCAGTGCGGCTTTTGTCTATGTCAGTTCTGCTCCTGTTTCTGTATGACTAGCACACTGTCCAATCCCAGCGCGGCTTTTGTCTACGTCAGTTCTGCTCCTGACCCCTCCTTTACAAAATGTATCGGCAATCTCTTTTTCAACAGTTCTCTGTTAGTTACAACATTAAAAACACATTTCCATTGTCTGATTTCGCTAAACAAAAGTGACAGTTTTATTCTAGCTTGCAAGAATACAGTTTTGTTCGATAAGTGTAGCACTTCCCTCTACCTTACCCTTCTTTCAAGCAAGGGGTAAACCCGTTTCTCTGGGGATAAAACACATGTGGAGACTACACTGCTCCTGAGAATTAAGGCCAGAGTTTCACAAGAAAACCAGTTGCTATTTCACTCACACACCTTTTATACGGAAAATGTCCCTATCATAACACAACCTGTGTTATCACCAATATGAACTCAGACAATGCACTATTCCATGTGACTTCTCTTGCCACACGTGTTCCAATTCCTACTTCCCGGAAGCGTTAAAACTTCGACTTACATATAACATAACGCGACTCAACATAAAGTGTTAGACATAAAATAATCAATAATCAATAATTAATAATCACCAAACTAATCTAAGTAACCATAACTCTGCTACCAAGAAATCTGATCCAGCGCTAACAATAAAATTTCTTCTCCTATATGCTTTGGACATCCAGGTACAAATATCCCTCTGAAACACAGACTATATCCATATGACGGTGGGGCCCATAACACCGCCTATACATTCACTCTCTCATATATTCCCTGGATTTCATCCGTCCTTACCTAGGAGAAAAAACAGTAGAACGATTCGCTGGAAGGAGACGGGATACCTCTTTTTAAAACGACATAATATTTCTCATTGCTTTTAAGGTATTCCGCTCATTGGTCGATGGACCAACTAGTAGGAATCAGTTGATGGTGATTAAGACCAGCTCAATCACAATAAACCTTTTAACATTTTACATTTATCATTGAGCTAAAGAACCACTGAGTCAGGGTTTTAAAGATAATAAAGTTTTATATAAATTTTAGAAGTATGAATAAGTTTCAGATTTATTATTCAGGTTATTACATTTAGCATCATTATAAGAATACATTGAAATTGCAATGCATACCTATTAGATGGAAAAATAAAGTTCGTCATAGCAAGAACTCCCAAAGGATCTATCTATCTGTCCTGGAAAACAGGCCTTCTCGTTCCTTTCCCCTTCAGTATTTTAAGCATAAAAGTCTAATAGTTCTAAATGAAAAATCTATTAAGAGTAAAAAGGTTCTCCAAAAGCAGCATCTCATGCTCAATAGAAAATATAAAATAGCAGCAGCATCATCAGCTCGTCAGCTATCAGCAGCAGCAACTCCATAAACAGCTAAAGGCAGCAACCCCAAAAGCAGCTAACAACAGCTAATCCCTCCCATCCAAGAGAGGTCTTCTTATACCCTAATACTAGCTTACTAAGTGAAAATGTTACATCTTTATGGCGAGATTCTCTCTAATTGGTCCATTCGGGTCAGTATACATCTTATTATCAATATCCTTGTTCCAACCAGTTCTTTGTGGAAAGTTCATGCTTTTGTCGTTACTCACGGGTTCATGACATTACCCATCCGCTCTTGTAGTCCAAATTGTATCATTTTCCGATACTTTTAGGTTCAACAGTTCTTTGTCTATTCATTTATTCACTGCGACTTCTCACGCTTCTTGCTGATTTTCCTTGGCACACGTTTACTCTATAAGGTCATCACAGCCTTGACCATACTTCCATCCTAGGCTTTTGGAACGATCACATGATCCCTCTTGTTCACGGCCTTTCTCTCTTTTCATAACTTCACTCGTGCCTGCGTATTCTAGCTCATGGCGGCCATTTTATATCGCTGCTCAATAGGCCTAAGCGCACTATTATAAAGATAAACAAAACATAGTTAAGAATAAAGAATATAAACCTTTTCGTTTCCCTCCCGTCATTCTACGTACCCCAATTAGGTATTACCTAGCAAAAGCGACATATAAAGCCATCCCTTACTTACCACCGCTTTATTTTGCCACTACACATTTTATTTTAAAAGCACAATTCATGCATTTTATTATTCTTTTAGTACGCAAATATTAGACTTATGTTATCCACGTCAACAATTGTAAGTAAATTAGTTTGCACATAAATAGCGTGTTACCTTTAACCCTTCACATGTAACATACATGGTTGGTTATTTACTAAGACGAACTTGTGTGTTATTTATTTAACGTAAATATTAGGAGGTTAAAATTTTTCGTTTACCCTGCTCCATCAATACCGACCTCACAGTTATGGTACCCCATGCTGTGGATACACTTTTGAATAAGACAAGGACACAGCACCTCACCAGTGCACGTCTGACCGGTTAGTTACGAGCTAACGCTCTTTCAAAAGCACATTACTATCAAACGTTGTGCCACTCTGAATCCAGCCACGCTACTACCCCTCCCTTCTGAGAATGAGGACATTGACATACATGATTGTATCTTCCGGACGGAAGAAGAGACGAAAGGACGGGTAGACCTGACTGATGTTCCCTTATCTGACCCCCAGGGGAACTATATGTCGATGGCTCTTGTTTCAAATTACCAGATGGCACCACCACTGCAGCATACGCAATTACTACACTGCGTACGGTAGTTGAGACATCACGAGTTCCCTATCAGTCCACTCAGGCAGCTGAATTAGTCGCCCTTATTCGAGCTTGTGAATTGAGCGAGGGACTGGTTGTTAATATTTATACTGACAGCCATTACGCCTTTGGGGTCGCCCATAATGTTAGGCGGCTCTGGGCAAAGAGAGTGTTCCTTACTTCCCATGGGACACGCATTCAGCATGGTCCTCTTATACATAGGCTTCTGTCCGCTCTGACACTCCCTAAGAAATTAGCAATTGTAAAGTGCAGCGCTCATAAGAAAGTTACTGACAATGTGGGTAAAGGGAAAGCTTTTGCAGATCAGACAGCTAGGGAAACAACCCGAACAAAGATGAAAAGGATGTTTGTAGCAGGTCCAGCTAGGTGGGTGCCCGAGTTCTCCATGTTTGAGGATACACTTGAGAACGTGAAGGAGATACAGAGTGAGGCCACGGTGGAGGAATTAGCAGTGTGGCAAGAAAGTACAGCGAACTTGAATGATGAGGGATGTTGGATTGATAAGTCAGGGAAGCAAAGATGGATGTTGCCGGATGCATATGTTCTTCCTGTAGTGACAATGGCCCACGGCCCAGCCCATATCAGTACTAATGGCATTTGCAAGCTGTTAGTCCCCGTATGGCAAAATGACAACATCTGCAAGACAGCTACACATTTAATGAAATACTGCATGGTGTGCATGATGCACAATCCTGGCAAGGGTACCCCTACACCACCCGGTAATTTTGCACCTCCCACTTTTCCTTTTGAGGTCCTTCAAATGGATTTAAACGAAATGGACAGGGTCAGTAATTTGAAGTATGTGTTGGTGGTTGTCTGTGCATTCAGTAAATGGGTTGAGGCCTTCCCCACTAAGGAAAATACAGCCATTGCGACTGCAAAGATACTCCTGAAGGAGTACTTTCCTCGCTTCGGCTTGCCCCGTTTGATCTGGAGTGATTTCAATGCCAAGGTTATCCAGCTAGTTTGTGAGGGACTGCACATCAGAGAGAAGTTCCATGCTGCGAATCAACCCCAGTCAGCAGGTTTGGTTGAGAAGTACAATGGTACTCTCAAACTGAAATTGGCAAAGATTCAGGAGACCACAGGGTTGCAATGGCCTGATGCTTTACCATTAGCTCTTTTGTCGACAAGAACAATGGCACATTCTAGGACAGGATTGTCACCCTACGAGGTCGTGTTCGGACGCCTGGCGAATGTCTGGGGCATTCCGCGACATCGTAGGTTTTCAGAGATTGAGTACCCTTTGTTAACCGATTACCTGTATCAGTTAACTGAAAATTTGCTTTCTATTCACCAACAGATAAAGGAGTCGCTTCCGCCTGTACCAGAGGGGCCTGGTCATAACATCCAGCCGGGGGACTGGGTGCTACTCAAGAACTTTCAGCGGAAGAAGTGCTTGGAGCCCCGTTGGAAGGGGCCCGAGCAAGTGCTCTTCACCACCAGGACAGCTGTAAAAGTCGCTGGCCGAAAGAATTGGATACATTCCAGTCACTGCCGCCGAGTACCCTTGCCCTTACCCTATGACCAATGGGTGAGGGATGGTATTGGGGACGGTGAGGGAGAAAAGATACCTCAGTTCGTCCCATTCAGTGACGCGCAGCTTATATGGACCCAAACGGATGCTGAGAACGACGACGTGTTAAATGCAGCGGTCCCCCTGAAATCAGAGCCATTAAAGAGCCCCTTTTCGTTGACCCCTCTGTGCCTGGAGTCACCAGGTACAATTTGCGTCCGCGGCTGAGGAATAGTGCACCAAAGGAAAAGTCAGACTAGTCAGGGATGGACTGTGCAAGTTAGGGTGTACTTTGCTATAGTACCAACGATGTTAGCATAGGGTGAGGTGAACTTGGTGCACTGTTCTGACATTGGACAGGATAGCTCGAATGTGCTCCCACTTTGGGGGGGTACATTATCCTGGACGACGTGGAATTCATCGAGAGCTAGGACTGAGCAGCTCCACCGCCGGTGCTCAAGAGCGCCAACGTTGATGAACTATAGGAGTCTGCCAGTGAGGCTCTGATGGACACTGGGAACACTTGCCCTTGCCGTCAGTTTTTTTTGCATTCCTTTTTCCTTGTTTCATAATGTATCCGTTTGGTCGGCCTATTGAGGAGGAGGAGCAGCCATTTGCATCACCGCGATTAGCGCAACAGGGCTGGTCCAAAAAGAGTAAAATAGTCTTTGTATTGATAGTTGTGATTGCATTAATAACAGTACTTGGAATAGCTTGGTTCCTGGAGGAAAAGTATCCTGTACATTCTTTGGTTGGTACAACACCTACTCCCCCGGAACACATTTTTGTTACCCTGTCCCCTCACAAAGGAGAGCACCGAAAGACTTACGCAGATAATGTTTTTATACAAATGTTGCATCAAGCTCATGGCGTGTCCAATACAAGAAATTGTTGGGTTTGTGGATTGCTCCCCTCAGTTACTCCTAAAGGTGATAATTTGTTGTCTATGCCATTGTCATACCTTGGAAGTTGTGAGGGTTGGTTTGAGTTGTTTGTCATGGTACACTACCACTTCCGGCTGTATAATCAAGAGGGGGGGAGGGAGAAGCTTTGATCCATTCAGCTTCCTGTCATAGGTTCAACATCAAAGGAGGGAATGGATCACTTGTACCTGCAATACCAGGGTCAGGTGTGGTAACCCACTTAAAAACCCTCAAGCAAGTACAACAACGAGGGCGGTATATCTTGATTCTCCGCCTCTAGGGACGTGAAAGCATCATCATTGGGTTTTGTTTTGAAATGCTTTCCTCCACCTGGAGGTAGGACCACCGGTTTGTACAGTAGTGACCAGAAATAGGGTGAGAAGTCAGTGAAGGTAGGTGAGAGGGAATTATAATTGCCTTCTTCTGCTTCCCAAACACTCTTTATTCGGAAGGAGTTGTGGCAAGGTTAAAAAGAGAGTTGGTGCTTCTATAGAAAGGTTACTGTTCTATAGCACCGTCCTGTTCTAGTAAAGGTCAAAAGGTCGACATGTTTCAGCCCTGTATTCTCACCCAGGGGGGGTCGGAGGGCTTTCTTCAGGACCTACGTAGAAAACAAGGGTCACAGATATTTAAAGTACCCTGAGAGGGTCAGAGGCACGAACAAGCAGGGAAGCCTGCTACAATCAGGCAGGACCCTCGGCCCGCCGGCTCTCCGTTGAAGCCGCATTTTGGCTACATTCAGTTACAGCTACCACTGACCTGTGACCAAGAAGAAGTGTGAGTCAATATACCACCCTCTCAGGGTACTTTAAATATCTGTGACCCTTGTTTTCTACGTAGGTCCTGAAGAAAGCCCTCCGACCCCTCCTGTGCGAGAATACGGGGCTGAAACATGTCGACCTTTTGACCTTTATTAGAAGAGGACGGTACTATAGAACAGTAACTTTTCTATAGAAGAATCAACTCTCTTTTTAACCTTGCCACAACTCCACAAGCAGTCAAGTGGTACTGTCGAAGTATTCTTTTACACACTCTTACATACCTTTGTGATTTTGCCACAAAACATCCAAAATCGGAATAAAAAAGGAATAAAATGGCAACAAAACTGATTACAAATAGAAATAACTCTGCTCTCTTTTACAAATAGGAAATTGGGTGCTTAGGATGGATTCACAAAGACGCGTAAGACTATGTAACTTTCACAAAGCTGCATCAATGTCATCCAAAGGACCATTCAGATCCACAGGTTTTACGTCCATATACCCGACGTCCAGCGGACGGGTGACCCTGTGGGGCACAGTGCCATACTGTCCGTGTACCATACTGAGAAGACAGTCAGGACCATGAATCTACATGCTATCTACATACATTTGTTGGACCACCGTCTGATTTATTGGGAACACAAAACAGGTAAGGTGGAATTCTTCATTTTATGTATTTATATAATTTATTTCAAAAGAAGAATTTCTCCATAAGTTAAATGTGTATCTTTAAAAAATGTTTCTTGCCAAAATTGATGCCCTGGTTGAAATGCGGTGTCTTGTGAGATCCAACTGCCATCACCTGTAAAAACTGGAATCTGGGGTGAGTTCTGAGAAAATACTGTGACTGTGAGACCGTCTGTGGGAAATACTACAACAAAGAAGCCATTTAAAAACACTCACGGTGATTCTCTGTTAGAATCCATCATTGTTCCTGAAAGCTTCCGTTTGTACGTTGACTGTAAAATCTTGTTGGAATTGCCAACACTGCAGCATTCTACATGGACAGAACATTGTTTTTCTCACTTTTTGTGAGGAATACATACCTGTGCTGCAAAATTCTGGATTTTAGCTAGCAAATTTCAGAAATTTCGTTTGACTTCCTTTTATCCAAAAATTCTCGAGCAAAGGTTAAAATTCCTGGTTTAAAAACACAGAATTACCGAGACAAAATGTATTTTTTGACAGAAAAATTTGAAGTGCAATAATTTTTTACTCTGCAGACATTACTGCCAAAACTCCAAATTTCTAGGGGTATGTTGGAAAATGTTTATGTAGAAAAAAACTGGACACTTCGCTCATGTCTTGTATATGTGTATATGTGTATATGTTTGTACGCATGTATGTATGTATATATGTATGTACAAATGTATGTATGTATTTATGTATGTATGTACGAATGAATGTATGTATTTATAAATGTATGCACCGGCGTATGTATATATGTATGTATGTATGTGGCATTTCTGTCACGCGAACCTAGCCAAAAAGCAGCGGAACATTGTACATGGTCAAAGACAAGCAGAAAGCCAATGAGTAATAGGAGAGGAATCTGGGTTTAGAAACCACTGCTTATCAGTCGGCACTATTACATAATCACTGCAGAGTATGTAAGGGCGGCGAGTGGTATGCAGTGGTTTGGAAACCACTGCACAAGTTAATTCTGCCGGCGGAGGAGCAGAATTTCAATTGATCGGTGATTTCGCTTTACAAGAGTAACGTGGAATTACCAAAACTCTGCCGATTCTGCCAATAGAATTGAAACCGCCTCCCAGGCCAAATGATGTGCAAGCAGTGTTTGAGCATTGGAAGTCTGAAGCGGGAAAGATTTTCAAGGAGAGTTGTGTATCAGTGGCATATTGGTGAATCTTGATGCTGTTATCTATTAGTAGAGCGCCAAGCGGCTACGTACAGATTGAAGATGACAGGAGAGAGTACAGAGCCCTGGGGGGCTCTACAGGAGATAGGATTTTTTTGTGAGCAGGTAGTGCACCCTGTGAACCAACCGATGTTGGTTGGAATGGTCAGAGTAGAACCAGTGAAGGACATTGCCGGAGAGACCCACTTGAGACTCCAGTGTGCGTATGAGGGTGGATAATGCACTTTGGAGAACGCATCTGGTCCAGGAGGCACAGGTCATCGTCATCTGTGGCAAAGAGGGCATTGTCTATGATGTGATCTCTATGCTACAGTGTTATCTGAATCCACACTGGTAGATGTACAGTACGTGGTCAGCGTTGATGTGACCATGGAGTTGAGGATAATCTAGTTTTTCGGTGATTGTTAGAACTGGGGGTCTCTAGTTGGCAGAGGTAGGTACCTTTGTCCAAATAGGGACCCTTGCTTCTAGTCAGGGTAAGGGGGATACACTACTAAAATAACCCTGCTCACCACCTTGGTAGCTTGGCACGAGCAGGCAGGCTTATCTCAGAGGCAGTGTGTAAAGCATTTGTGAACACATACAGTAATATAGTGACAACACTACAGATGGACACCACACAGGTTGTATATCAAAAATAAGTATTTTTTATATAGACTTAACACAAGACCACAAACGACAAAAATCCACAATACTGTACTTAGAAATGGTAGAAATAGCTTAGTTCTCTTTAGATGGTAAGTGCGACACTTATTGTTCAATGTACCTTTGGATGCGTAACGCTATACAACGAAAGTGTTGCAGGGAAGGTGATGCGTCGGCTCCTTACACGCAAGAACGCTGATGCGTCGGTTCCCTACTGCTGCGCAGGGGATGGTGATGCGTCGGTTCTCGGCGTGGGGAGGTGATGCGTCGGTTTCTTACTGCGCTTCTGTGGCGATGCGACCAGCAGCGCCGTGATGCGATGACGATCCGATGCAATGCAACAAAAAATGGTGTCTTCTCCTTGATGCGACAACCACGAGGTGATGCGTGCACACCCGGCGGCCGTGCGGCGATTCTGCGAATCTTCTGAGCCGCGACAGGCCCTGCGACACGCTTCTCCGGTGATGCGACGGCATCTGCTGCGACGGCGACACTCTTCTCCGGCGATGCGAGGCGCTTCGGTGATGCGATGCGACAGCAGCAGCAGCGGCGGCACCCTTACTCAGTGATGCGACGACAGCGGCTGCGGCAGCGACACGCTTCTCCGGTGATGCGACGGCGTCTGCTGCGACGGCGACACTCTTCTCCGGTGATGCAAGGTGCTTCGGTGATGCGATGCGACAGCGGCGGCACCCTTACTCAGTGGTACGACGACAGCGGCTGTGGCGGCGTCACGCTTCTTCTCAGTGAGTCGCGCTTCCAGCTCCCTGCTACACGCAGTCAGTCAGAAGGCCCAGCACAACAGCAGGCACTTCAAATTCCCAGCAAGGGTATTCAGGGGAGCTGGTTGGTGAAGTCTGTTGTCCCTGAGACTTCAGCAGGAGGCAAGCTCAATCTTCAAGCCCTTGGAGATCCTTTACAAGTTGATGAAAGTAGCACAAAGTTCCTTTCTCCTTTCTTTGGCAGTCAGGCAACCACTGCAGGCCAATCCCCCAAACAGCACTCAGCTTAGGGATCGTCTCCTCCTCAGTTTCTCTCTGGTTCCTCTCCTCAGCAAAGGTTCTTCTTGTTTCCCAAAAGTGATCTAAAGTTCTGGGGTCTTGGTCCCCCTTTTATACTCATATTCTCTTTGTTCTCTGAAGGCAGAGAGGCCTTTGCCTAGTCCAAACCAGTTCTGGTCAGTCCTGGAGCACTTTGTTTACAGGACTCCTTCTTTCCTTTGACAGTGTAGGCCAGGGACATCAGACGCACCACAGGAGGTGGAGCCAGCATTGTGGAAGGCAGAGCCAGCCCTATTCAGACCCCAGGTGCAACGCCTCCCACCACTCTACATGGAGATCTCTCTATTCAGCCCTGTGCTGACTCACCCTGTCTCCTGGAATCCCCCAGCCCCTGTCACTCAAACTCCAGACAAGGAATACACAACCTAGCAGAGGCAGGCTTGGATAGTTAGGCAAGAAAATACCTACTTTCTAAAAGTGGTATTTTCAAACACAGAATGTTAAAACCAACTTCACTAAAAGATGTATTTTATCATTCTGAGTTCAGGCATACTAAATTCGTTTTTCTACCATGTTCCCTGCGTCAGTTAGGATTATAAGATGTTATAATCAAACTGCCCATTCTGGCCTATGGGGAACAGGTAGCCTTGCAATAGTGAAAAACGAAAATGGCTGTAATTCACTATTAGGACATGCCACACACACCAGGGCATGTCCTACCTTACACATAAAATGCACCCTGCCCTAGGGCCTACCTTAGGGGTGACTAATATGCAGGAAAGGGAAGGTTTGGGGACTGCTAAGTGGGTGCACTTACCAAGTCGACATGGCAGTACCAGACTGCACACAGGCTCTGCAATGGCAGGCCTGAGACACACTTTACAAGCTGCTCCTGTGGGTGGCACAACCAGTGCTGCAAGCCCACCAGCAGCATTTGAGTCACAAGCCCTGGGCACAACCAGTGCACTGTACTAGGGTCTGACAGTGAATCAAATAGGCCAAACATGGAGTCACTAATCCATACATCAATTTACCATAGGGAGCACTTGCACTGTGGCACTGAATAGCAGTGGCACAGTGCCCAAAGCATCTATAACCAGCAAAAACACATGAGGCAACCGCAAAAAATGGAAGGGAGACCCACGCCAATGGTGCCAGGTCTAACACGTGTCCCTTCCAGCTGAAATGTGGGGAGAACTACCCTACCTCCTGGGAGTTCTCATCACTAAGGCGGAAAAATCTAGACAGACCATCAGCATTGGCGTGTTCTGTACCAGGGCGGTGTTCCACCGTGAAATCCATCCCCTGTAGGGAAATGGACCCCCTCAACAGCTTTGGATTCTCACCCCTCATCTGCATTAACCATCTGAGGGGCCTGTGGTCTGTCTGAACCCGGAAGTGAGTCCCAAACAAGTATGGTCTCAACTTCTTCAGTGCCCAGACCACAGCAAATGCCTCACGCTCAATCGCACTCCACCTCTGTTCCCGTGGAAGTAACCTTCTACTGATGAAGGCTACAGGTTGGTCTAGGCCCTCCTCATTTATCTGTGACAAAACAGCCCCCACACCATGCTCTGAAGTGTCTGTTTGAACGATAAACTCTTTTGAGAAGGTGGGTGCCAGGAGCACGGGCGCCGTGCACATGGCAGTTTTCAGGGCCTCAAAAGCTTTCTGACAGGTGTCAGTCCAAATCACTTTCTTGGGCTGCTTCCTGGAAGTCAGCTCTGTCAAGGGGGCAACGATGCTGCCATACCCCTTGACAAACCTCCTGTAATACCCGGTGAGTCCTAAAAAGGCTCTCACCTCTGTCTGGGTCTTGGGGGGTTCCCAAGCCAGGATGGTCTCAATCTTGGGCTGCAGGGGCGCCACCTGGCCGCTCCCAACCTGGTATCCCAAGTACACCACTGAACACTGCCCGATCTGGCACTTACTCGCCTTGATCGTGAAGCCTGCCCTCCGCAGCACCATCAACACTTCCCAGAGGTGACGCAGATGTTCTTCCCAACTGGCGCTGAACACTGCAATGTCATCCAGGTAGGCGGCACTGAACTCTTCCAGTCCAGCCAACACCTGGTTGACCAACCTCTGAAAAGTGGCAGGGGCATTCTTCATCCCAAAGGGCATAACCCTGAACTGATAGTGCCCATCTGGTGTGGAGAATGCTGACCTTTCTATTGCCCCATCAGTCAAGGCGATCTGCCAGTACCCAGACGTTAAGTCAAACGTGCTGAGGTACCGAGCAGCCCCTAACCGATCGATGAGCTCATCAGCTCTGGGGATGGGGTGCGCGTCAGTCCTCGTGACTGAATTGAGCCCTCAGTAGTCCACACAGAACCGGAGTTCTGGCGTGGCACCCGGTGCGGCAGCCTTTGGGACCAAGACCACTGGGCTGGCTCAAGGACTGTTAGAGGACTCATTCACCCCTAACGCAAGCATCTTGGAGACCTCCTCCTTGATGCAAGCTCTCAGCCTGTCAGTTACCCTGTAAGTTTTGTGCTTAACAGGAGGACTGTCTCCAGTGTCCACATCATGGACGCACCAATCAGTGACACTGGGAATCAGGGAGAACAGATCAGAAAACTGTCCCAGCAACTGGTGACAGTCATTCTGTTGCTCAGGGGTCAGGGTGGAAGAGAGGTTCATACCATCCACTGACCCATCTTGCTCTGTCGCCGACAGGAGGTCAGGAAGAGGCTCAGTCTCCTCCTCCATTCCAGCATCTGTTGCTAAGAGCATGCCCACTTCGGCACCTCAAATGGTCCGGTCCACTTATCCTGGAGCGTGCAGGGTATTCCACTGGGGCCATGACCCACACTTTCTGACCAGGCTGAAGCTCAACCAGAGTGGCATTCTGGTCGTACCACCGCTTCATCTCCTCCTGGCTGGCTTCCAGATTCGCCTCAGCGAGTTGTCTGAAACGCCTAGTCTGGTTCCTGAAGGCCAGCATGTAGCTATATACATCCTGGGGAGGTTTCCTGGGAGATTGCTCCCAGCCTTCCTTGACCAAACTCAGAGGTCCTCTCACTGGGTGACCATAGAGAAGCTCAAAGGGGCTGAACCCTAGAGATTTCTGTGGCACCTCACGGTATGCAAAGAGAAGGCATGGTAAGAGGACGTCCCACTTACGCCTCATGGGTTCAGAATCATGCCCTTGAGGGTCCGGTTGAACCTTTCAACCAGCCTATTACCTTGGGGGTGGTAAGGAGTGGTGAACTTGTATGTTACACCGCACTCCTGCCACAGGGATTTCATATACTTGGAAATGAAGTTTGTATCTCGGTCAGACACCACCTCTCTAGGGAACTCCACACGGGAGAAAATTCCCATCAGTGCCCGTCCCACCACGGGGGCCGTCACTGTCCTGAGAGGGATGGCTTCCGGGTATCGGGTGGCATGGTCCACCAAGACCAGGATGAACCTGTTGCCCATGGCTGTCTTGGGGTCCAGTGGCCCCACAATGTCAATACCCACCCGTTCAAAGGGGGTGCTGACCACAGGGAATGGCTGGAGAGGAGCCTTCTGCTTCCTCCCACTCTTTCCACTTGCCTGGCAAGTCTGACAGGTCCTGCAATGAGTGTCTGCACTCTTGCACATTTGGGGCCAATAAAAGTGGGTGACAAGCCTCTCAAAGGTCTTGTCCTGCCCCAAATGTCCTGCTAACGGCACATCATGAGCCAGCCCCAGTAGGAAGGCTCTGAAGCGCTGGGGTACCACCAGCACACGGGCTGACCCAGGCTCAGCAACCTTAGGCTCACTATACAGGAGACCATTCTCCCAATAGATCCAATGTGATCCAGACTGATCCCCTGCTGCCTGGTTTGCAGCCTGCTGCCGCAAACTCACAAGAGAAGGGCACTTCTTCTGCTCCTCGCAGAACTCTTCCCTGGAGGGTCCTCCTTCCTGCTGCCAATGGGTCAGCTCAGGGAGGTCCCCCAGTTCAGCTACCTGTTCCCCTGTAGGCTCCAGGGCATCCCCCTCAAGGTCTGCCTCCTCCTGGACCTTGGGAACTTCGGGGGCCGGTTTCCCGCGCCCCCTGCCTCTTCTCTTTAAGGCAGGCACCTGGGCCACTCTCTCAGGCTCCAGGTCCTCTTGAACACCCTTACTGGCTGCCATGGACCGTGTGGTCACACACGCCCAGTCAGGCAAACCCAACATCTCCAAATGAGCACTTCGCTCCACCTTGGCCCAAGGGGAGCTCTCCAAATCGTTACCCAACAGACAATCAACAGGCATGGCTTGCCTCACAGCTACTTGAAGAGTACCAGAGGACCTCCCCCCTCAAAGGGAACCTGAGCTACCTTGCAGTGGCTCTCTGTGTTGTCAGCGGCAACAACTGGGTAAAATGCATTGGGGACCACCTGCTCTTCAGACACCAGGTGACACTTGACAGCTGTCACACTGGCTCCTGTGTCTCTCAGAGCCTCCACTCTATGGCCATTGATGGTCACCCACTGCCTGTACTTTTTAGTGTTATCAGGCAGCTGGGTCCTGGGGACCATCTCACAGTCTCCTAAAGAGACAAGGGACATCTCTGCGGGACCCCACCCACTTTGGACACCCATCTCCTCCCCCTGAGCTACACTCGCCATCTGCCGGGGTGGTGCACCAGGGGGTGCTGTCTTCCCATACTGTGGGCACTGGGGATCAATAGACTTATGGCCCTCTTCACCACACTTGAAGCACCTCAGGGGTCCCCTAGGAACAGGTCTACCTGTCGGGGCCCCGGGCTTCTTCTCAGGGGGAGGCTGGGAACCTTTCCCTTGGTTCCCTTGGGGATTACTTTGGGGCCCTTTCTGGAACTCCCTCTGTTTACCCTTGTCCCCCCCACTCTTCTGCTGGGGACCCTGCCCACTCTTTGCAGAGTCTCCCACGTGACCCTTGTGGACCCGGGTGCTCACCCAGCGGTCCGCCTCCTCAGCAAGCTTCCTAGGGTTAGTCAGCCTACTATCAATCAGGTGCTGGCGTAGCTCTGGAAAACAATGACTTGACAAGTGCTCCCATGCAATTAAATCAAAGAGCGCCTCAAAATCATTCACTTTGCTACTCTTCACCCAACCATCCAATGCTCTGCAAAAAAAAGTTACATACTCTACCCAGGTGCCTGACTCCAACTTTTTGCAATTCCTAAATCTCTGTCAATACAGTTCAGGAGTCAACCCATACCTGGACATCAATGCTTCTTTCATGTGGCTATAAGAATTGTGGACCTCAGAAGGCAAGTCTAACAAGGTATCCCGCCCCTCACTAAGGAACCGCCCCCACAACCCCGCTCCCCAATCCTTCTCAGGGACCCGGTGGGAGGACATGGCTACCTCATAGGCCTTGAACCACTGCCCAATATCATCATTCTTATAAAATTCTTTAACCACATCCTTAGGTATATACACCCTTGCTTCAACAGGCATGGACGGTGTGCTGCCACCAGAGGGATTAATCTCTAAGCTCCTAGCTTTCAACTCCAACTCCCTCAAACTTCTCTCATGCTCCAATTGCATCCTCCTTTCCTCTAGGGCCAATTTCCTATTCTCCAACTCCAACTGCCCACACATCTTGAGCTTGGCCAGCTCCATTTCGTGCATCCTACTTTTCTCCCTGTCCTCCAGCTCTGGGGACAGGCCCTTGGCAGAAACACTGCTACCTGCTGGGGAAGCTACTCTCCTCTCCCCTGGACCCACTGGCCCTTCCAGCTGCTCATCTGCATTTTCAGCCCCCTCCACTTGCTCAGGGGTGCTCCTTGCTTCCACCCAGGCCCTCAGCACCTTTTGGAACTCATCCTTCTTGGAGAAACCGGTCATAGCAACTTTAAATTTCTTGCAGAAGTGCTTCAGCTGTCTCACATTGTAGCTTTCTAGTTTCTCCTCTTCAAAATCAAAATCAACAGATGCAATGGATGCTGCTTTACTCATGGTGGCTAAACTTGGCAGTACTTGGCAAAAATAGAAAATCCTAGGAAAAACAATCTACCAAAAGTATGTGGTTGCGTTTTGGTCTGCACTCACTAGTAGTGTTCACCAATCACTGTATATGAGTCACAAATGCAAGTCCAGAATCCTCACCGCTGCCCACCAATGTTAGAACTGGGGGTCTCTAGTTGGCAGAGGTAGGTACCTTTGTCCAAATAGGGACCCTTGTTTCTAGTCAGGGTAAGGGGGATACACTACTAAAATAACCCCTGCTCACCCTCTTGGTAGCTTGGCACGAGCAGGCAGGCTTATCTCAGAGGCAGTGTGTAAAGCATTTGTGAACACATACAGTAATATAGTGACAACACTACAGATGGACGCCACACAGGTTGTATATCAAAAATAAGTATTTTTTATATAGACTTAACACAAGACCACAAACGACAAAAATCAACAATACTGTACTTAGAAATGGTAGAAATAGCTTAGTTCTCTTTAGATGATAAGTGCGACACTTATTGTTCAATGTACCTTTGGATGCGTAACGCTATACAACGAAAGTGTTGCAGGGAAGGTGATGCGTCGGCTCCTTACATGCAAGAACGCTGATGCGTCGGTTCCCTACTGCTGTGCAGGGACGGTGATGCGTCGGTTCTTCTCGGCGTGGGGAGGTGATGCATCGGTTTCTTACTGCGCTTCCGTGGCAATGCGGCCAGCAGCGCCGTGATGCGATGACGATCCGATGCAATGCAACAAAAAATGGCGTCTTCTCCTTCATGCGACAACTACGAGGCGATGCGTGCACGCCCGGCGGCCGTGCGGCGACTCTGCGAATCTTCTGAGCCGCGACAGGCCCTGCGACACGCTTCTCCGGTGATGCGACGGCATCTGCTGCGACGGCGACACTCTTCTCCGGCGATGCGAGGCGCTTCGGTGATGCGATGCGACAGCGGCAGCGGCGGCACCCTTACTCAGTGATGCGACGACAGCGGCTGCGGCAGCGACACGCTTCTCCGGTGATGCGATGGCAACACTCTTCTCCGGTGATGCGAAGTGCTTCAGTGATGCGATGCGACAGCGGCAGCGGCGGCACCCTTACTCAGTGGTGCGATGACAGCGGCTGTGGCGGCATCACGCTTCTTCTCCGTGAGTCGCGCTTCCAGCTCCCTGCGACACGCAGTCAGTCAGAAGGCCCAGCACAACAGCAGGCACTTCAAATTCCCAGCAATGGAATTCAGGGGAGCTGGTTGGTGAAGTCTGTTGTCCCTGAGTCTTCAGCAGGAGGCAAGCTCAATCTTCAAGCCCTTGGAGATCCTTTACAAGTTGATGAAAGTACCACAAAGTTCCTTTCTTTGGCAGTCAGGCAACCACTGCAGGCCAATCCCCCAAACAGCACTCAGCTTAGGGATAGTCTCCTCCTCAGTTTCTCTGGTTCCTCTCCTCAGCAAAGGATCTTCTTGTTTTCCAAAAGTGATCTAAAGTTCTGGGGTCTGGGTCCCCCTTTTATACTCATTTTCTCTTTGTTCTCTGAAGGAAGAGAGGCCTTTGCCTAGTCCAAACCAGTTCTGGTCAGTCCTGGAGCACTTTGTTTACAGGACTCCTTCTTTCCTTTGACAGTGTAGGCCAGGGACATCAGACGCACCACAGGAGGTGGAGTCAGCATTGTGGAGGGAAGGCACAGCCCTATTCAGGTCCCAGGTGCAACTCCTCCCACCACTCTACATGGAGATCTCTCTATTCAGCCCTGTGCTGACTCACCCTGTCTCCTGGAATCCCCCAGCCCCTGTCACTCAAACTCTAGACAAGGAATACACAACCTAGCAGAGGCAGGCTTGGATAGTTAGGCAAGAAAATACCTACTTTCTAAAAGTGGTATTTTCAAACACAGAATGTTAAAACCAACTTCACTAAAAGATGTATTTTATCATTCTGAGTTCAGGCATACTAAATTCGTTTTTCTACCATGTTCCCTGGGTCAGTTAGGATTATAAGATGTTATAATCAAACTGCCCATTCTGGCCTATGGGGAACAGGTAGCCTTGCAATAGTGAAAAACGAAAATGGCTGTAATTCACTATTAGGACATGCCACACACACCAGGGCATGTCCTACCTTACACATACAATGCACCCTGCCCTAGGGCCTACCTTAGGGGTGACTAATATGCAGGAAAGGAAGGTGTGGGGACTGGTAAGTGGGTGCACTTACCAAGTCGACATGGCAGTACCAGACTGCACACAGGCTCTGCAAAGGCAGGCCTGAGACATGCTTTACAAGCTGCTCCTGTGGGTGGCACAACCAGTGCACTGTACTAGGGTCTGACAGTGAATCAAATAGGCCAAACATGGAGTCACTAATCCATACTTCAATTTACCATAGGGAGCACTTGCACTGTGGCACTGAATAGCAGTGGCACAGTGCCCAAAGCATCTATAACCAGCAAAAACACATGAGGCAACCGCAAAAAATGGAAGGGAGACCCACGCCAATGGTGCCAGGTCTAACAGTGATCTTGGTGATGAATGGTAGGTGAGTGTTTGGCCGGTAGTTGGCTACGTCATCAGGGTCTAGCGTAGGATTCTTCAGGAGTAGGAGGATCTGGCCAGCCTTGAGAGATTCTGGGAAGATGCCTTGAGTGAAGGAGGCTTTGACAATGGTAAGAAAGGGTAGGACAGCGTCCTCAGAAAGAGATTTGATGAAGGACGATGGTAAGACATCATCTTCTTAAGACGTGGCTTTGAGGGACTTGAGTATGTGATGAGATCTGGGAGAGATTGGGCTTCGAAGGATGACCATCGCAGGTGACTACTTGCAACGTGTGTGTGTGTAAATGGAGGCAGGCTTGGTGTTGTCAATGTGCTGTTGGATCGTCTGTACTTTTTCATTGAAGAAGTGATTGATGGCATTGCACTGTTCTATGGAGTGAGGGCTCGGTGGGTCTGGCGGGGTTGATGTAGGCCTTGATTGTCCTGAACAGCATCCTGCTTCTGTTGGTGGCTTCATTGATGGTGATGGTATGGTACTGTTCTATGGAGTGAGGGCTAGGTGGGTCTGGCGGGGGTTGATGTAGGCCTTGATTGTCCTGAACAGCATCCTGCTTCTGTTGGTGGCTTCATTGATGGTGATGGTATGGTACTGTTCTATGGAGCGAGGGCTCGGTGGGTCTGGCGGGGGTTGATGTAGGCCTTGATTGTCCTGAACAGCATCCTGCTTCTGTTGGTGGCTTCATTGATGGTGATGGTATGGTACTGTTCTATGGAGCGAGGGCTCGGTGGGTCTGGCGGGGGTTGATGTAGGCCTTGATTGTCCTGAACAGCATCCTGCTTCTGTTGGTGGCTTCATTGATGGTGATGGTATGGCACTGTTCTATGGAGCGAGGGCTCAGTGGGTCTGGTGGGGGTTGATGTAGGCATTGATTGTCCTGAACAGCATCCTGCTTCTGTTGGTGGCTTCATTGATGGTGATGGTATGGTACTGTTCTATGGAGTGAGGGCTCGGTGGGTCTGGTGGGGGTTGATGTAGGCATTGATTGTCCTGAACAGCATCCTGCTTCTGTTGGTGGCTTCATTGATGGTGATGGTATGGTACTTTACTTTGGCTGATGTGATGAGCTGTCTGTGAGTTGTGCGAAGGGACTTCTGTATCAAGATGTCCTCAAGAGTTCTGTTTTTCGTCCATTTTCTGCCCTCCCTCCAGAATGATCATTTATTCTCAGCAGGGTTTTTAGAGTACCAGGGTGCTGAAGGCCTTGTCTTGCACTTGCATGTTGCATTTTGGTGTTGACAGTCACATGGCCTTCCAAAAATTGTTGAAGGTGTTTAGAAGGGTGCTGGCTCGGACGTGCATTTGATAGGGTCGATAGAGTGCATGCTCTCTGGGTTCATGAAGCTTGTTCATATTTCCCATGCCTGAAATCTCTTCTATAGGAGAGCGTACAGTCTCCTACATCCTCAGCGTGCCTAAAATGAAAGACCTCCTCAGCCAGCCGTACTGGCCTCTCAGATGCACGGGCCTGTATGTAAAGAAGTTGGCCCTTGCTCTCCTGGTGTTGATGGAGTCACGTGGCGGACCGTGCAGTGCATTATTGATCTTTCGTATATCAGAAACTTTGCATGATTTAAGATCCCTCAATTCCACGAAGGAACAGCGTTTGCCAGTGAGTCCCTCCTTGCTGCAGTAGAGACCTTCTTATAAATCAAAGTGAAGTCTCTGGATAAATATCCACTGAAACGAGAACGTGTGGACGTTTGCAGCAAACATGTTTAATTATTTTAACACATACATGTTATATTTGGTTCTTTTATCAAACAAGATGACATTCTTTTCTAGACTAAAAATGAAGGCGCACATTAACGTCTGACTGGGGAAAACTGTTCGTTCAGTTTAGTCCTAGATGTCACAAAGAGAAGACTGGAATATAGACTTAGTTTCAGTAATGTGCGAGTTGTGAAAATGTGTTTTGGCAATATAATCATGACTTTAGCAGCTCTTTTAAGATGTTTTCAGACAAAAATATTGCCAGTATCCAAAACGTTTAAACTCAAGAGGAAAACAGATTATGCCTTCACGAAAAAGTAAATACATGATGGTGTAAACTAAGTAAAGCAGAGAGCTCAAACTATAGTTAGTCCAATAATTGGGACTCGTCTGAGAATTTGCTCTCATGATAAACATTCTACACTCTCATATGGTTTACAATGATATGTATTTTGTTTCTGGTATTTTCTTGCATGATGTAATCCTACAAAAATCATAAATGAAGGTGTAAAAGGTGTCTGGAGAGACTGATGGTGTTAGGGTGAGATTACCTCTGTATCTGGCTTAGAATCGCAGGTGAATGAGACTTGCGTTACTGCACACCTAATACGATTCCTTTACACTTCTCTGCCAGATAACTGCAGGCCGCCTGGCATAGACTTCTGAGTTGGTTGACAGGAGTTAATGGTGCCTGGGGTTTAATTGGGTGCCAAAGGCTAGAAGATGTGTTGTATTTTATGGTTTTACAATATTTATAGAGTGCTTACAGCCTCTTTGTGTGGTGCTCAAGAGCTTGTCTACATGGGTAGCACACTACACCTTGTAGGGTGTGTGTTGTAGGGTGTGTGTTGTAAAGTAGCAGTATCCAGCATAGGTCTTGAGCCGTGCCAGAATTTCGGGATAGCTACAAAAAAACGACCTAGAGAGAATAAAGTTGATCTCCTTTACATAGTCGTTGGCTATCTTAAGCATCTGCCATATATGCAGCCGCCCTGTGCCTATGTTGGACACCCTTCTGTAAAGCATTAGAGACAGGGGAACATGATTCAAGGCTGTGGGGAGCTGACTGAACCAGAGCACAGCACTGTTCATGCAGACCTAATGGGAGCGGCGGGGTGGGGCGAGGACTTTAGACAGCCTTATTAATCAGTGGTGTAGAAGTGAAGTGGCGATAGGTGTGAATAATCGGTTTGAAGATTGTTAAAGTACAATCAGATGGAAGACAAAACACATTTACTTTTCCGAACTCCACATCTGCGTACCTCAAAGGTGTATGTACTGTGTAGGTACAAACACCTTTGATTCTCTCCAATGCACTACTCTGTCTCACCCTATACCTCTCTCTATATACCCTCTACCTCCACTCTCTGACTCATCCCAAACCTCATTCTACCACTATGATCTACAAAATAAACCTTTATAGACTCTTCCCCTCTCTATCCCTCCTTGACTCACCCCAAACCTCGTTTTACTGCTGTGATCTCCCAAGCAACCCTTTCTAAATTTTTCCCCTCATGTATCCCTCCTTTGACTTGTAGAAAAGCGCTTCAACACCTCGTCAGGGATAGTAAGCGCTATATACATACAATTAATACAATATGTGGTGTTAGGTATAGAAAATCTAGACTCATACACCTGTCTATATATTTATTTTTGATGTTTTATCCTTGATAATGTGCCCTATTGATATTCTGGGGTCGATATTCAGTGTGCGCGCCCTGAAACCGCTCATAAACTCGAAAAGTAAATAGAAAGTTGTTTAGCAGAGAAAACTATTAGAATGGCAAATGAAAAATGTAAAGGTGTAAATTTCATCCTTCCCTGGAGAGTAATAAAAAGACAGCATTGTCAGATGTTTGCACAATATGGTCGCACGTGGGTACAGGAGTAAAACCATCTGCAACTTCAACACTCGTGAATTTTTGTATATGCCCTCGATGTAGGAACGTTGGCAGAGGCAACTTTTGATGATATTTCGGAAGTGGTTGTAGGCCGTTTGTCGTGGGCCTAGCGAAATGTCACCAGAACACACACAGCAAGCCCCACCGCGCCGCGCTCTGGTGCCACACAAAAAACACACAAACAATTCCTCAGGTGAATTCAAGAATCTGCGGGTGGGGGCGCCCCCGCCGCAGAAGGTGGGGGCCTGCATCACTTCTTTAAATTAAAAAAAAAGAAAACATTGAAACGCGTCCCCGCACTGAGTGAGCCCCCGCAGCCTCTGGTATCCGAAGCGTGCGCTTGTTGTGCAGGTAGCAGCCGAGCAGGTCTGGTTGGAAAGGGAGCCGGTGCCAGACAAAGGCAGTGGGCAGGGGGAGGGCCCTGCGCCACGGGAGGTCGCATAACTGAGGAGGAGGAGGGCAGGAGCTCGCCACGGGCCAGGGACAGTCAGTCAGTGCGCCTGAGCGAAAGTATTAAGGTGAAACCTGCCTGAGCTTCTGAGGCAGGGTCCGTGCCCTCCCCACTGAGGGAGAGAAAAGTATCCCCACTCGCCTATGACAGGGGCGTCCACAGCTAATACCAGCAATAATGCATGGCAGTGAGCTAGTTCGGTCGGTTAATGTACCTACTGTAGCGTTTTGTGTCTAGCGCTAGCAGGTCACAGATATGACTCGCAGCTACTTCAAAGCGCTCGATTACGCAGGGCTCAGTGGTCCTAAAGTTGGTAATTTTTTTTCTATCTGTGCAACGTTCGTGAACTGTATGAAGTGTCAACTTTTATAACATGTGTAGTGGCGAAGAAAAGTGGGTTTGCGTGAAAATGACATGCACGCAAAGTCGGAAATGAAAAATCTTCCGGAATCTGCTTGAAGAGTGTTGGCCAACTTGGATCAACCGAGTGGTCGAATTCCGGTCACTGCTTTCACCTGCACAGGTGATTTGAAATATCCCTCGCTGGACAACTCGAAGTGCTTCGTCTCTTTGTACCTGATGCTTCCGGTCCACGTGGGCTCCTCTCTCAGTGGTCTCAGGCCCACAGCAGCAGCCCTTTGGGCAGTCACCCAAATACGTCACCTTGGAACTTTATTGTATTGTAATTGCATTTATATAGCGCTTGTGACCCCTGATGAGGTGTTAAGTGCTTTTTCAGTGAGTAGCATGCTAAAGGATTAGTTGTAAATTAGTATAGTGAAATATGAAGTAATTTGAGCGGTGGATATGTTAGTCAGTTATTTGCATTGAGGAGGCTAGCGGAGGGATAGAAGAGGGAAAAGGTCTGGATTTATAACCGTGCAAAGTGAGTCTGGCTCACAATCCACCGAGGATCTTGGAGTGGTTTGGGGCCAGATGTACAAAGCTTTTAGCATTTTTTAAAGGGCTGACTCGCAATTTTGGTGTGTTAAAAATGCGAAACAGCCTTTTCATATGTACAAAGGCCAAAAAATGGTCACAATTTGCGATTTATACCCGGTAGAAATTGCAAATTGCGACCGTGATTTATTAAACGCAAAAAGAGATTACCTTTTTGCGATTCCTAAAGCACATGTACAAAGCAATTCCTAAATGCAAACTGGATATCTAGGAAATGCTATTACCATCGACTCAATGTTGATGGTAACCATGTGCAAAGTTAAAAAATGCATTTAAAAATGCATTTTTTAATGTGACATGACGCACACTTATGCGCCTAGGGCATATGTGTACTTACATATGCACTACATATTTCGGGGTGCCTCAAGGTGGCCTTAAGCCCAGAGGCACCCTTGGGTTTGGATTTCCTAAATTGTGATTTCCTATTAGGAAATCTCAATTTAGGAGATGCAAACCATTTCCTATTTGGCCCATAGGTGGGAATGCAAACCATTTCCTATTTGGCCCATAGGTGGGAATGCAAACCATTTCCTATTTGGCCCAGAGGTGGGAATGCAATGACATTTCCTATTTGCGATTTCCTAATAGTGATTTCTACTCTGTAGGAATCGCTATTAGAGAATCACAAATTTTGTACATACCATTTTGCATTTCCTAAATAGCAATTGCTACGGAATCGCTATTTAGGAAATGCAAAATAAGAATTTTGTACACCTGGCCCACACTCCCTACACAAGGGAGGTGTATGTTACTGCATAAGATGCACAGTGACAGTACACCTGGCCCACACTCCCTACACAAGGGAGGTGTATGTTACTGCATAAGTTGCACAGTGACAGTACACCTGGCCCACACTCCCTACACAAGGGAGGTGTATGTTACTGCATAAGTTGCACAGTGACAGTACACCTGGCCCACACTCCCTACACAAGGGAGGTGTATGTTACTGCATAAGTTGCACAGTGACAGTACACCTGGCCCACACTCCCTACACAAGGGAGGTGTATGTTACTGCATAAGTTGCACAGTGACAGTACACCTGGCCCACACTCCCTACACAAGGGAGGTGTATGTTACTGCATAAGTTGCACAGTGACAGTACACCTGGCCCACACTCCCTACACAAGGGAGGTGTATGTTACTGCATAAGATGCACAGGACGCTATTTCGTGTACATTCCCTTGAGTCCTCTGCATGCATTATAGTCGTCTTACTTTCGTCGTGGAATGTAGTGATTCACAGAAACAAACAACATTTTGCCACAGGACTATATGCAGGGCCCATCTGAGCGGGAAGTTTGCACACATCAGAGTACGAGTTGAAAGCAAGCATTGGCAGATCCAATAAGTCTCACTTTAAATGGCAGAACTATTCGCATTGTCAATGCTTGTTGGTACCGGCATGCAAACACTTGCGTCAAAATGCATGCGCATGCACGGTGTGTAATCTTGGAATGGGATTCCTATTAAAGGACATGTATTTCCAATCCCTGATTGCACAGGGACTGGGATTTAGCCCCAAACTTGTGATGAGGGCCTTACTATATGTAATGTATTGGAGACAATAGGTCTTTCCAAGAGACAGCTAATGATGTCTGTTGGGGGACCTAAAAATGACATGTTTCATGCATCACCTGCAAAAGAGCACTTCCAATTGCAGAGGAGTCAGTTCCTTTAGCAATATCTTAATAAAAATAATCTACATTGGGATTCTTATAATTTTCCAGCTTAAAGATTTGGCTGAGAGCAGATTCACCGTGAAGGACTTACCTGCTGGGAGATGGAGTGAACTTCTCACTCGTATACCTGTTATATGCAAAGTACGGCCCGGGGGCCACTTGCGGCCCTCCGAACGTTTATGTGTTGCCCCCTGGTCAACAGCAGCACTGGGCTGCTGTTTACTCCACTCAGCACTAACTTTAAAATATGTTATAGAAACGGGGACGCATTTATTTAAATGTTAATTACAGTTAAAGAAAGGAAGTAACTAGGATGTCCTGCACCGCTCAACTCTACAAGCAATTTGATTTATAAAGACATCTTGGAGCAAATGTTTCAAAATATGATAAAGTCTCTTCAAAATTCAAAAAGTGCATTTTATTAACATGCAGAACTGTTTAATCTAGGTGAATCCGATTTATATCAGTGCACTGAGAAGTATTATTTTAAATGTGATAGTTTTGAAACATGACTTTAGAAACATGTATGCTTCCCTCCTCACCCTGGCAGCAATGCCAATAGTGAACTAAGAGGCAAGTAAGTTGTTATATGGACCCTGTGGGTGGCCGAGGTTGCTATTATACATGAACTACATTATGGTTTAATAAATCAACTATAGGAGGAGTTTTTGTACAGCGCACATTGTAAACTAATGGATTTCAAGGTCCTCTTACATGTGATAATGAAGAAAAAGGAGGGAAAGTGAAATACAACAATTGGCTAGGAGCACACTTCTTGGTCAAGTGGGGAAGCCAGGATTGATTCCAGGTTTTCTGGTTCCACATTGTGCAATTCAATTCAGCCACTAGATGTACATGCAGCTCTCTTCCCCAGGGAAGACATGGCTTGGCAGTTCGGGCTGGACTGTTCCCATGAGGCACAGGGTCAGACTGATTTGCATATGGCCATGTCTGAACTGGGGTGGTGGAGTGAGCTAAAGAATGATGATGGATTAAACCCAGATCAGTTGACTGGGGGTGAGTGTTTGATTAGCTCAAACGCTCCGTCCATCATCCCCTTTTGTATCACTAGATGTACATGCAGCTCTCTTCCCCTACACACACCTTAACAACCCCCTCTCAACACTTTGACCACCACCCTGCCAGCATCAATGCAGCCCACGGTCACACAACAGATGAAACATTTTGGTCCCTGGGAAAGTGTGAGTACCCATGGTGTAGACTAGGGCCGGTTCCATCTGCCCTAGGATATGCTATTGGACACTCTCAAGAGCATGGCCACCCTTTCACACCAGCTTGTAAATTACATGTTCTTTAAAACACGCCTGTAATACATTGCACACCCCCAGCACACATGTAGATTTACTTATTTAGGGGTCTCTGTGAAGAGAGTGATACTGCATGCATGCCATATAGGGTTAAGGAGATAGCTCACTCACATAACATAAGGCAGGAACAGAAACGTCTGACAGTTCCACGTTTGTTCTATGACACAAAACACTGCACAAGATAGAGTGGAGGACATGCCACACAGCTGACTTAGCATTATTCATTTAATTATTTGAAATTTTTATACAACATGTAAAGGCCCTGAAACATCAGGTATGTAAGTTAGATGGAGCATTTCCTAGAACATCATAACATAACACAACGTAACATAACGTAACATACCGTAACGTAACATAACATAACATAACATAACATAACATGGAGACAAGGAGAATCTGGGTCGAATTGCAGGAGGGTGTGAGTTGCAGACCTTGCGTGCCCGATCAGAGAAATATTGGTTGGAGGGGCACTTTTTATTGTGGGTCAATGGTTCGAGTAGCAGTCACATGGAACTGCAGAGATGTTGGTTGCCTACAGAGATGTTCAAATGTTTGGACAGATAACTCAATTGGTTAGAATGGCAAAGTTCAGGAACTATACACGCAGTCTTATTGGTGGACCTGCCTTCGAGGGGTAGCCAGCTCAGAGAGTGCAGGGCTGGAGAAATGTGATCAGACCACTCCCTCAGGAGATCAGTGTGGCCTCTACGTGGTTTTGAGCAATGCAAGGTGAGTTTTAGTTATGTCGGACAGGCCGGCATTCTCCTAGTCCTACCTGGATAAGAGCAGAGCTGAGTTTCTTCTGTGAGGTCTTGTTCTTGTTGGAAGAATTTGATCATCTTGATAAGTCTGTCCTGGTAATTTGCATTTCTGTACATTACGTTGATTTGCTTGTGGAGGTTGAGTCTATTGTTAAGGATGAAGTCATGTGACTTGGCCCTATCAACGAAAGTGGGCGAGCAGTCTAAGATCGTGGCCAATCCGGACATTGTTGCAGAGATGTGGATGCTGTGTGTGTGAAAGACCAACTGGAACTCTGGATAAAGATTCGGATGATCATTGGCTAGAGCCAACACCAGTAGGGAGATATCAGTCGAAGATGCCTCCAGACACAGGTGGGGATCAGCACCCCGTCCATGGGAAGAGATGACGGATTCTTTTAAGATGTCGCTCAAGGCTTCGAGGTAGAGATTGAAGAGGACAGGAGCGAGAACTGATCAATGTGGAACGAGTTGAGGGACAGAAAGAGGGTGGGCAGTAAGTTGTGGGAGGAGAGGACTGGGAGCCAAGGGGGAGGGAAGAGTAGTTACAGGGAGGAGAGGGATAGGAGCCAAGGGGTGGAAGAGTAGTTAAAGTGAGGTGGAAGAGTAGTTAAAGTGAATAGAGGTGGAGGAGACAAGGGGGAGGGATGAGTAATTACAGGGAGGAGAGATGGATGAGCCAAGAAGGAGGGAAGAGTAGATGCAGGGAGGAGAGGGAGAGGAGCCAAGGGGTGGAAGAGTAGTTACAGGGAGGAGAGGGAGAGGAGCCAAGGGGGAGGGAAGAGTAGTTACAGGGAGGAGAGGGAGAGGAGCCAAGGGGTGGAAGAGTAGTTACAGGGAGGAGAGGGAGAGGAGCCAAGGGGTGGAAGAGTAGTTAAAGTGAATAGAGGTAGAGGAGCCATGGGAGTGGGGAAGAGAAGTTAAATGTAGGAGAGGTCGAGGAGCCAAGGGGTGGGAAGAGTAGTTAAAGTGAATAGAGGTAGAGGAGCCATGGGAGTGGAGAAGAGAAGTTAAATGTAGGAGAGGCCGAGGAGCCAAGGGGTGGGAAGAGTAGTTAGTGGAATAGAGGCAGAGGAACCAGGTGTCTGGGAGGGATTTTAGAGAAAGGAGAGAGAGGCAGAGA
This sequence comes from Calotriton arnoldi, assembly GCA_963921515.1. Classification (NCBI taxonomy): domain Eukaryota; kingdom Metazoa; phylum Chordata; class Amphibia; order Caudata; family Salamandridae; genus Calotriton; species Calotriton arnoldi. The sequence goes on along the minus strand of CAWUFW010016263.1, from coordinate 88,470 downwards.
AGCCAAGGAAGTGGGAGGTGGAGTCAGTAGGGGGAGAGACAGAGGAGCCGGGGGTGGGAAGAGTAGTTAGTTGGAGAATAGGTAGCAGAGGTGGCAAGGACGCTAGAGAAGCTACATTATTAGTTATTGGTTGAATAGGCACGTTTTTTCTTAATTAGGCTTTGACTTAGCACCTGCAGATGTTCAGAGAACAACTCTAAAGTGACACGCAACACATTCTAGTGTGAAAACGTTCCTTAGAGGCAGTGATACCCAAAGTTCACATTTGCAGAGCAAAGAGGGGAAGCTAACAGGGGACAGGCGCCTGCATAAATGTGTTTACTTATTTAGAGGTCTGGCAAAGTGCTCCTTGTAGTGTTACTGTCCCTTAAGAGTAGTGACAAGAACAGAGAATGCTGTTCAGAGGACCTCAGAGAGGAGCTGTTCACGAGAGTTCATATCAGCAGGTCCCACAATACTAAAACACATCAGTCATGACACACAGTAGAGGAGTCTGGCAAACCAGTGAGTCTGGAAGGATTCAAAGCTGAATGAGGCCAGATGTTGTGGATATTGCAGAGTCCAAAAGCAGCAGTTCTGCACAGAACCCTGAGTGCTCCAGTGAGGTAGACCTCATTTCAAAATTACTAGAGCATTTGGGCTCCATTAGAATATCATTAGTAAATAACAAAATGTGTACTTTATTAATGAAAGGCTTGATTTTAAAAAGATTGTCACCTCCGTTTGTTAAGCTGTACATCTACAGCAACTACTTTTTTCCGAAAACCATTTTGTGTACAACAGGGTGAAGGAAATTGTTATTTCGACGCCTCATCAGGGGTAGTAAGTGCTATATAAATACAATAATCTCCTTCGAACACATCTCCGCTCCTTAATGTATGTGTGCGGTGTGCATGTAGTGCAAACATTTACAGACACGAAGTTTGGGAAAGTTGTGATGCTTAACATACATGAAAGTTTCCTTTTCTAAGCATGGATACATTTTCCTCTGTACAATCTCCCCTTTAGTCTATACTGTGGAACCGTGGTGGTGTTCTTTGCACTCACCTTTCCTTCCTGCTCTACCTGTGGATCATCCGTCCAGGTGTACGTGCAGAAGTGCAGGAAATGCCGGACAGGCCTTGCAAACAATGGTGAACAGCCACACAGTTACTGCTCTCTGTAGATTCCCAAAGCTGTGAATCTACTCTCATAGGTCGATGCCCCCGAGTAGGGGAAGAGTCGAGGCTTTGAGGAACTCATAAAACTTTCCAGGAGTGCACCGGGAATGGTGCACCAGTCAAAGCTTTTTTGGTGTAATCTGGGAAAGTTATGCCACTACTGTTTGCGGTACCATGCCCATGCTATGCCACTGAACTCATAGTGCACAGCTGCATTGTGGAAAGCGAATGCCCTTGTGCAATGGCACAATTATTTCCGTATCTGTTTCTTTTTTTATTGAGTAAATTAATAAAACTCGTTTCCCAAAATCCTTACAGAGTTTGCAGATGTTTCGTTTCTGTTCCCACCTTGAAAAGAGATTTATTCTACCCCTTTAACTGTAGTAAATAAATACCTGAACATTTCCAAGGTGGAGACCAGTTGGCGAGAAGTGTGTAAATGGCCCTTACTCATGTGTGTGAGCATTGACAGGCTCCCCAGCTGTGGATGCCTTGAAACAAGCCGGTTCCTCCTTACGCGGAATTTACTCCTTGTATAATATGACATGCGCATGGGAAATATTACGCAACAGTAACAGGATTTACACAGACAAGGTAACAATTATGCATTTAGTGCATAAACTCAGCACTTTGTGCTCGTAAAATGGGTTCAGAAGAGCAAATGTCTTTGTGAAAAGCCGAACTTAAAACATTTTAATGGACCCATCAGCCTTAGGCACTAGAAAGCTTTCATTTTTGCGCCTTTTATGGCTATTTTGGATCAGTTGTGCTAATTGCAGTGTTGTGAAAAATAAGTTAGGGTTATGTAAAGTCAGGTAAGGTGAACTTCGGCGACTTTTTGACCTTCTTCTAAAAATGTTTGCCAACTTTGTGAAAGAGGTCAACTTTAAAAAGGGGTGAAAAATCATGAAAAAATAGCACATGAACAAGAAAAAATTATGAAATCTGCTGTAGTGGGAGAATTTTTATGGCAAAGAAAAGTATTTTCAGGAAAAATAGCCGACAAAAACTGCATTTAGTTTGAAATGAGAAAGAAGTTTTTCACAGGTAAAAACGTGACGTGAAATGTATACACCCCATGTACCTTTGCCAGCAGAATTTGCATTTTATGCACCCCCGAAAGAAGCCTGGGTTCTTTAAATGTTCCATTGGGTGAGGCTAGTTTTGCTAACTTTGACTATTATATCAGCTGCAAGCACTCTCAGTGAATGACAACCAGTGTCTGGTGGGTATATGCCCATGTCTCTATCAGAAGGGGAGCTCTGGACCCTTCGGAGAAGACGCTTAAGTCAAGTGTCCACACTACACACATTAAACATCTAAACAGTCCCTGTGGCTTGTGTTCTAGGCCACCTTAATCCACCCCTACTGCAGCCTAAAGCATTCAGAGAAGAAACATAATATTCTGAGGGCCAAAGCTGTCTTCTTCCTGGCCTTTCAACCTGCTAGAATGTTTTCCTGGATGTTTTACATCTCTGCAATCTGTCCTCAACAGCACTAAGGATGGTAGTGTCCTGATTCAGAGAAGGTTGATAGTGGAGGACCACCAAATATCTACCTGTCCTCCATCCATGCCTTTAGGGTCCAGCCGCCAGGTCTGGAGTTATCTCCATTGTAGAAGATCTGCCAGAGTAGACGCACGCTTCTCCGACACTGAGACTGACAATGTCTGCTTCCTCCGTCACCAGAAATGGTATCAAGCTGCAGCGTAACTGAGCGTGTCCGCCACCTTATCCAGAGGCAACAGGTCCATGGAAGACTCCCATCCAAGCAGCCGTTCACCAAAAAGCAAGAGTAGTGTCCCTAAAATTGAGGAGAACATGCCCTAGGCGTGTTATAGAGAAGAGTCATGTGGATACTGACGTAGTGCCCACGCCTTGTGGTTATGTACCTCGTGGTCACAGTGGTTGTGTAAATCCCTCTAACCACCACTGGCCAAGGTAATGCTTCTATTGCACTTTTCACAAGCAGAAGCGCTGCTTCAGTGGCATGAAAAAGAGACACCGAAGCCGCTGTGGTGGAGAACTCATCCTGGAGCAGATGTTCTGCCACCAGAGTGCAGAGGGCGTGCAGTCACCATCATGATAGGCCAATGCAGATTGGGCAGTGATGGGTAGAGGTGATCACATGGCTGAAGGTGCAGTACACATACCACAATTGTCTCGATCTGTTGAAGTCTGTGTAATAATATTCTAATACACTCACAGTGACGGCATTCGCACAGTCCAGATGTGAAGGATCAGAGCAACAGCTGTCTGAATCCAGGGAGAAAAGCAAACGAAGGGGGAACATTCCACTGAGGATTTTTAGTCAATTGAAGTATCTCTTAACAGCCATAATGATGGGGAGCCCAAGAATGAGGTCTAAATCCATAGTAAATCCAAGACGATTCTTTAACGACGCCGGGGTGGGTTGGCTTCAGCTCAGTAGGGTGATGACATCACACCTGACAAAGACACACATCTGTTTGTGCCTCTAGTTGTAAGAGTGTCTCCGTGATGTTGGCACTGTTGAGGCAGGTAAGGAGGAAAGATGCAATTAGTTAAGGTAGACGTCTAAGGAAGAATATAACTCGGACAGGAGGGATAATGCGTCCTTGTGAAAGAGTTGAGAGGAGGAGGAGACAAGAATATGCGTGGCATCAAGAGGATCTGGAGGTCACTTAACACCAAAACAAAGATCCACTCCGAGGACTTGCACTGAGCTCCATTGCACTGAGCTCCAATGTAAGGAAGGCGGGGAGGAAGAGGGAGTGATGACCCATGCCAAAGCTGCCACGAGGTCAAGAAGCATGAGGCCAGCTGCTCCACTGCCATCCACGAGAAGGTGTTGGATGACTCAGTCCCATGGCATGGATGGAAGCCAACCTCAGCATCCGATAGGATGTCGGGAGCCACAACACTGGCCCTCATTTCCCTCAAAGACACACTCTCGATTGGGCGAGCGAATAAGTGTCTGTTGGAAACCATTCTGTGCTTGTCTGGTTCAAGGTCAGTTCTGTAGGAGTAGCAGGACATGTGCGGCTGTCAGATGACTTGGAAAGAGCATGGGTCATGCAGCCAGAAGGTGTCAGAGGGAAGGGTATGAGCTCCTTCAAGGCATCCTGGGGTCAAGGGTCAGAGGGTGAGTGAGTTTCTGCCATGCTTCGCAAAGGTATAGTCTGATAGCTGTCTAAGAGAGTGAAGTCTTCAGAGGACGTTAGAAGATGTGAGGCCCATGATGGGTACTGAATGTTGACCAGTGCCAACTTCTGTTTTGTGAGGTTGCCTCCAAGGGATCTGCTGGAGCATCCTAGAGGTGTCGCTAGGCGCCTGACTCTGCTGCCACCTGTCGTAGACTCTGGATTATGGAATTTTGATTTTGAGGACATTTGTAGGCTACTCACAGTCAGTGAGTCAGCTGGTGCTGTATGTATTTTTACCTTTATTATCAAAGTTCTGCAAAATCTCAGTTTTATTTGTTCTGATTTATTATTGGCACTTTGACCTGTTTGGCATGGATCACCCCTGCATAGTATTTCTTCTGAGGTGTTGAGCCTCACCCTCAGATTTGCATGCCGCATCTTTGGACTGAGGTATCACCCCATCTTGGACTGAGGTGTCGCCCCATCTTTGGACTGAGGTATCACCCCATCTTGGACTGAGGTGTCGCCCCATCTTGGACTGAGGTATCACCCCATCTTGGACTGAGGTGTTGCCCCATCTTGGACTGAGGTATCACCCCATCTTGGACTGAGGTGTCGCCCCATCTTGGACTGAGGTGTCGCCCCATCTTGGACTGAGGTGTCACCCCATCTTGGACTGAGGTGTCCCCCCATCTCAGACTGAAGTGTTGCCCCAGGACTGAGGTGTCACCCCATCTTGGACTGAGGTGTCCCCCCATCTCAGACTGAAGTGTCGCCCCATCTTGGACTGAGGCATCACCCCATCTTGGACTGAGGTGTCGCCCCATCTTGGACTGAGGTATCACCCCATCTTGGACTGAGATGTCCCCCATCTTGGACTGAGGTGTCCCCCCATCTTGGACTGAGGTATCACCCCATCTTGGACTGAGGTGTCACCCCATCTTGGACTGAGGTATCACCCCATCTTGGACTGAGGTGTCGCCCCATCTTAGACTGAGGTATCACTCCATCTTGGACTGAGGTGTTGCCCCATCTTGGACTGAGATGTCATCCCATCTTGGACTGAGATGTCACCCCATCTTGGACTGAGGTATCACCCCATCTTGGACTGAGCTGTCACCCCATCTTGGACTGAGGTGTCGCCCCATCTTGGACTGAGGTATCACCCCATCTTGGACTGAGGTATCACCCAATCTTGGACTGAGGTGTCGCCCCATCTTGGACTGGGGTGTCCCCCCATCTTGGACTGAGGTGTCGCCCCATCTTGGACTGAGGTGTCGCCCCATCTTGGACGGATGTATCGCCCCATCTTGGACTGAGGTATCGCCCCATCTTGGACTGAGGTATCGACCCATCTTGGACTGAAGTATCACCCCATCTTGGACTGAGGTGTCGCCCCATCTTGGACTGAGGTGTCACCCCATCTTGGACTGAGATATCGCCCCATCTTGGACTGAGGTGTCACCCCATCTTGGACTGAGGTGTTGCCCCATCTTGGACTGAGGTATCGCCCAATCTTGGACTGAGGTATCGTCCCATCTTGGACTGAGGTGTCGCAACATCTTGGACTGAGGTTTCACCCAATCTTGGACTGAGGTGTCGCCCCATCTTGGACTGAGGTATCGTCCCATCTTGGACTGAGGTGTTGCACCATCTTGGACTGAGGTGTTGCCCCATCTTGGACTGAGGTGTCACCCCATCTTTGGATTGAGGTATCACCCCATCTTGGACTGAGGTGTCGCCCCATCTTGGACTGAGGTGTTGCCCCATCTTGGACTGAGGTGTCGCCCCATCTTGGACTGAGGTGTCGCCCCATCTTTGGACTGAGGTATAAATCCCATCTTGGACTGAGGTGTCGCCCCATCTTGGACTGAGGTGTCGCCTCATCTTGGACTGAGGTGTCGTCCCATCTTGGACTGAGGTGTTGCCCCATCTTGGACTGAGGTATCGCCCCATCTTGGACTGAGGTGTCGCCCCATCTTTGGACTGAGGTATCACCCCATCTTGGACTGAGGTGTCGCCCCATCTTGGACTGAGGTGTCGCCCCATCTTGGACTGAGGTGTCGCCCCATCTTTGGACTGAGGTATCCCCCCAACTTTGGACTTAGGTGTTGTCCAATCTTGGACTGAGGTGTCGCCCCATCTTGGACTGAGGTGTTGCCTCATCTTGGACTGAGGTGTTGCCCCATCTAGGACTGAGGTATCGCCCCATCTTGGACTGAGGTGTCGCCCCATCTTGGACTGAGGTGTCGCCCAATCTTGGACTGAGGTGTCGCCCCATCTTGGACTGAGGTGTCGTCCCATCTTTGGACTGAGGTATCACCCCATCTTGGACTGAGGTGTCGCCCCATCTTGGACTGAGGTGTCGCCCCATCTTGGACTGAGGTGTCCCCCCATCTTGGACTGAGGTATCGCCCCATCTTGGACTGAGGTATCACCCCGTCTTGGACTGAGGTATCACCCCATCTTGGACTGAGGTATCCCCCCTTCTTGGACTGAGGTATCCCCCCATCTTGGACTGAGGTGTCGCCCCATCTTGGACTGAGGTGTCACCTCACCTTGGACTGAGGTGTTGCCCCATCTTGGACTGAGGTGTCGCCCCATCTTGGACTGAGGTGTCGCCCCATCTTTGGACTGAGGTATCACCCCATCTTGGACTGAGGTGTCGCCCCATCTTGGACTGAGGTGTCGCCCCATCTTGGCCTGAGGTGTCCCCCCATCTTGGACTGAGGTATCGCCCCATCTTGGACTGAGGTATCACCCCATCTTGGACTGAGGTATCACCCCATCTTGGACTGAGGTATCCCCCCATCTTGGACTGAGGTGTCGCCCCATCTTGGACTGAGGTGTCACCTCACCTTGGACTGAGGTGTCGCCCCATCTTGGACTGAGGTGTCGCCCCATCTTGGACTGAGGTGTCACCTCACCTTGGACTGAGTTGTCGCCCCATCTTGGACTGAGGTGTCGCACCATCTTGGACTGAGGTGTCACCCCACTGCAGGCTGTCACAGGACCAGAGTCTTCACTGAGTCTACGTTCAAAGAGAGAACGAAGTATTAAACTGCGGTCGGTACCCGTCATAGGTGGGAAAGAAACAAACATATCCAAGAAGCCTGACGCAAAAATGGCGCGGAACATTTGAGAGACAATGATAAAGTTGGATACAAAGCACTATTCGTTTTTACTCTCTTTTGTAGAGAAAAGGTGAGATTTCCTCCATAACAATTTACATTTGATGAAAGATAATATTGTTTGAAGATAGTATTGGACCCTGGTTAAAAACATACCTTTAGCATAGAATAATCCGCTGCATTTGCATGTGGCTGTTTTCTGCCTGGAGTGGCATCGTGAAAGAAAAAGGATGGACTGAAATGAGTCCCGAGCGAATGCCAGTGTGTGAGGTTAATGCTTGGCATTACTCTCATCAACTTGTGGTTAGTTGGACTAGATGCCCTAAGAGTGACGGGCATCACCAGATGCGGGTCCCATGTTCACTGTGCCAGGGGAGTCAAGCTGCACTACACCAACGAGGCCTAAGCAGGGCAAAACGGGCAAAATGGGTTTGGTGTTCCCACCTGAAGGCGAGCTGGTCTTGCAGTTTGGATGCCTGGCCTTGCTGTTTGGGGTCTGCCTTGCAGTTTGGGGGACCTGGCCTTGCAGTTTGGGGGGGCTGGTCGTGCAGTTTGGGGTGTCTGGCCTTGAAGTTTGGGGGGGGGCTGGCCTTGAAGTTTGGGGGGCTGGCCGTGCAGTTTGAGGGACCTGGCCGTGCAGGTTGGGGGGCAGCTCCCTGCAGTTTGGGGGACCTGGCCTTGCAGTTTGGGTGCCTGGCCCTGCTGTTTGGGGGTGCTGGCCTTGCAGTTTGGGGGACCTGGCCTTGCAGTTTGGGGGTCTGGCCTTGAAGTTTGGGGGGGCTAGCCTTGAAGTTGGGGGGGCTGGCCGTGCAGTTTGGGGGTCTGGCCTTGAAGTTTGGGGGGGGGACTGGCCTTGAAGTTTGGGGGGCTGGCCGTGCAGTTTGGGAGGCCTGGCCTTGCAGTTTGGGCTGGACAGTTTCTATTGAAGCAGGGTTAAGGCTGATTTGAACATGGCTGGTCTTGTCTGGAATGGCCTATTGGGTGAAAAACTAATGTGGCCGCCAGTGGCTGCAAGTGGCTGAGATTAATTCAGGCATCCCTTCCGTCACCTTTGATTTGTTGTGGATTTGCAAAACAGTAGGGGGTTGACCAGGATTTATGGGCCCAGTTAATCTTTTTGAATTCCAAGGTGAGGGGGCGGAGTTGAGGATACTGCCAATGAGGAGGCGGTGTACTAGATGCGGCCCCCATCACTGACGAATCAGGAGGTGGTGCTCCCTCTGACATGGAGGAAGGATGGCGGTGGTGTCCGCTCCCTTTCAGAATAGTAGTCACCCTCATTTCCCGTCCTGGGCTCAGGGACTCTCCAGGGATTAACCCCCAGCATCATCAGGATGATACTGTTTTCCAGAGATTGTTACATCTGGTTTACTGTATTAGCCGGTACGTTGATGCTGATATATGTTAGCCTCGTGATGAATGTGCATGTTGTGAAAAAAATAAAAATAGGTATATGGTAAGAAAGGGGCAAACTGGCTTAGTCTGATGATCTCGTTCTATGAAACTGTATAACTCTATTTTCAAACTTCTTGTTTGTAAAAATGTGTAATTGTGAAGTAGGAATCATGGACAGTTTGCTCTATTCGCTTTACAAAGGTCGGTGCCTTCTCAGACTGAAGATCACACCCAGGACATTGAGCCTTCGAGCAGAGCCCAGAGAGCGCTGCCTTTCAGTTATTTCACATCTGTTTGGTCTTCCAACGTCTCAGCGCGTCTTTTGGCATCCTTCTCGGATCGAGGACATTTAGGGGCAATGTGTGTCCACTTACGGCATCATTTGTTACACTTCGTAAAACCGATGGGTTTTGTCTCCTCGCCTCTCGCCCATCTCTGGAGTAATGATTCACAGCGAGGACCAGAGAGAGCGCGAGCGTCAGGGGGGGATCATGTCAATGCATAACCTCCCTTTAAGCAGGCGGTGCACAGTGGCCGGGGGCTTTGTCCGCTGTCTGTCACTGTCTGCCTCCGCTCTTCCCTCTTCCCTCTTCTCTGTCTGTCTCCTCATCTGCAGCTTCCTGTACACACACACTCTCTCTCTCTCTTCTCTCTCTCTCTCTCTCTCCCTCCCTCCACAAGGGCAGGACCAGAGGTTGTGTGTCTTTGGTTACATCAGTTTGCAACTGCACGGACTTCAGATAGAGTTTTATTTCCTTCCTCTGCTGTCTTCTCTTTACTTGCATTAAAAGGCATGACAATTTTGCAACTGATACATTATTACAAAAAATAAAAAGACAGACGACAATTGAACTCACTTATTACCACAGTAAGTCACCTTGGCCCGGATGTATCAATTCTAGGGACCTGCCCAGCATTTTGCAATTCGTCGGATGTAGTCTTTAGTTGTATTGCAAAATGTATATTCGTATAGCATCAGCAAAACCTCCTTCATCGTGAATATTAATGAGGCAGTTTGCATTTTGTGACCCTCGCCAACTGGCTGAGAATACATTTCTGGAGCCTTGCGAGAGTCTGTAGAACCCCTTCCCTGCATTCACTCTGTCAGCATGTGAACATTTTTAGGTCGAGACTAACAGACAGTCACAAAAGACCTTTATGGGATAGACAAGAGTTTATAGAGGCTTACAGCCCACCCATTGCTTATCAGTGGTTGACGTTATTGTAACTCTGAATGGCTTGCTTCTTAGTCAATAGCTTTCTCTGTCCCAGTGTGTCCATTTTATGTTTATCCCATCCCTGGAGCATGACCCTTTACTATGTCTCTGATTTGCTAGCTTCTGTCTTTACACTACTCACTTTTAGATTTAAAAAAAATATATATATATTTCCAGCTTAAGCCCTCCATGAGCATGCATGTGTTTTCCAGCTCTCTCTCATGTGTGCTCGGAATAGTCCAAAAAAAAAAAGATGGTGTATGACTAATGACACGTGCGTGTGCTCATCATCAAAATGACGAGGTAGTCACATCGATACAAAAGGGGATGATGGACGGAACGTTTGAGCCAATCAAACACTCACCCCCAGTCAACTGATCTGGGTTTAATCCATCATCATTCTTTAGCTCACTCCACCACCCCAGTTCAGACATGGCCATATGCAAATCAGTCTGACCCTGTGCCTCATGGGAACAGTCCAGCACGAACTGCCAAGCCATGTCTTCCCTGGACCGGAAACAAGCATCCTAGGACCGGTTTCTGGCATTCCAGCCGTCATCAGCCAGGCTTGCTTGAATCCAGTGGCAAAGTGAGCAAGGGACCCACGTCTGGGCATACCCCGCCAACTTAGGGCGAACAAAGCGATACAAAGGGGATGATGGACGGAACGTTTGAGCCAATCAAACACTCACCCCCAGTCAACTGATCTGGGTTTAATCCATCATCATTCTTTAGCTCACTCCACCACCCCAGTTCAGACATGGCCATATGCAAATCAGTCTGACCCTGTGCCTCATGGGAACAGTCCAGCACGAACTGCCAAGCCATGTCTTCCCTGGACCGGAAACAAGCATCCTAGGACCGGTTTCTGGCATTCCAGCCGTCATCAGCCAGGCTTGCTTGAATCCAGTGGCAAAGTGAGCAAGGGACCCACGTCTGGGCATACCCCGCCAACTTAGGGCGAACAAAGCGATACAAAAGGGGATGATGGACGGAACGTTTGAGCCAATCAAACACTCACCCCCAGTCAACTGATCTGGGTTTAATCCATCATCATTCTTTAGCTCACTCCACCACCCCAGTTCAGACATGGCCATATGCAAATCAGTCTGACCCTGTGCCTCATGGGAACAGTCCAGCACGAACTGCCAAGCCATGTCTTCCCTGGACCGGAAACAAGCATCCTAGGACCGGTTTCTGGCATTCCAGCCGTCATCAGCCAGGCTTGCTTGAATCCAGTGGCAAAGTGAGCAAGGGACCCACGTCTGGGCATACCCCGCCAACTTAGGTAGTCACATCGTCACACCTTTTTATTTCTTTTTTTTTACTTTCTGCCATGCTGCACACAGCATCGCCAAAAGGCACTGTCAAAATCAATTGGCCCCAAAGGGGAGACCTGATGGCTTCATCAATGTTTGCTTTGAGAGCAACCAGCTTTCATTAAAGGGGCAGCGGGTTCTTTAAAAAACAAAAGTTCACCTGATGAGAAGGCACCGGAGAAAACATGCAGTGGGCCCCGGGATCAGTTTCTGCTCCCCCAAGACCACTGAACATGATTACCAAAGGCAATGCTGTCCCACAGGGTCAGTTTCCCTTTTAGAAATCAGTTACCGCCCTAACTCGGGTGTTGGTGACCAATCCATGGTTTGATTTGTGAAAGTTGGAAAAAAAACATTTTATGGGTCAGGAAGACTTTTGCGACTCTTTAAAATGAATTGTAAATCTTACTGGCACATGCATCAAGGTAGGCTTTGCGATTCCTTAATTGCGATTATTAAGGAATCGCAATTAAGAATCGCAAAGCCTATGCATGTAGGAATCGCTATAAAATAGCGATTCCTAAACATTCCTTAATTGCGACTCGCAAATTGCGAGTCGCAATTAAGGAATGCTTTCCCATTCATTCCTATGGGCCTACAGGCCATAGGAATGAATGGGAGATAGCATGCGCAATTTGCGAGTACCAATAGGTACTCGCAAATTGCGCATGCAATTTCAAGGGTACAAGGGTGTCAAAAGGACACCCTGTTGCACCCCTGAAAGTGAACTGTGCACCCATGTTGCGACACACATGCCCCAAGGGCATGTGTGTGTGTAACCTAAAACTTAAAAAATGCATTTAAGTGCATTTTTCAAAGTTTTTGCAAATTACAGACAAGTTTGATTTGTCTGTAATTTGCAGTCCCAAATAGCGAAATCGCTATTTGAAAGTGCTTCTAGCATTGCATTTAAGGAATCGCAAATTGCGATTCCTTAATGCATCTGTCATTTAGGAATTCGCAAATAATTGCGAATTCTTAAATTGTGCATAGGAAACACTTTCATGCATCTCCAAAGGCCAATTTGCGATCGCAAACGGCCGATTTTTGCGAATCGCACTGTTTGCGATCGCAAAAACCTTTGATGCATGTGCCCCATAGTCTTTGTGATCACAACATACCTTTCACATCAGGCCTGAAGGCTGGGCCAGAAGGTCTGCCTGGAGCAAGTGTGGTGCAGGTTGTGGCTGCTGCACCCTGCGGAACCCGCCTCAGAGACTGATCTTCTTCCACCTGGCGTGGAAGACTGAGGGACTGTACTTCATCCAGGTGATACCAAGCAGGGTGGGGGCCCAATGACTGCAAGCATTAAAATCTGTTCCTTTGCTCCAGATACGCCTATTAAAGATGTCACCTGTTTTGTTAGTTTGTTCTGTATTCCACCGGGAGCACCCTGGACAAATTCAGAGCAGACATCAGTCGTTTGTTAAAACAAACAACATTTGGCTCGTTTCATTTTCAGAAATGTCTCATGATCATTGTCACTCCCTTCGGGGAACTTTCAAGTCAACAGAGAACTTTAACTCTCCCCTCCTTTGGACTGACGTCTTCCCCCTTGAAACCAGCACTTTAGGGAGCTGTCCTAGTTCTCTTTTCAGACTCTCTGCTGCGTGCACTGGTACAGAAACATTTCAAACTTTCTAAACACTTGAAGATCCCATTTTACTCGACATTTCACTCTCAATGGACAGAAGTTCACTTTCTTTTAGTGTAGAAGTCTGCGATCAGGTGTATTTCAGATTTTAAGTTAATCTGTTAACACCAAGGGAACAGACGTGATTCCAAAGGGTCCGCTTTTGACTCTGGTGTAAATCTCTGATGCAAATTGGGCACCTAATATTTACAGCTCTGGTGGGTTTTGAGATTTAGCTGGTGCTGAATTTGCACCCAATTCTGAGTTGCGCTATCTGGATTGGGGAAGTCTGTTCGATTTGCTCATAAGAGCACTCAGTCGGGAGGGGTGGGGTAGAAATCCAAACAGGAATTGTATGCTGTCTGCCCCCCCAATCTGCGGCAGGGTTCACCCTCTGCGAATCAGGGGGGGGGGGGGGGAGGGGGGGCGGTGCCCACCTTGGCCTCAATTTGTTCTCAATGTTCAATCCTGTTTAAGACACAAACAGGGTTACTGGCCAATTGTAATCAGGGTCAAATGTACCAGTGAATTAGACACTGTTGTGCGGCAGCCTTCACCCTCAAAGATGTGAGCCTGGCCGGTGGATGTGATTCAAGATGCAAAAACCCCAGATCCTGGTTTTTGCTAGAGGTGATAACTGCAGTAAGTGGTTACGATCAGAATAAAGTCATATTACACATTTAGATAATAGCGGAGCCTTCTCCAGAACCCAATTAAATCAATCAATCATTTGTAAAGTGCACCACTGTCACCCTGGGGGCTTCTGGGCACTGTTCCTCCATCAAAGAGGCAGGTCTAGAGTCTCTTTCTGAAGTCTGCCAGCGAGGAGGCTGTACAGAGTTGGGGGGAGAGTTTGTTCCAGGTCTTGGCAGTGATGTAGGAGAAGGAGCGGCCACCGCTGCGGTTGCAACGGATGTGGGGTGTGTGTGTGCAAAGGCAAGTGAAGAGGAGCGAAGGTGTTTGGAGGGCTGGTGGAAGTTCAGTCGATGGTTGATGTAGGCAGGTCCTAGGTTGTGGTAGACTTTGGAGGTCCAACATGAGTCTGGCTGCAGCTTTACGTATGGTTGAAGTTTTCTGAGAAACTGGGTAGGGGTGCCGGCGTAGAGGGCATTGCTGTAGTCGAGGCGGCTGGTGACGAGGGCCTGAGGGACGGTCTGTCCTTTCAGCTACTGACTGGACATACAGCATCCTCTGGCCTTTAAACTGTATTAAATAGTTTCCACCACCATTTAAATGAAAGAGTTTGAGGATATTTCCAGTTCGCTGTAATCAAATACTTGGTTGTAATAATTTCCATAAAAGCAAATAGTTTACTTTCAACAGAGCTCTTCGATATCCTGTCCAACATGATCGTCTCTGATGAGAACGTAAATGTCCTCCCTACATAAGTCTCTTATTCTTAAAATGCCACATCCACTCAATATGTAAACAACAAGCCCAGATAAACTGGGACTGGTTTCAAGGATCAGATAACCAGTCATGTTTGTGACATGAAGGGGGTTGTATGCATATGGCTGCTCCGCTGTCCTGGGCACTTAAACACGGAGTGGGTTTTGCATTGTTGAAGTCATCAGACGGAATGAATTTAAAAGCCTGGTGAGTCCTTATAACACCTTTCCTACCACACTCTGGCCTCTCTTTCCCTCTTTGTTCATATTCAGATCAATAATATCGACCTGCACAAGTAGCACCTTGACCATTTCAACGATTAATTTATCCACAAGGCACATAGAGGCGCAATTATGAATAGTAAACCTATACTTCCTTCTATACGCTTTCCTGGATGATATGTTTGTAGGCGATATATGTTTCAGTCGATATTTACTTATCTTTATATTTTTATATACATTACAAAAAAAATTAAAAACCATTTTACAACTGACCAAGCATCAAAGGCCAGACTCGCAAAAAATGCCTTTCCCCAGATGAATTTAGAGGTGTGAGACCTCTATTTAAGAATGAAAAGTCACATTTTATAGTTACAAAACTTGACTTTACTTGTAAGTGGCATTCTGAGGGGCGGAGCATAGGTCGGATCGGACCGGCGAGGTCTACGGCGCCTTTCCAGCTTCTCCAGCTTTCTCCGGACTGTAGCCGTCCCGTAATTCAGCCGCAATCTGACTTGACCCGCCAGTTGGCAGCAGGGGGGGTCCAGCGGGGGTCCAGTGGACGCTCCCGAAGAGAGCAACACAAGTAACACAAGTGCTCAGAAGCGAGAGGGGGAGAAGGAAAATCCGCGGTAAGTGCAAGTGCAGCGCGGCCGTTAGTAGCTGGCGGCCGCAGTGAGAGTGAGCCCTCGGTAGCGCTGCGGAGGCGGCCTGACCAGGTCGGGTGCAGCCCGCAGCCCAGCCTTGTGTGCCCCGCTTGCCCTTCTTGCTCCCGCCTTCCTTCTCTTCCCATTTTAGTTAAATGCCACAAGCCACAGCCACGACCTCGACAGCCCACAACAGGCTAGAAATAGTCCAGAGACTAGAGCAGACAGGAGCAGCCAGTTGTCGCTCTACCCATCCAGGGAGGAAAGAGGGGGGGAGAGAGGGGGGTAAGGGATAAGGTTTAGGGGGGACCCCCCCCCCCCGATCCCTTGCCCCTTATAATCAGTGTACAACCGCGACCTGTGGCAGCAACTGACTAACCAAGTCGCATATCATCACTCGTGGCTCAGAACAAACTCTTGATCCACTGCGTTACAACCTGCAACAGTACTGAGTACAACAGCAATGAGATCAGGAAAGATCAGAGGCGCTGTAGGGAAACCGCAAGGGAATCCTAAAAGGGAACAAGCATTGGCATAGCCAATAGGTCTCACCTTTGGGACCTTATAAGTATTTAGTTATGCAGCACAATATCCTTGGTGCAACAACATCAACTGTTGCATGGGTAAACACTTATAAGGGCCCAAAGGCGAGACCTATTGGCTATGCCAATGCTGGTTAGCTTATGCTGATGATCTGTTTATTTGGCGACCACTCAGATAGGCCTACAATGGCAACTGGATAGAATGCAGTCACACAATGAGGAGAATAACCTTTTCATTAATATTAATAAAACTAAGATAACGTACTTTGGTCGAACGAGATCCAAGATTATCTGGAAAATAGATAAAATTAAGCTAGAAGAGGTCCAGGAATACACATATCTGGGGATACACTAAAGAAAATCTAAATTAGAAAAGCAATGTCAATAAATTAAGAAGTAGAACTCCTAGTACTATGGAAGCACTGAAAATGTTTTCTACAGTATATTGGGATGGGGGGTAAAGCGATAGGTCCTTTGTTGGGTATCATAAAAGCAATGATTATTCCTGTTCTTTTATACAGTTCATTAACTTCACCTTGTACAATCATCCAAAATGTAGGTTCAATCGTTTCCAACTGTATCTGAAAAAGTCAACATTTAAGACAGTCTACCCATTTGTACTGTTTAAGTAAGGCTTTACCCCTCTGCCTGACATTAACCGAATCATTTATTTTATAGATTCAAAGGAGGCAGGAATAACACCTTAAGACCACTCATTAACAAAGCTTTAACTGCACTCGGGGGAGGGTGGAGTAACTTTTTCAGAAAGTTCAGTTGCAAAGTTGCTGGTAGTTTATAATCTCCCTCCCATAGTGGCATTAGCAGGCATGTCTAGAACGGTTCGGAAGCTAGAGGTGAAAAAAGGAGCAAAGGTTTCAAGCCTGCTCAGGGATACCGAGGCTGCAGCATAAGATGTAACCCATCAAAACGTTTACTCCCTTAAGGCAATATTATCTCGATCTTAATATGCGCCTCAAGATAAGCTTGCATTCTAGGCTTTTTTTTTTTATCTTCCTAAGAATTTCAATGGTGTGTGGATCTCAAAGGGTCAAACTTATAGCATAAATGTACTAGAAAACCACGGCAACTGCAAACGTTAAAACTCACAATGGACACAAGGCCATCAATATATGAAAAATTGAACTTATTTATCCATGTAACAAATTATACAATACATTATCAGAATCTAAATACCATATTTCTAGGATTTAATGACAGTATGATATCTATAATTTCGTTTTAAAAAATCCTACATTGCAGTACACATACCTTATTCACAGCCCTACTGCATGCGGGGGAAAAATACCTAAAGCCTATTGTTAACACAGAGGGCATAAGATCAACGTCAGTGGCGCTATTATTTTGCTTCAATGACCATACACTAAAATCCATGGGCAACACTGTAAAATTGTTGAGTCTGGCCTTCCTCTGTCATAAGGCAGCAGGAAGACTCGGAACAAAACGCACGCTGCTGAAAAATGAGGTGTGCCGGGGATGTTTGCATCCCAGCATGGTAGACACAGCCATCCATGTAGGTCTTTAATTGTGAGAACCAAAAATTGGGCAATAGTAAAATGTTATTTACAGTGCTTCAGGAGTTTAGAATATAAAAACACAAGATCCAATTATTAGAATGTTCGGAAAATTAACGCCCGTTTTGCAGCTCACTAAATGTAAACACCCACGATTGTGGTGCGCCGAGCCAACACCGGATGGACACATTAGACAAGTAACGGGCAAGGCAGTTGAACCCAAAGAGGCCAACCGAAAGCTTCCCTCTAGGTGTATACACCGCAAGAGCTCATTGTTATATGCAAGACCTATAAACGAATTAAAACAAACTAACATCCTTCAACAAAAAGGTATCGACCACAATTCGAGCCTGCTTTTTGGAAGGCTTTCTTTTTTACCGCCAGGAAAAAAGCGCGTGCCTTTCGAACACCAAAACAATTCATAGCATTTCGATTTCGTTACCTTAAGCACCAGGTAATGAGAGACAGCTGTCCAGAACACAATAGCGTGTTTCAGGCTTCCCAGTACCACTTAACTGCTTTGCTAGGCCACAGATAGAACGATTCTATTACATTTTAAAACAAGCAAAGGCCGCGCGGCCGTGAAACTGACACGGCCGCGCGGCCGCAAAAGTGAAAGTAATCGCGAGGGAAGCCATATGGCGCCTGATCGCGCGTGCACGCTCGCGTGAACGCAAGCTGGTCGCCAGCAAAAGCCACTGCTATTTGAACTCCCAAAACCCGCTTACTAAAACTCTCGCCAGAGCAGCGCATGCGCTGGCTCAGGCGAGACCTAAAAAGGGGACTAACAAGTCGCGGACAGCCCCAGCAGAACCCAGGACTCGGAATCAGAGAGCGACCAACACAAGGATATGGACATTGACACGGACAACGCCAAAGAAGGCGACTTGAGCCCCATTATCACCACCAGCCCAATCACCAGAATTAGTGCCAAATCTAGTAAGCGGGCACTTATTACTGATTTTTTTAAAGTATGCCGCCGACTATCCCCGGAGAAACATAAAGCTAATAAGGAAGCCAAGGAAGCTAAAAAGCCAGGCAAGGCAATATCACCAATGCCACCAATGACACCGATGACACACTCCGAGACACACTCCGAGAAGGCAACGGCAATAGCGAAAGCGATAATAAAAAAGTAAAAGACAAAAGAACGGAACAAGGGGATCTCATGCCCTCCACAAGAGAAGATAAAAGCCACGTCAGTCCTACACATAATCCTTTGAATTCACCAACCAACCGTCAAGGACACCATCTTCAGGCCGTAGAGGCATTAGTCCACATAGAGACAGGCACAAACTGGGAAATTATACACAGTCAGTGGGTCAGTCCGGTCCAACCAAGCCAACTAAGTCAAGATCAACAACGGCAACCAAGTCAAGATTAACAACGGCAACAACAAAACACGTTACAATGCCTCAACGAAGATCTTGTGTGCTGGAATGACAGTTTTCCAAGCCCTTGTGTACCATCTAGTTTATCAGCAGTTCCACAAACACAATCACTGGACCAACTGGGGGCGCAAATAGCTTGCGGTCAAAAACAGATTTTTGGCACGCTTGAGACATCCTCCAACTCATACCAGCCCGCTCAGCAGACGGAACGGGGACCATCACAAAAAAAGACAATGGGGGTAGTGCACCTTGAGTCCTTTGAGGCCACGTTGGCCCCCCCTTTAGAATCACAGGGTTTACGTGAAAACGCTCAATTAAGAAACGTCGAGGAACAAGGAGACAAATCCTTGACGGATGCACAAATACATCCATCAACTAGTTCTGTTTGGACACTACTACTAGGCACCATGGAAACCATTGGATCTGCCATGACATACCATGCCAACAAGCTAGACACCCAAGTCGAGCTGTTAAATGTCTTAGCAATATACGTCCAGGGGATTGAACAGAAGTTGCAAGATTTAAACACTATGATAACGAAGGTTCAACAAGAAAAGGATATTACATATCATACCTGCTACTGCCCCCAAATAATTGATAAACTCGCAAGGGTTCCAACCATAATGTCAGAGCTGCTGGGGGCAGTCAGGGAAACACAAATAAACCCTATATCATCATCTAAGGAAAGAATCCCTAAGGAAATGGTCAGAGTTGGCGGGGAGAGCCCAAGTGGCAACAACCGAAGAGCGAAAGTGGTAACTAAGTTTCAAGACCACGAATGTAGAATCTCACCTGACACCGAGAATGAGCCAGAACTACCGAATGATCAATTACACCTAGAATGGTCTGCCTCAATTCCTAATCAAGATTACTTACGAAAGGAAGTAGTGGGAACCAATGAACAAACAAGTCTGAGAACCTCACTCACAAAGAGGGAACGAAAACGCTTGAGGAAAGCAAGGAAAAGCAAATTAAATAAGAGTTGTCCACAAACATCATCGACATCTATCCAGAATGGCCAGGAAAAAGGAGCAGTAAGCATCATGGATACGGATAGTACATTGGTGCATAACATTTTAACAAAAAAAGAGGCCGCCGTCTCAAGAAATCGTAAACTACAAAGCAACGAAACTTTACAAACAACCAAAATTTATGATATATTTAAACCTCCGGTTAAGAGGGAATTTAACAACACAATAAGTAACGATACTCACAAAACCAGTATAAGTCAAACTTCTCAGGAAATCAAGACAAAAACAAGAGAAATCCACACAGAGGAGAATGCCGCCAGGAAAACGGAAGTCTCAGAGGACCGTAGAGTCAACAAAGAAGCAAGCATAAGTCCCCAAACACATCCAACAAAACCAAGTCGGAGATAATCACCATGGGGCATTACACAGTCAAGGCCCATTAGAAGCATCAAAAGGACCCTTGATCAACAGAACGAAAATACAATCAACCGCTTCTCATACCAAATGCCACGATCAGAGAGAGCTGGTCCCACTCTACACCTCGAGAGGAACCCACAATATATTAAACAGAAGTGCAATAATTAGGCTACTAGAAACCCTTTCAGCCCTGAATCATATTAAATCAAAGGACCTGGAAAGAATCGAGTTCAAACCCAACCGGAATCGAATAGGGTCTGAAATAACAATAGCAACTTGGATAGACGACCTCATTCCTGACCAGATCCTGAGGCATAAGGAAGCCTTTGCATCATGGGGCAAAGAACTAAGGGGCATATTATCAAGGGCCGGCGATAAATATCGCAAAGCGCGCTTAGCGCTTGCATATTTATTGCCGGCTATCTCTGGAATTTATCGCCCGGTTAGCGCGTTATTAACAACGCGCATCGCCGAGGCGATAAAAATGTCAGAGATAGCGTGGATATCGCCGTTTTCCATGGGAAAACGGCGATATCCTAGATGATAGGGCCTGTGGTCTTAGCCACAGAATCCACCCCCCATGTTAAGTATGCCTTAGTCAGGAATTTAACAGACGTTAAATTCCTGCGTTAAGGCATACTTAACGCGATTAAAATAATCGCTTCCCCGCATTGTAAATATCACAAAGCTGCCTTCGCGATATTTACCCATGTTGTTTCCACAGACACGCCTACTTTGCATCTCATTATCGATGCGAAGTCAGCCGTGCTGGAAACGGGAGCAAAATCAGCAAAACACGCGATAGCGTGTCTTTGCTGATAAGGCGATATAATTATCGCCGCTTTTCGGCCGAAAACGGCCGCAAAAGCGGCGATAATTGTTTATCGCCGCCTTGTTAATATGCCCCTAAAAAAGGTGGAACCACCTCGTACCTAAGCCCACTACAACAACCCCATTGCACAGGGGGTATATTAAAAGGAGCAAAAGGTCCTGACAATCTCGATCAAACGATAGGCGCCGGCCAAACAATTAGGCATATTACAATCACAATCGCACCCCCTGAAACATCTACCTACGAGGACAATCCGCAGTTGAGTCTCACAAATACAAAATATGGTGCATCATGAACAAATATACATAAAAACCCTAAAACAGTCCAGGGCTGCAAGTTCTGATCCTGGAACGTGAATGGCTTATCTTCCAAACTTGAAGAAACAGACTTCATAGACTTCATCTTACAGTATGATATACTGTTATTTCAAGAAACATGGCAGACAATAGACACCCCAATAGTAGGTTTTAAAGAACACCTTAACCCTGTAATAAAGGAGGTAAACCACGGAAGCGCAAAAGGTGGTCTATCGACTTACATCTCGACAGACATCCTATGGAAAGCTGAAGATATCGACCTAGACTCCCTCTGGATGCAATGCACAAAACTTGAGGCCCGTTAATTTTGAATACCTACATCCATCCCGCTCACAAGCAGAAGGGGAGAAACATCCAACAACTGGCTGCTGCACTTAGAGCTTTAAAACTCACCTACCCACATGCCACCATCATATTGTCTGGGGATTTCAACATGAATCTAATGCAAGCCCAAGAAGAAAACTTACCGCCAAACATGCAGGCCAGACAGGGCAATTCATCTAGACGCGAGTCACGCGACACCTAGGGTAAGAGATGTGATGCATTAATGAGCAAACTCTCACTGGTCACCTTAAATGGACGAAGCTTGCAGGACAGCCCTGCAGCTTTTACAAGAGTGACAGCTAAATCAAGAACAACTATTAATTATACCCTAGTGGATCCTGACTTATTCCCTCTCATATCAAATTTCCAAATAAAGGAAAGAGCAGACAGTGACCATTATCCTCAATCCTTCATATTAACCAGCATGCAAGAAAGAACTCAGCCAGCAAGCGCCCTCACACTAGCAACCCAACTGTATAATCTAAAACGACTAATATGGAATAAAAATAATGTAGATGCAATCATGGAGTCATGTGCTGCTCTACTGACTCCTTTTGATACAAAACTATTAGGGACAGAAGCTTGGGAGTCTTTCGTCAACAGTCTAAACAAAAATTTTTCAAACAACCCTAAAAGCCAAAAACTGTTTGCAACTGCCGGGGCTGCCTGGTACACACACACTTTAAGAGTAAAAAAAAGACAACTAAACAAATTTCACAGACTAATGCGAACTCAGGGCCCACAACCCGCCCGGCAGTCCTTGACAATAATCGAACAAATGAAAAGAGACCTAAAAAAAGACATTAGAGCGGCAAAGCGATCTTACCAGGAGCAATTCTGGATGAAAATGCTTTATGTCAACAAGCAACAAAATTCAAAACAGTTCTGGGCACTCATTAATCTCCTATCAAATGGGGAAAACAGGCACTTTAATTCTGATATAACGGAACACATGTGGAGAGCACACATATCTGCCACATTTAACACCCAGGCCCTTTCAGGGGCCTCAGCAAAAGATAAAACATTGAAGGAGACAAGGATCAACAAGACCGCTTTAAACAAAGGGACCCGGACAACCATCGTTCCTTGTCCGAACTCCCAGGCCCCAGCATCCAGAAGTAATCAAAGAACAGATTCCATGATCTATACACCAAAACTGATAAATCACCCTCACCTTCAAATTACACAGTTAGAAGGTAATTCTCATCTATGCTAATTTGAAACATCAGGGCCCGACCCTCAAGACTACCATCTACAGATCACACAAAAACAGGTTATGTATGCAATAAAAAAACAAAGATCTCATGGGGCCCTGGGACCAAATGGTCTACCCAACGCCCTATTTAAAAAAGACCCAGCATTCTGGTCTGTGCATTTAACCTCGCTGTTTGCCTACACACTAGAGACCTGTACCATTCCAGATTCATGGCGAGGAAGCATTCTGCAACCAATACATAAATCAGGGGCTCGTTCTGATCCCTCCAACTATAGATTAATCGCCCTTATTGATGTTGGGGCAAAAATCTATGCAGCAAACCTGTTGAAAGATCTAGAGGAGTGGGTCAATCGCACAAAACTGATCCCCAACACACAAACAGGCTTTCGAGCCGGGATGAGCACCCTAACAAATTTATCAGCTGTTACGCTCCTGGCCAATCAAGCTATAGTTAATTCAAACGTTTTGTATACTTGTTTTGTAGACCTCAAAGCAGCTTTTGAAAAGGTCCCTAGATCCATGCTATGGGCCGAAATGAAATCTTGGGGAGCCCCCACAAAATTGTTAGACGCAATCATCAATCTCCATTCAAAAACATGGTCCAAATAAAAATGGGGGATGGTCGAAGCCTAACAAACAAAATCACGACCGTATACGGCTTAAAACAGGGGTGCGTTTTGGCCCCCTGTTTATTCAACATCTATACAGCCGACCTCGACAACAACCTTCGTCTAACACAAGGGGACCCCCTAAAACTGGGCAACGTCCGAACAACAAGCCTGCAATATGCTGATGACATCATGTTGCTCTCTCACATGCCTAGAGGACTACATCGCTTGATAAATCGACTAGCACTATACACAGCTTCAGTCCAACTGCGATGCAGCGCACGCAACGAAATTCGTTTTTATTTATTTATGTTTACTTACCTCTAATCGGCCGTAATCCGCAGTTTACTACCCCCCACCCTGCCCCTCCCCCGCCCCACGTCAGCGCCCGGCAGCACTCCCACCACGGGCCGCTACTGTATAAAATGCTAAAACCCCAACCATACCTGACAGAACATTTCGCAAACCATAAAAAGCGGAAACTGATCTTACTGAGACTTGGTGTTTACTCATAGAAAGATCTTATTTCAAAATGGAAATGGGTATGGCCCACAATGGATTGCCGCCCTTGTGGCCAAGGAGAAGAGTCACTACTCCACCTACTATGTATTTGTCCGGCATTACTATCCATACGGAGAGCCCTCCTACGGCCATTATTGAAAAAAGAACAAATAAGGACTTGCAGATCCGCCGTAATAAAATGCCTAGGAGGCTCGACAGTCCAATTGGCATGCAAGGCAATAAAGTTTCTGAGTATAGCGGCAAAGGAACTAGAAAAGAGGGATAGACAAATTGAATCGGCTGGGCTCGCAAGGTGATAAAGTGCAATCGAACATTTAGCAGTCCATTTATTCACAGCACCCCGCACTTTACCTTGGAGAAAGAACAGGAAGTTACCAACGGTACTAGTCTTCACTTTAGATAAAGCGCAATTGAACATTTTGCAGTCCATTTACAGCACTACGCACTTTATCTTGGAGAAATTTCAGGAACTTACCAACGGTACTAGTCTTCACTTCAGATCACCAAGCCGACTCTATCACTAGTAACAGTTCTTTATAAAAGGAACCTAACTTGACCTTTTTAACAGTACGGCTGGCAACCAATAAGTCCGTAGGACCTAGTGTATTCCTTCTTAACTTGTTTTAATGCAAAATTGTAATGAGATTCGTGTTAATTAATGTATTGATATAATTGCTTGAGTAATTTATGCATATTGGTGGATGTGCCGCCCTTTTATGATTTAAATCAAATCAAATAAAAGTAATTTTTCACTCACTCACTCACTTGTAAGTGGATTTTCCCCACATGTGATATTGCATCTCTATGCAATAATATTACATGTGACAAAATTTGCTCCTTGGGGGAAGATTGTGGCGTTCTCACGGTGGGGTGCTTGCATCCCCAAACTTAGCGCACATAGTGCATGCATGAGAAATAGGAATACACGATGGAAGAAACCTTTCTAGAGGGCACATACCCTGTGTCTGGCGCAGCGGGCATGTGCCCTCATCGGAAGCCCACCAAGAGCCCGATAACCAGCTGTGGACAGTACAAACATAACCATTTTAACAGCTAAAACCTTTGAGTGCATGAAAAGAAAGTGGCATAAAGTGCATTGAAGCTATATATGAAATAAATAATGAATTGTGCATTGTCTAGCTTCAGTTTCAGGTTGTTACATTTTCTGTGCATCATTTTCTGTTGTGTATTTTAAGGAAGCCCAGTAGTTACCCCATCAATTCACCCTCTTACATTCCCTTTATCATCCCTCCTATTGTTACCTTTTGTGGCAGCATCTCTTGCCCCTCATGGCACCCCTCCTGTAATGAGTGTTTCTAGTGGTAGTCAGGGAGAAGCATGACGTAGAGTTAGGCTTAAACTAGCTCAATACATCCTGGGTGAGTGGGTTCTGCAAGTGAACTTGTTCCCGTAACCCAGGAGAACCTCACCAGGGGAAGTGGACTTTAGAGTTGGGGCTATCCATTACTTAAAATGTAACAACTCCAGCCCCATCAGACCTGGGTGGGTAATCCCAACTGTTTTGGAACCAGGGTGACCAGCCTCAGCCTAGGGGACACCATCCTCTGGATCAGGGTGCAATGGAATTCCTACTTATCCCTTTCATGTTTGGGTATAAAGTACTTCCGGTGCCCTGTTCCTTTCTGTCCAGAGGAGGCTTAGAAGGCAGCCTTTTCTCATCTCTCCCTCTGGAAACCTCAACATTGCTCCACCACCATAATGTCCCAGATTTAGAACTTTTGTGAAACACATTTTCACTCTCTGGTGAAGATTCTTGGCAGCTTGTAAATCTCATGCTTGGGTCTGCCCTTCTTCCAGTTTGTAAGGAGCCTTGGGTGCAGGGCTGAAGTTGGCAGATGTGTTGTGTTGCAAGAAGGATTTGCGAGGACTGACCGGCTGGTGTTGTTTATTAACAGATGTTCACTTTCTTGAGCAGGTTTATCAGTAACCATCCACCTGCTGGAAGGCAAAGGATGTTCTTTTGCTCTGAATGCGGAGGCTTTGAAGGCTCACCAGAAAGACACAGATTGAGCGCTTACCTTTGACTGCCCTCGCCTGCTTGAAACCACAGATGTTTATATAAAAAAAATCCTTTGAAATTTGACAAAACGGCTCTTGGAGTATTGCCAGTATCCCTACCTGAGTACACCAATGAAGAGGGTGTGAAAGGCTGATGAATCATTTGTAAAGTTTGTTCTGTCTGATCAGCGTTATTGTTTGAACTCATTCCTCCGTTGACACCTGCGTCCAGGCCCTTGTGTGTGACTGATGCAATGACTCTATTTCCACCGCGCGGACTATTCTCACCTTCGCCGTCCTGGCACTTCGTAGACATACTAACCCTCCTCGAGTGCCCCTAGATTCCACGTGATCTTATCGGACATACTACTGACAGGTGTCATCAGCTCATAGGGGTTTTCTGGGCCCACAGGCTCACAGGGGTCTGCAGGGGCCCTTCACTCACAGGGTCTTCTGATACACAGACCCACAGAGATCATCTGGTACCTTCACTTGACAGGTATCTCCTAGGACACTCAGCTGACAGTAATCATCTAGGACCTTGCACATACAGGGATCCTCTGAGACCTTTGGCTCAGAGGCATCTTCAAGGACCACTTCTTTTCTGAGATTTTATGAGGTCTTTGGCTCACTGTGATTTACTAGGCTCCTCAGATCACCTGGATTTTCTGGTTTCTTTATCTCACAGGAATCTTCCAAGAATGCTGGCTCTTAAGGATCGTCTTGGTCCCTTGTCAGCAGATATATTCTGCAAATTACAGCCCATCGGACTCTTAGAAACATTTTCTCACAAGGATCTTGTAGGAATATTGTTTTTTACAATTTTGTTGTGACTTTCGGTCATATGTTCTTTTATTACTTTTGATGCACAGAGATCATCTGGGACTACCATCTGATAGGGATTGTCTAGACTCATGGGCCCATCAATGTTCTGGGATAGTCAGTGTACAACTTTTTCTAGGACCTTCAGTGCAGAGGTCTTCAGTAAACCTTGGCTCGCAGGGATCTTGTGAGGTCTTCAGATCAAATGGATTTTGTGGGACTTTTGTCTTTCAGAGATCATTAAGAACTTCAGATCACAGTGATGTTTTGGAACATTCAGCCACATGGATCTTCTGCAATTTCTATTTCACAGTGATCTTTCAGGATTTTTGATTCACAAACTTCTTTTGGGACTATCAGGTCACATGGAGCATCTGAGACCATGGGTTGGTAGAAACCTTCTTGGACCTTAGCTCACAGGAATCTTTGGAGAGCTTCAGATCTCAGCGATCTTCTGGAACCTTTAATTTAAGGGAATCTTCAGGGACCTCAGGTTCACATGGATCTTCTGGGGCCTTCGGCTCACTGGCATTTCTTAGAATATAGACCCACTTAGCTCTTTGGTTCCTTTGTTTAGCAGGGATGTCCAGGGACACTCAGCTCAGTCTAATCTTGTGGGACCTTACACATACAGGGATCCTTTGAGACTTTTGATCAGAGACATCTTCATGGACCTTTTTTTCTGTCATTTTCTGAGACCTTTGGCTCACTGTGAGTTGCTGGGATCCTCAGCTGAGGTGGATCTTCTGCCACCTTCATCTTCCAGGAGTCTTCTGAGAACGTTGGCTCTTAAGGATCTTCTAGGGCCGTTAGCAGCAGGTATATTCTGGGACTTACAGCTCACAGGGATCTTTTATGAATGTTTGCCCACAAGGATCTTGTAGGAATAAAGACATTCACAAATGTTCTTGGACTGTCAGTCTGAGAAATCTATGAATTTTGGTTCACAGAGTTCATCTGGGACAATCATTTGCAGGGATAATCAAAGGTTCATTAATTTACCCTGATCATCAATGCACATCATTTTAGGACTTACAGTGCACTACAATCTTCTGAAAACTTTGGCTCTAAGGGACTATGTGTGATCTTCAGATCACAGGGATTTTATGGGACTTTGGCACACAGAGATCGCTTCAGACCTCCAGTTCACAGCCAAGTTTTTGAACATTCTACACTCAGAATCTGTGTCTTTTGCAATTTCCAAATCCCAGGGAGTTTAGAATCTTTGCCTCACAAGCTTCTTTTGGGGCCATCGGTTCACATGGATGGTCTGATAGAAACCTTCCTGGACCTGAAGCTCGTAGGAATGTTTATGAAGCTTTAGATCACACCTTCTTGCACCTTCGTTCACTGGGATCTTTCAACTTGCAGACATCTTCTTGATCATTGTTTTCTGGATAGTTAATATCCTCTTTAATGGTGCATAAGATTCCCCATCTGGGCACATTTAGAAATATATCAGCCTACTGGTTACTATACGCAGTCCCCTAAGTCCTTAGTCTACTATCACACAGTACCATGCTCCTTAAGACTCCCTGCACTCTATGCCATTATACCTCATGACTACCTCAAAGTTTTTTTAGAATCATAGAGTTTGCTAACCTTAAGGTATAGTGGACAGGGGCCACACTGGTCCAGGCAAGCACTGATACTCAGTTTGAGCTAATGATTGTGGCTAGCCATTAAGATTTCATGAGACCCCAGCACTTTCAGGAGTTGAAGTCCCGGAGCCCCTGGTTCAAGTCTGCTAAACCTATGCTTTTGGATAGTGGTTGAAGTAAACACACAAAGAGACTTTGAGGCCTGCAGATAGTACAATGATAGAGTAAATCAGTGTCTCATTAAAATAATACAATAAAAACATTGTCTATTTACATCTGCAAAGTTGTCAAACAGAAACATTGACTAATAAGTTAATCTGTCCGTAAACTCTCCAGAATCTTATTTGAGTGTACCTACACGAGGGACCTAATAACCGTGCCACTCATGCAATGATTGTCCCTTCGGTAAGTGGATGGAAAGGACATGCCTAGAAATTCTAAGATACTTCATGGGTATACTCTGCGATGAAGTGAAGAATGTACATATATGGCTCAATTTTTTAGAATAGAATTAGCAATACTAGGAACAGTCTTGATGAACGCACTAGACTTTTGTGGGCTTTAGACAGAAACATGTTGGCTCTAAGAACAAAGCAGAGTGAACAGGTTAATTAACCACATGCTAATGTGAAAACAAAACAAGGACTATGATTCATGGAGCATTGAAGAGAGAATTAAAAACTGTAACATACCACACAGGTCATATGTGTTGGGAGGAGGCACATCAGAATTTCCTCTGTATGGCTATTCACATATGTGAAGTTGAAGAATGAGATGAAATTCCAATTTGACCCCACATAAAAACACATCAAACCTATGAAATAAACCCATGGCAACTGGTAACATGCTCATCCTCTTACCACTTGAGCATTGTGGTTAAAGAGGCATGTAGTATATAGATACTCAGAGAGTGTTTTGGACTCCTTTTCAGAGGATGGTAGCATGTGTGGGATACTAAAAACATTGGAAGGAGTTTGACCATTCTCCATACATAAACATACCCTGAATTTAAGGAAAATAGAAATCCGAGAGAAGGCTTGGGAAAAATGAATTCAAGCTGCAGAGACACGTGATCCAGTCCTGTTAGAAATTGGATTTCTGGTTGGCTAGGGCATGCGCCTAAGCCAGGCAGAAACCACCACTCTAGTCAGGGCAAGGGAGTTACATGCTGAAGATAACCCCTGCTCACCCCCTTGGTAGCTTGGCACGAGCAGTCAGGCTTATCCCAGAGGCAATGTGTAAAGCATTTGCGCAACACACACACACAGCAGCAGCACTCTAGGCACACCACAAAAGAAACTCCAAACAAGGTTATATAAAAAATAGCCTTTGTATTATCATAAATACATTAGAATCATAATCACACAATATACACTGTGCCAACTGGCACTAGGCAATATTCACAGGGGACTATATACACAGGACAGGGCCAACCGGGCCACTGTCAAAACCTTTAGAAAGCACTAGTAACGCATATGAAACACAACCAGTAACTACTGGCGAAATGCTGTACTTAGCATCACCTTAGGCATCAAACATCAGGCATAGAATCACATTACGCAATCCCTGTAGGCATAAACACATTACGCATAAACATCCTGAGCATAACATTAGCCTGAAACACAGGATGCCACAATCATATTAGGCATCACCATCCAAAATGACCCAAAGGCCAACTGGCCTTTCACTGGGGCTCAAAATGCCATCTGTCCAGAATGTCAGGGCGTGAAGATAGGGCTTCTCAATTAGCCCTAGGGCTGCAAAAGCAGCAAAGCCAAGGTGCGCAATGCGCTGGGGGCGGGGGAGTGTATCTCACTCCCTTCTCATC
This sequence comes from Calotriton arnoldi, assembly GCA_963921515.1. Classification (NCBI taxonomy): domain Eukaryota; kingdom Metazoa; phylum Chordata; class Amphibia; order Caudata; family Salamandridae; genus Calotriton; species Calotriton arnoldi. The sequence goes on along the minus strand of CAWUFW010016263.1, from coordinate 58,295 downwards.
ACAAAAAGAAAAATGCCCCCGTGTTGCAGCTGCCCGCTCTCTCTCGCAGTGCAGCTGTGGCAAAATTCACCCGGGCACCACTGTGCCATTTGAGCCCCACTCCGGGACTCAAATACAACTTGCCCCCCCATAGGGAAAAATGGCACTGGCATCACCGTGCCGCTTGGGAGCACCCCTCTGGGACTCCTCCTGGTGCCCTCGATCAGCACCATCAGCGCTCCAAAGACCTCAGCCCCACTCACTGGGGCTTCGTGCAGACTCCTCCGGTCTTCCTCACAGGCACCGGCAATGTGCCTCGACTGGCCCCTGATTGGCGCCAGTCTCCAGGGAACACGCGGGGCTCTCCTGACTTCGCTGGTCCTCCTGCTTTCACCGGCGATCTCCGCGGGCCTTCCTCCCCTTCTGCCAGGCGGGGGAAGGCTAGAATGCCGCACATGGAGCCCGTGAGGCTCCGTCGTCTCTCGCTCCTCTTTGTGGCTCCGGGCTTCTAGCCCCCACCGCGTGCCTCGTCCGGCCACACCCACTGTCAGGCTTTACTCCTGCCTGGCTTCCGGTTTCGCCGCTCGCAGCGGCGGCTCCTTTTCTCGGCGGCTCCTCAGTGCGGGGTGGGCACCCGCTTTTTAAATAGGCATGAAAGCGGGTGGGCTCCCGCTCCTCTGCACAAATGCTGGGTGGGCTCCCGCTCCGATCCCAGCAACACGGGGGAGTCCCCACGCCGGGATTCCCCTTACAGACACTGCAGCCGCGCGCTGCAAGGCACCAGCACTCCTCTTCTCTTTGGCAATAGATATAGCGCTCACGAGGCGCTAGAGTCCCCCAGGTTCCAGGGACAAAGCTGGGCCCAGGCAGGCCAGCACACAGGGCCCTCCAGCAGGGAGGCAGTCCCTTGTGGCGGTTCCTCCTGGGGCCCAGTAGCAACAGGTCCCAAGGAAGCACAAAAAGCACCACCTTTTCATGGGGTCACAGCCCCAATATTTATACAGCATTTGCTTTGTCTGCCCTGGCACAGGGCTTGGGGGACCCAGCCTGAACTGGTTCTGGGGGGCTTTGGAGCACTTTGTTGACAAGGCTCCTCTTCCCCTTTGTCAGGTGGGGGCTCGTCATCAGACACACCACAGGGGGGCGGAGCCAGCATTCACCTAGGCAGGCACAGACCTATTCAGGGTCAGGGGACTACACCTCCCACCACTCCAAATGCAGATGCCCTATTCAGCCTAGCGCTGACTCACCCTGCCCTCCCTGGAGCCACACACACCTCACCAGCCCCTGTCACTCCAAAGCCAGACATGCAATCCACATCAGGCAGGCAGGCACATAGCACACAGAAATGCCAACTTCTAGAAATGGCATTTCTAAAATAGTGATAATAAATCTGCACACACCATTGCGCAGCATTTATTATTACCATTCCAACCATACCAAACTTGACCACGCTGCTCCTCTCATATCAGGAATTACCACTGAAACACTTATCAGGGAATCCCCAATGCATTCCTATGAGAGGGCAGCCTCCTAGCAGTGAGAAACCAAAATGGCTGTTTGTCACTAGCAGGACATGTCACACACTTAAGGTACATGTCCTACCTTTTACCTACAATGCACCCTGCCCATAGGGCTAGCTAGGGCCTACCTTAGGGGTGACTGACATTTAGTAAAAGGGGGGTCACAGACGTGGCACACACTTTAGGGGCCATGTCACAGCGGCAGTAACACTGCGTGCACAGGCTCTGCAATAGCAGAGGCCTGGGATAGGTTTGAAAGGCTACTTTGGTGGGTGGCGCAATCAGCGCTGAAAGCCCACAAGTAGCATTTAATTTACCAGCCCCGGGTATATGAGATACCACTTTACAAGGGACTGACAGGTAAATTTAATATGCCAAACAGGTGTAGACCAATCTTACCATATTTACCACAGAGAGCACACGCACTTTACACTGAACAGCAGTGCTAAAGTGCCCAGAGTCCTAAAACCACCAACACCATGTCAGAAAAAAGGCTAGGAGAAAGGCAAAAAGTTCAGGGATGACTCTGCAAAAAAGGGCCAAGTCCAACAAGTCCTATTCTGGAAAACGATAGACCATGCTTTTTTTAAGGATATAACAGCGGAAAAATAGACACCCTAGTAACTCCTGATGAATGGATAATGCACTTTGAGCGTATTTTTAATCCGGACACCGCGATTGTCACGAAAAGCAGTAACAGTAATCTTATCTTAGTAGAAACTGCTGAGATACCACCAATCACTCTGGACGAATTTTCAAATGCCCTAAACAAAAGTACAAATGGTAAAGCTGCAGGGCCAGACGGGGTACCTATTGATGTTTTTAAACATAATATTGATTTTTGGTCACCGATTTTATTAAGTGTTTTTAATGTCACCATAGGAGGAGTGTTACCAGCAATGTGGGTAGAAAGCATAATAGTGCCCATTTTTAAAAAAGGCGACAGAGGGAAGGCTAGGTGCTACCGCTCCATATCCCTTCTTGATTCTACATCCAAATTGATGGGCAGAATTTTGTTGGGAAGATTGGAAAGCTGGGTTACTGAGAACAATATCCTAAATGATGCTCAGTACGGATTTAGAAGAGGTATTGGGACGGTGGAACAATGCGTAAACCTTGAGCTACTAATAGGGAAATACACCCTAGCTAAGGAAGGTCAGTTACACCTCTGCTTTGTCGACCTTACCAGTGCTTTCGACCTGGTTAACCATGCCAAATTATGGCAAACACTGGAAGGGCTGGGCGCCCCAAAGGACATTATTATTTATTTATCGCAGATTTACACTTTTTTAACTACCAGAGTTCGGTTTGGCACAAAAAGTGAATGTACCCCTGATTTTAGGGTCACTCGGGGATACGACAAGGATGTGTTTTAGCGCCCCTTTTATTTTCCTTATATATTAAAAATGTTGATCCATTCTTACAAAACCTAAGAGTTGATGTCCCTAGAGTCGGTATACGTGCCACCTCAGTACTCCTATATGCAGACAACGCAGTCCTGTTGTCGAGGACTGCGAACGGTCTATGGAAAAATTCAAGCAATTCCTGACTGAAAAAGATTTACAGTTGAATCTTAGCAAAACCTTCGTCATGACTTGCGGGAAAAATAGAGTGAAGAATAGGCAACATCATGTGGGAGATACCCAAGTTAACAGAGTTACATGCTTCACTTACCTGGGAATTCTTTTTAATAGGAATGGTACTTGGGGCGCACATATTGACCTATGTAACTTGAAATTTTTGCGAACTTGCGAGGGCATCTTTAGATTCTCTTCAAAAATAGATAACAAACCAGTACGGGAGATCCTTACCCTGTATAGGAGCAAGTGTATAACAGGCGCATGCTATGGGGCAGCTATATGGGGGAGGGCTAACACAACCCTGTTACAAACCCAGGAAAACAAATTCTTGAAAAGGGTGTTGGCGGTCCCAAGCTCCACTGCCTCATACATCGTCCACAATGAGCTGTGCGCACCATATATTAGCGATCTTATAAGCACAGCAGCACTTACTCTTTGGTATGGAATCTGGACGAAAGATGAGACTAAGTTTACTAAGGACATAATTATGGATTGCCTTGCCCATGACCATAGTAGGAATATCCCCTGGTTAGATTATATTTATAATCTTTTAAAAGATTGTAACGTGGACCCTGATTTTCATGAGCCATTGTCCATTCAGGATTATAGTAAAAGAGATTTAAAGACAAGGCTAGTTACCTCTAGGGAACGTGCAAGAGCTGATGAAGCTAGTTTAAAACAGAGGGGCCAATTCCGATCTCGGCCGGTAGGGCTCCGAATCGGATTCGGCTTAACCGGATCCGATTCGGAGCCCTATTTCCCGACCGATCCGTACGCGCGTCCGGACGACCGAGTACGATGCGAAATCGCCAACCGACTCGTTCGGGTGTCCCAACCGCTCCAACCGACTCGTTCCTGGGTCGAACCGCACCGACCGACTCGCTCGGACACGACTCGCACCGCGCAATGGAGACGTTCCCCGGCCGGGTAAGTACGATGCGCGCCGCGAGCAGTCCGACCGACACGCGCCGTCCGGCTCGAAAGAGCAGTCGGAGCCGTACTTCGGGGGTCCGTGTCGGACCCCCTATACGCGTAGCCGCGCGAGTCGCACACAGGGGGGACCCATGGGTCCCCCCTACCTGTGCGTGTATGGCGCGAGTCGCTTCGCCGCGTACCCGCTGTAGGGGGCGCCCTTGTTCGCCTCGCACCCATTGAGGCAATGGGAGCCCGCGTACGTGTTGTACGACCGGCTCCCATTGACTTCAATGGGAGTCAGACCGACTCGAGTACAATAGCATACGGACGCATCGTACTCGTTCGGTCGGGCTGCACAGGTCCGATTCAGTCGGAAATCTCTCCGGGTCCGGCTCGGTCGGAGAGATTTCCGGCCCAAATCGGAATCGGCCCCCGAGTGTCAAATCTTACTGTGAGCACCCAATATTGACGGGCATTCAACCATACCTTATTTCGGTAAGAAATACCAAGCATAGATTTTATCTAACAAGGCTAAGGTTGGGCTCCTTACACTGCTAAGGGCCCGATTCTGATGCGGGTTGGAAAAGCTTCCCGACCGAGGGCCTGATTCTGATGCGGTTAGGAAGGCCTCCTAACGGCATTTGCTCCTTCCAAATCGGATCGGGAACGTGTCTTCCCGACCGAGGGCCCAATTCTGATGCGGTTAGGAACAAATGTTCCCATTGAAGTCAATGGGAGTTCAACCAAATCGTATCTGGAAGCATCCGGATGCATCCTACTCCGCCGGTCGGACTTTCCCGATCCGAGTGGGTCGGACACCATTTCCCAACCGATTCGGTCGGGAAGCTTTTCCAACCCGCATCAGAATCGGCCCCTTAATAGCTTTCCCTACATCGGGAAAGTGGAGTCACAACCTTCCAAATTGTCCTTGTAAGTCCCCTCAGTCCACGCTGCATTTTATACTTTTTTGTAGATTTTATCGGGACATTCGGAAATTTGTGTTAAAACCACAGTTTTTAGATAATAAGCTATATTATTATAAACATGCTTTTAATTACATCTGTAGCTTGGAAAATGATAAAATTAGGAATGCAGTCATTGCTTTTATAAAAATGGCAATCAGGAGAAGAAAGGATAACTCCCATTTAGAAGACCTAACGTATGAAAAGTATGAACACTTGAAGGGTTATTAATTCTCATCCTGATATTAGCCATTTCTTTGCACTTTGTGAAATAGCACCTTTGTTTACATAATCCAAATGAACAAGACCCTGAGTCTTAGGGGGTCATTAGGATAGCGGGCGGATTGCCACCGCCCGTATGGCGGTGGCGAACCGCCCGCTATTTCCCACTGCCTGCCTCACATTTCCCCACCGCCATATTAGTATGGCGGTGGGGACCCAGGCGGACGGCAAGACCGTCCGCCAGTTTGCCGCCGATCGACCAGTCGACCGGGCGGAAAAGGGCTGGAGATGGTGGCGGTGTCTGCTAGACACCACCATCCATATTATCATGGGCAGCGGTGCAGGGCTTTCCATGGCGAAGACCCCGCCATGGAAACCCATGTGGAGTTTGCTTTCGGGGGCCCGTTGCGGGCCCCAGGGTGTGGGGGGTGGGGGTGCACATGGGGGTACCTATGGTACCCACCTGCATTGTCATGGACATGGTGGCAGGCACCTCGCGGTGCCTGTCACCTTGTGCATGACGATGCACACAGTGCATTCCCAGCATTGTTGCGGGCGGTGCTGTGAGCACCGCCCACCACAATGCTGGGAATGGAGGATGCCACGGTGGCGGTGGCAGCATAATATGCACAGCGGGACCGCTGCACCTCTTGCGGGTGGTCCCTTTTTCCGTTGCGATGGCGGGCGGACTTTGTCCGCTCGCCATCGTAATGACCCCCTTAGTTTTTATAAATGTAGTTTTTAAATAGGGAAATTATGTCCTTTTTTAATATTCGCATGGATTATAATGTTTCTATATGCAAATATTATGAATATTTTTCATTTCTTAATTTAGTAATGATCAAATGTCCTTGTATTATTAATAGTTTCCCTGTTGTGAGATAGAAATTGTGATCGATATAGGAGTAGTAACTTGCATAGAAATTGTAGATGGAACGTCAGTATGTAAGAAAAAGCGTTTGAGTACAATTTTAATGATTACTAGGAATGTTATTTTTTATTAGAATGCTTTTATGATTGTATACTATGCATCGAATAAAGCTTGATTGACTTGACTTGACTTGACTTGTGTTTTGGACTCCTTTTCAGAGGATGGTAGCATGTGTGGGAAACTAAAAACATTGGAAGGAGTTTGACCATTCTCCAGAAGGACCGCATAGGATTTGTTCCTTGGAACTAAGATATGGCAGGAGTCACTGGATGCAAAGGTTAATCACTGTTTGTTTTTGTAATTTGGATTGTTGTGTTGGCAGGAGGTGACCAGCATAGAATTCCTCTCCTTCTCTAAGGCAACCAGCATCCTCACTCATTTGGTTAATCAAGTACCTTCCAGAAACCAAGGCAAGTACAGAATAATTTATGTAGAGACTTGCATTCACTGGCCAGTAATCAGTAAAACCCCTTCAGTACCTACAACTAACTAGTCCCCTAATAGACAGACGAGTGAAATGTTCCTTAATTAATGACTGTTCAGCAAATGCTCACCACACTTACTATAATGATCTACTTGGTGGGCAACCGGATCTACACCGCTCTTTGCCATTCCCGAAAACTACTGTATCTTCTAGGATGCACAGGACATCTGGTTCAGAAGCTGGGGTCACGTGTACATACATGTATACATTGTCCTTATCAATGCACATTTATCACTAATGCCCAACTAACGCCTATGAACATCCAGCGGATTTGTTAGCTATCTCTATTGTTGTAATGGATGTCATTTTTGAAATTTGTGGCTTGCCCATGATTGAGGAGGTATTTGAAGTTGAACCACTGGGTACCACCTTGTCCCTCTTGATAGCAGGTTCACCATTGACTGTACGTGGTCACTTCAGCTTTTGGACTGAAAGTGATGCAGTTGTAAAGCTGGCGAACTCTTGCAGACCCTACAAAAGTGGGACTATTTAACTTTCACGTTCACCAGCACTCAATGAACCTTACACACTTGTCAGGATTGTGGAATTCCAGGCTAATGGTTAATGATATACATGCCCAGTCAGGTGGGCAGTCTGATAATAAGTTAATATACTTTAGGATAAAGGCATTCCTCTGAAGAGTGAATAAAAACCTGAAATTCAAGACTTTTCTAAACCCCGCACCTGTTAGGCTGCAAGCGCTCCTCTGAAGTTTAAATAAGGGCAAGAGTTCGATGGCCCATCACTGGCCCAACATTAAACAAAATGTTTGTAGTATATGCATATATATTTATGCCTGAACTCTCTAGCACTAGCTAAACATCCAAGAATTTAAATAAATCGTTTATGGACGAATTAGGAGCTCCAAAGGCCAATGTAAGGAGACTATAATGCTCCTGGAAAAAGAAAACTGAGGGCAACACAAGTTTCCCTTTAAAAACACTCATGTAACAGGGTGGAGTGTCCCTTCGGTAGACTAAGAAAAGCTACTTTGTGGGTATAATTCATGATGCATGGGAGGGTGCAGAGACAAAATATTGAGTAAAAAATATCGAATTGCACAAATATCATGTCAAAAATATCGTGGGTCAAGAATATCGACAGACAAATTATCATGGTCAAGAATAATGATTTTAGGTAAGTAATATCGAATTAAAAAATATCGAAGTGTTTAATTTCGTTTGCAAAAATATAGATGTTATAAATATCGATTTTTTATTAATTTTATGTATTTTAGTATATATTTTATATGTGTGTGATGTATGTATTGTTTGTATAAGAATTGTTTGTATTTTTATTATATGTATGAAAATCTTAGTAGTTATTAATTTTTTTTAATTTGAATTTTGCATTTTTAGTTCCGTAGCGCGTTGTGGGTTTATAGGGGAATAGGGTGGGAAGTAATTTAATTCTATAAAATGTATTAATTATTTTTTGTAGTTATTATTTTATTTTTTATTTGAATTTTGCGTTTTTAGTTCCGTAGCGGGTTGTCGGTTTATAGGAGAATAGCGTGGGAAGTAATTTAATTATATTAAAATTATTGAGTAATTTTTATTTATTAATAATTGTTGAATTGAGATGTTATAGTATTAAATATGCAAAATTAATGTATTATTAATGATTTAATAATTAGTTGTTAATTAATTTTAATTAATTAATTGGCAATTAATTATGTTAATTGTGTAATTAATTTTAGGTGTGTGTTGTGGTGTTTATAGGTGAAAATGGTGGGAAGTCATTTATTTTTAATTGATGAATTAATAATTAGCTGTTAATTAATTTTATTTAATTAATTAGTAATTAATGATGGTAATTGTGTAATTAATTTTAGGTGTGTGTTGTGGTCTTTATAGGTGTAAATGGTGGGAAGGGTGGGAAGTAATTTAATTTTCATTGACGAATTAATAATTAGTTGTTAATTCATTTTAATTAATTAATGAGTAATTAATTATGGTAATTGTGTAATTCATTTTATGTGTGTGTTGAGCATATTATAGTGTTAAAAAATGTGTATTCAATGAATGTTTTTTATTTTTTTATTAATAATATTTTTTAAATTCATTATTAATTATGTTAATTATGGAAATAAATGGAAATAAAAATGTTAACGTTTTTTTATATTGGTGTGGTGTTACAGGGTAGGAAATAACATAAATACATTTATGTTTTAAATATTTTTTTTGTTTGTTAATATTTGCTTCTTTTAAATAAATATTGTTTATAAATGTATTTATTACTTTATTTTAGATAATGTTTGTACCTTTTTGTTATTTGTAATTAATATATTTAATGTTAATGTTTAATATATTTAATCGGATATTTTTAAAATATTTTTTATTTATTTTTAAGATTATTTACATTTTTTTCAATTGTTTAAATGTTATTAGTAATTTTTGTTTCTCTGCTATCCAACACTTTCCCTACTGTTGCACTCACTGGATTGGGAATAATAATTTTTACACCTCTGCTATCCAGCAGTTTCCCTACTGTTGCACTCACTGGAGTGGGAATAGTAATTGTTACCCCTCCGCTATCCAATATTTTCCCTACTGTTCCACTCACTGGAGTGGGAATAGTAGTTTTCACCCCTCCGCTATCCAATACTTTACCTACTGTTGCACTCACTGGAGTGGGAATAGTAATTTTCACCCCTCCCCTATCCAATATTTTCCCTACTGTTGCACTCACTGGAGTGGGAATAGTAATTTTTACCTCTCCGCTATCCAATACTTTTCCTACTGATGCACTCACTGGAGTGGGAATAGTAATTTTTACCCCTCCGCTATCTAATACTTTCCCTACTGTTGCACTCTCTGGAGTGGGAATAGTAATTTTTACTCCTCCGCTATTCAGCACTTTCCCTACTGTTGCACTCACTGGAGTGGGAATAGTAATTTTTACCCCTCAGCTATCCAGCACTTTCCCTACTGTTGCATTGTTTGGAGTGGGAATAGTAATTTTTACCCCTCCGCTATCTAATACTTTCCCTACTGTTGCACTCTCTGGAGTGGGAATAGTAATTTTTACTCCTCCGCTATCTAATACTTTCCCTACTGTTGCACTCTCTGGAGTGGGAATAGTAATTTTTACTCCTCCGCTATTCAGCACTTTCCCTACTGTTGCACTCACTGGAGTGGGAATAGTAATTTTTACCCCACCGCTATCCAGCACTTTCCCTACTGTTGCATTGTTTGGAGTGGGAATAGTAACTTTTACCCCTCCACTATCCAAAACTTTCCCTACTGTTGCACTCACTGGAGTGGGAATAGTAATTTTTACACCTCTGCTATCCAGCACTTTCCCTACTGTTGCACTCACTGGAGTGGGAATAGTAATTGTTACCCCTCCGCTATCCAATATTTTCCCTACTGTTGCACTCACTGGAGTGGGAATAGTAATTTTTACCTCTCCGCTATCCAATATTTTCCCTACTGTTCCACTCACTGGAGTGGGAATAGTAATTTTCACCCCTCCGCTATCCAATACTTTACCTACTGTTGCACTCACTGGAGTGGGAATAGTAATTTTTACCCCTCCCCTATCCAATATTTTCCCTACTGTTGCACTCACTGGAGTGGGAATAGTAATTTTTACCTCTCCGCTATCCAATACTTTTCCTACTGATGCACTCACTGGAGTGGGAATAGTAATTTTTACCCCTCCGCTATCTAATACTTTCCCTACTGTTGCACTCTCTGGAGTGGGAATAGTAATTTTTACTCCTCCGCTATTCAGCACTTTCCCTACTGTTGCACTCTCTGGAGTGGGAATAGTAATTTTTACTCCTCCGCTATTCAGCACTTTCCCTACTGTTGCACTCACTGGAGTGGGAATATTAATTTTTACCCCACCGCTATCCAGCACTTTCCCTACTGTTGCACTCACTGGAGTGGGAATAGTAATTTTTACCCCTCAGCTATCCAGCACTTTCCCTACTGTTGCATTGTTTGGAGTGGGAATAGTAACTTTTACCCCTCCACTATCCAAAACTTTCCCTACTGTTGCACTCACTGGAGTGGGAATAGTAATTTTTACTCCTCCGCTATCCAGCACTTTCCCTACTGTTGCACTCACTGGAGTGGGAAAAGTAATTTTTACTCCTCCGCTATCCAGCACTTTCCCTACTGTTGCACTCACTGGAGTGGGAATAGTAATTTTTACCCCTCCGCTATCCAGCACTTTCCCTACTATTGCACTCACTGGAGTTGGAATAGTAAATTTAATTATTCCGCTATCCAATATTTTCCATACTATTGTATTTTTTGTATTGCGAAATGTACGTTTTAATTTCTTTTAATAGTCACATTTTTAATTAATTATAGAATGGTTATTTTTTTATTTTAAATTATTGATATATGTATATATTTTATTTTTTATATAATTTAAAAGTTTTGTACTTACCTGTTAAGGTATTGGAGTCGATATTTTTGTAGTCAATAGTTTTTTTTTCAATATTTAGAACATCGATGTTTTTAGCATTGATATTCTATCACTGAACCACATGGGAGTCCACCAGGAAACACTTCAAAACCGCAAACATTATCACTAATTCCATAACTTACTTAAAGGAGAATGGAGAAGGCTTTCTCAAAACATTTTAAGGAGAAAATTCTGGGATCCGGCAAACCACACCCCACGACTGTGATCAACTCAAGGAACTTCTGGAGTCCAGTTTATAACCATGAACAGTTTGTCTTTCATGAAGTCATATCAGGTGGAGAAGTATGTGTCGCTCTAGGATAGATCTCGTGGTTGCAATGGTGACCCTTGACTTCTTGTGCCATCAATTGTGACCCGTATTTTCTGTTGCCTTCAAGAGTGACCCGTGCCTTCTTCTCCATCAATGGTAACCCTTGACTTCTTGTGCCATGAATGGTGACCCTTGACTTCTTGTGCCGTCAATGGTGACCCTTGTCTTCTTGTGCCATCAATGGTGACCCTTGCCTTCTTGTGCCTTCAATGGTGACCCTTGCCTTCTTGTGCCATCAATGGTGACCCTTGACTTCTTGTGCCATCAATGGTAACCCTTTACGTCTTGTGCCATCAAAGGTGACCCTTGACTTCTTGTGCCATCAGTGGTGACCCTTGACTTCTCGTGCCATCAATGGTGACCCTTTACGTATTGTGCCATCAATGGTGACCCTCTACTTCTTGTGCCATCAATGTTAACCATTGTCTTTTTGTGACATCAATGGTGACCCTTGAGTTCTTGTGACATCAATCGTGACCCTTGACTTCTTGTGCCATCAATGGTAACTGTTTACGTCTTGTGCAATCAATGGTGACCCTTGACTTCTTGTGCCATCAATGGTGACCCTTGAGTGCTTGTGCCATCAATGGTGACCCTTGACTTCTTGTGCCATCAATGGTGACCCTTGGCTTCTTGTGCCATCAATGGTGACCCTTGGCTTCTTGTGCCATCAATGGTGACCCTTGACCATCCACCTTTCATAGTCCTCTTCATTTCTTAGTTTATCTATGATTTCATGTTGTTAGATAGAAGAGGACTGCCAAGCACTGGGTGCACACACCACTGTTAAAAAGAAACCTTTTTTGGATGCTAGTGAACAGAAACAATACCTTTCTCTGTAATATCTAGAATCAGTAGAAGATTCTTGAAAAATGTCATCCAGCTAGAACATCTTAAAAAACATACAATTCAATGATAACGGCAGTAAGGCTTTCGTCCAGTCAGGGGCACGGAACCCTCCCTTCTGGACGTCCAGAGCAACATGCCTAGTATGGCCAGGTATTGCGAGTCCCCTCTCCAGTATCCCATCCTCGTCGCCAAAATATGTTGTATCCTACGACAGGTAGCCAGGTAGAGTTTTGTAGGTTTCATTTTTGGTTCCATGTAAATATAAACATCAGTCTTTATTCCAGTTGACAGCCTTCACTCCAGCCCCACCAGGAGCAGCCTCCCTGCTGCTCAGCCCATCTCCAACTGTCACCACTCATGCACACAGGCACCCAGGCATTCCATTCATCACAGTCACACCAACATTCCAATACCATAAAAAACGGACTTACATCTATCACTCTGGCTGAGCAGCTTGGAGAAAGCTAGGCTGGGTAACATGCATAAACAATATGAGGATATAACAACATCCCTTCCCAAACATGACCCCATGGGTACCACAACCCCTTCACGCTCTCCCCCAAGGCATAGATGGACGTCAACACAATTGTCTTGGATTAGGGGTCAGAAAACCCGGCCGTATTTTATTAAAAGATACAAAACATATTAAAAAGATTTCATATTTACAATACGCAGGAAACCCGTCCCTCAGTCCAGAATATTCATACACCAAATTTCTTACACAATGTATTTACATTATTTCGGATGGCTAACATTAACATGTTATCTAATACATAGCCATTCCTAACCTAAAACAAAATTATGTACATTATTGTTTTCTGTGTATCCAGAATTGAGCCTACGGGCAAGGTCATGACTGGTCCAACTATGTGCTAGGTCCAACCCCTCCTACCGGAGTCACCTTGCGCAGGAGGCCCAGTTGCCCTGAAGGTTACCTCCCTCCGGCACCCCCTACACCCTCAATACTACCTCCAAGGGGCTGTGCTGTTATGCTAACTTGGCGCCCATGCGGGGATTGGCCCAAAAGCCTACTGGAAGTGGAACTTCCCCACGCCCGCACCCTCCAGCCTACCGGCCGTAAACGCCCCCTGGAGTTCCATGAGAGACCACTGTCACCCCCAGGTGTCCCCATTGACAATGGTGATGCCTACTAAGGACCGTAAAATGCCCCACCAATCATGACCTTACTGCCACAGGCCAGCATAGTTGACCGACTATCTGGCCCACCTCACACTCTAAGGTCATGCCCTGTCCCTTGCCCCTACCAACCATGCTAATAAGTTCTGTAGGAAAATGTTGTTGCCCAATTTCGAGAGGTGAACTCCATCCTGTATAAAAAACTTCTCCACCCTGATGCACCCCTGCGAGATGGTCTGGTGTTTTGGGGATCTAAACAACTTATCAATCCACTTATTAATTCTCTTCACTGAGTGGTTCAGTGCCCAGACCGATTCCCCCCCGCCATTGGAACCTGGGAATGATGTTGGACCATGCCAACACCGCCTGCGGGCACATCCTTGCCAACCATCCGAACTCGGTGTTCAGAGCCTCAACAACGCACTTCCCACCCAGGTGCACCAGGCCGTTTCCCCCCAGATGCACAATTACCGCTGCGGGGGGCATGTGAGTCTTACCCAGCAGAACCTCCAACAATCTCCTCAACTGCCCCATGTGCAAACCTCCTTGCCCATGCAAAGAAACATTGAAACCAGCCTGACGGGTCCTCTCCGCATAGTTGCCTGTGAAAAATATTGCTTCAACCTGTTCACATTTGAGTGACCAACTATCCATACTCCACTTCACTTGGCCCCTAGGCGGGGACTTGGACTGGGTGAGGTTCCGGCAACCGGCACATGACGGCGAGCTCCCTTACTGCGGCACAGGACATGAAAACTGCGGAAAACCGAAGACCAAAAAAACACTGTCATTAGACATAGCAGCATTCAAAGCATGTGTAGACGCACATAACGCTTGTAACAATCAGAAGACCAACGACCAATCATCTGTACTGCATGCCCCGACAGGCCTCTGGCCGTGGCCTCGGTGGCGGCCCCAATCCTGAAAGAATGGGTGTCAAATTTTGATGGATCCAAACCTGCTGCCCTTAGCGCTTAGCCCAGAATCCTGCTAAACTGAAATTTGGTAAGTGGAGTCCCATCATCGTGAATTAAAAGTGGACCCCCGCGCCACGTGGTCTGTAGGCCAGGAAAGACTGGAGGTTGGTAACGGGACAACAAGAGCTTCCCTGTGCCTTTTGGAATATACCATGGTCTCCCCTTCCATTTTGGTCAGTCTTTGATCTGGGGATGGATAAAGACATCAAGCCCCCCTGTATTTGAACATGGCCAAATTGTAGCCCCGTACCAGTCTTTCTTGTTATGCGCCACAAGTTCCCCAACCCTGAAAGAGCCATAGAAGGCCAGGGTGAAGGGTGCCCTAAAATGATGAACTTCGATAGTGGATCTACACACTTTTTCCAGTGCCCCTAGTACCGCTGACAAAGTGTCAATGCTAATTGGGCGCCTGGCGTCAGGTTGGGGACCTTGCAAACGCTGCCACACCCTCAGCGCTCTTTGCACTATGTAAGTGCTGGTGGGATCCTGGTGAACCCGCATTTTTGCGAAAAAGGAATCCGCCGCCATGTGGCGCCTTGCGCATGTTGCGGAACGCCCCCTGTCCCTCAACGCCCTCAGGAAAGATACCACAGGCGATGACTCATGCCAAGCCCCCTCCCAGCCTTCCCTAAGGAAATTGCAGTAGGCGCTAAAGGCCCCCTCATAGGCCCGCTTGGTCCTGGGTGAGGGCTAGCTGCCACGAGGTCCGAAAGGTCAGGGCACCAAGTTGCCATAGCTGGTCTGGAAAGGGCGTTGGACTTTCCGCTGCTCCTGGGTGATAAGACCTGAAAACCTGCATCTTAAAACGAGACAGAGCATCAGCAGCATCATTCAATACTCCTGGGACATGTTTGGCCCTAAACAGCACATTCAATCTCATGCACTGGAGTATTATTTCCTTTAACAGCCGTAGCATCATCTTACAATTAGCTGATTCATGGTTAATGCACTCCACTACCGAGGAACAATTCTAAAAACCCAATGTTACCTGTCAGGCCGGATTCTACCCACCATGCTGACCAACGTTGTGCAGATCACGCCGGGCCCAGGATGGCACCAAACCCTTCACTTCCTGCAGCGTCTGTCATTAGGCCCAGCTCCTGGCTGGACCTAGAGGGACTGGGCCACACCACAGTGCCATTGAAATCACGCAGGAATGCCATCCAAAATGGCATATCCTGCCAGACCTCGCCAGACACCTGAGTGTGGTGGTGTGTTTCTTTTAAGCCTGACATTGCCCGTGCAATGGAACGCGAGAATGGGCGAGCCATGGGGATGACTTTTAGCGCAAAGTTAAGCTGTCCAACCATTTTCTGTAGCTGGTGCAAGGTGACCTTTTCCTTGCTCACACACTTCTGTAACGCTAGGGTGAACGCCACCACTTTCCCTTGTGGCAGTCGTGATACCCCATTCACCGAATCCAGCTCTATACCCAAAAACTCAATTTCAGTGGCCAGCCCTACTGTCTTTCCTGGCGCTAAAGGGACCCTGAATTCGCGCATGAGTGAGTAAAAAACCCGTAAAACCCAGTCACACTCTTGAGAACCCGGTGCACACAAGAAAAGGAAATCGTCCAGGTAATGCAACACCGACTGATGCCCCGTCACCTGCCTGAAAACCCACTCAAGGAAAGAGCTGAATTTCTCGAAGTAAGAGCAGAAAACAGAGCACCCCATGGGCATGCACTTGTCCATGTAATATCTCCCCTCTAGTTGAAAACCCAACAAATGGAAATCCTGTGGGTGCACCGGCAGTAAGCGGAAAGCTGATTCGATGTCAGACTTTGCTGGCAATGCGCCTGGTCCTAGCCCCTGCAGCATTACTATCGCCTGATCCAAAGATGCGTATTTCACGGTGCATAGGGCCCCATCAATTGCATTGTTCAATGATTGGCCCGTGGGAGTGGACAAGTTAGGGATTAAGCGGAACTCTCCCGGGTCTTTTTGGGGCACCACCCCCAGCGGTGAGCAAACAAATCCTTCTACCGGTATCTCATCAAATGGGCCAGCCACCCTCCCCAGCCTCAGTTCCTTGACAATCTTGGCCACTGCTACCTCCTTGTTGGACCTTACAGATAGCTGGTTGCGACAGTATGAAACCCCTAGGTAGCCAGGTGCAGTAATCCTAAAACCATCTCTGAAACCTTCCGATAGAATCTGAGCCGATTTGGGGCAGCTGTACTTATTTAGCCATGGAATCAAAGCTGTTGTCTTTATTGGTGAGGACGCCTTGGTGAAGATTACATCCTCATTCTTGTTCTTACCCCCTTTATCCTTAGACTTTTTAAAACATTTGGACTCAGGATGTGAGGAGTGGTAACAAAAGGAACAGGCATGTTTAAATCTGCATGAGCCCGGTGGTCTGGTGCAGGTCCGCCTATTGAAATCCCAGCATGCCCCCCCTCCCGTGTTAGACGGGGGGGCCTGAATGAAAGGACTGCCCTCGTGTATTGTCCTGGCTCACAGTTTTCATGTGCCGCAACCACATGATGACCTCAATCTGATCCCAGGTGAGGCCAGGGTCAGTGGCGTTTGCCCTCCTGAATTCCTTATCATACTCTCTCCATCCCACTCCCCCGTATTCATCATGCGCACAGGCAATCCTATTTTGGTAGCATGCCATTTGTGTGCCTAAACCAGGGAAACGTTCAGCCATTATTGCATGATAATTAGAGAACCCTTTCATCCAATTCGCCAGAGTTTCCTCAATCTTTTTCTTGTGAGACCAACAGGTCCAATCCCTGGGATGTGCCCACTCCTTACCCTTATTTGCATCTTCCTTATCTGCTTCATTCAATAGCAAAGCAAACATATTAACATACTCCCCTTTCCAGATTTTTTCTTTCACCTCTTGTGAGATATGCCTACCCAGCCATTCCCTAGTAAATCGCAACTCACCCGAACCTAAACTTGGTAACAATTTTGCCATACCTGTTGCTGCCGCATCCTGTTTCTTGGCATGTTCAGCCTCCGTTGTCGTGCTCGCTTTCTGAGGCTCAGGTCCACCCTTGTCTTTCCCTGCACCACTTTGCCCAACCCCACTTGTTAACACACCACTAGTAGCTGCTGCACTTGCAGCAACATTCTGCACTCCCCCTGGCTTAGACCCTTCCACCTGTGCCATCAGCTTCCTGGCCCTTTCCAGGACATCCCCCTCGTCCAACAAGGCCCCACAGCCGACTGCCGGGGTCCAAGTCCCTGCCTTAGCTAACCAAGGAAGCACCGCTGCCAAACTGGCTACTAAATCCGGGTGCTCAGGCACACCACCGGACGGAGCCTCACAGGGAACAGGTACTACCTGGCTCAGGGCCCCCTCTGCACCTGGGGTGCCCGCTGGCTCCTATACTTCCTGATGGAACGCTTGCTGGCACTGCCCCACTCCCCTCTTCGGATGGGACCCCCCCACCAGAGCCAAAGGCCCTGTGGCCTCAGTATCCAGGGACCTCGGGGGTGAGGGGCCCTCACCCCCACCTCATTTGGCTCTAGACTTCTTTGGTACCGGAGGAAATACAGCTCTGGGGGCTACCCCAGACCACCTGGGCCTCTCCTCAGTCCCTTCTTGCCCCTCCACTCGGTTCCGCAACTCTGCCAAGGACTGCCCCATATCTTCCATCCTCCGCATCATAGCCTCCATCAATTCCTCCATTTGAGAGCGCTTCTCGCCCCTCTGCACCTTAGGTGCCACAGTACAAAAAACCAAGGGCCAGATGTACTGCCATTGGTTTTTGCGACTCGCAATTTGCGACAAATTGCGAGTTGCAAAATCCAATGTGCAACAGTGTCTCAGACACTGTTTGTGATTCCCAATGGGGTCGCGAATTGCATGCCTCTTGAATATTAATGAGGCTGTCGCAATTTGCGACCCCATTGGGAATTGCTGGCCCTCCCAGGGATGGTGGCCTGCTTGGGTCAGTAGACCACCATGTCTGGGACTGCTTTGTCAATAAAGCAGTTTTTTTTTTTTAAATGCAGCCCGTTTCCCTTAAAGGAAATCGGGATGCATTTAAAAAATAAAAATGAAACATTTCAGTTTCATTTTTTAAGGGCAGGCAATGGTCCCTGGGACCACTGCCTGCTCTTAAAAAATATTTGCGCATGCATTCCTAAAGGGGAAGGGGTCCCCTGGGGACCCTTTCCTGTTTGCGAGTGCCTTACCACCCTTCTGAGAAGGGTGGTAAACTGCGAGTGTTTTACGACTGCAATTGCGGTCGCAAACATTCATACATGGGTTATAAACTCACTATTAGGAAGGGACGCCCTTGGCACGCCCCTTCCTAATAGCGAGTCACTAAGCCTATTTTACGAGTCGCTAATTGATTAGCGGCTCGCAAAATAGGGTTTGTAAATTGGGCTGACCTATTTTACAGTCGCAAAGGGGCCGAAATCCCCTTTGCGACTGCAAAAAACGGTCGTACATCTGGCCCCAAGCCTCCACAGCCCCCACAATCCCCACAAATGGACCAAATCCCGTGCTCCTTGCTAAACACACTAGATAATGAACCAGTTCTTCAGGACCACTGAAAACCAAACACAGGCCGAATTACAACCAAAACACCCTCTTAATGCAATGTATCACCTGGTACCACCTAAGAAAGGCACCACACATAGACAGGCCATGTCCTTACTTCCCAGGAGACAGTCAACTGGGGCTCAACGGCTTCAAGAAAAATAACACCACGAAAACACCCACTCAGCCACAGCTGCTGGGCTAGTCCACCAACAACATTTCCCTCGCTCCCAACAACCGGCATAAACCAGGAAGCAGAAAAAAGCCCAATTCCTTCCTCACCTTAATACCGGCCAAGCAATGTCCCAAAAAACTCCCCTGCACCTCAGCTGTACCAAATATTGCTCAGTTCCGAATTCAGCGTGTGTTTGAGCAAGTAGCCAGAGCCACCACCGCAAATCCAATCTTGCGGGGCAGGCGATTATTCACTCAGCCCGGGCAGCTCCCAGCATGCTGCAAAACAGCTGAACACAGCTAATTCCTGCGTCGGGACCTTGACGCTCTTCCAACCTGTAAAGGGAGACACAAAACAAAACACAAAAAAACGGAAAACTCTGTGGCGTAGATGGCCTCTCCTGATGTGATGTGGAGCGGGGAGGGAAAAGACCGTCCCAGTCTGTGTCTTGTTTTCGTCTGTCAGATCCCTTCTGACAGTGGTGAGTTTTTGGATACCGAGGCGGTAGCCTCATTACTCCACATTCATTTTGAGTTTTTTAGTCGCTGTTTAGGTTGTCTTATTGATGTGTGACGCTTTGTCACAGTTGAGGTTGGATCACGAGGTCAGCGCTGTGATAGACCGTGGGTTGCGGTCAATTGGGTTTGCAGAAGTGTCAGCAAGTTTTATCGCATAGTCTTGTTTTCGTCTGTCAAATGTCTTCTGACGTTGATGAGCTTTTGATGGCTGCCGCGGCGGTTGCCTTCTGACAGTGATGAGTTTTGCGTGCCTGCCGAGGCGGTTGCCTTCAGGCAGTGATGAGTTTTTGGATGCCTGCCGAGGTGGTTGCCTTCAGGCAGTGATGAGTTTTTGGATGCCTGCAGAGGCGGTTGCCTTCAGGCAGTGATGAGTTTTTGGATGCCTGCCGAGGCGGTTGCCTTCAGGCAGTGATGAGTTTTTTGGATGCTGTGCTGCTGTTTCAGTTTCACAAGGTTAGCGCTTCGATGGGCCGCGGGTAGCGGGCAAATGGGTTTGTAGAAATGTCTGCAAGCTTCCTGATCAGTGGGTTTTCTTTTTGATCCAATCCTTTGTAGAACGTCCTGTTGAGTTTGCAGAGATGGTCGTCCAACATCTCAACGCCTAGGTCTCTGTGGAGGTCTGCTGTTCTTGTAAAGATAGGAGCGCCTGTTGCAATCCGTAAGGCCTTGCTCTGTAGTCTCTGTAGGTCTTTCCGATGCTGTGGGCGGCAGCCACTCCAAACTGGTGAAGCGTATGTCCTAGTTGGTCGAATTATTGCGGTGATTGCTCTCACCTTGCTCTGAATGGGCATCGACTTGGTCTTCAGGAGAGGGTATAATGCAGCCAGTTTTGTTGCTGCTTTCTGGCAGGTCTTCTCTATGTGGTTTCTCCAGCTGAGTTTAGAGTCCAGAGTCACCCCCAGGTAGGAGCTGCTGTTTTCCCATTTGATCTCTTCCCCATTGAGGAGGATCTGTGGGGTTTCCTGTTCAGCTTCCTGGTGAATAATGTTGCTGTGGTTTTGCTTGTGTTTAGGGTGATCTGCCAGTCGCTGTACCATTCGGAGAGTCTGCAGAGCGATGTCTCAAGGTTCTTAGCCACTTCTTTGTCGCTGAAGGATTGGGAGAGGACTGCAACATCATCGGTGTAAAGGGCAAGATCAGTCTTCTTTAGGTCCGTGGGGATGTTGTTTGTAAATATGTTAAAGAGGAAAGGTCCTAGGATTGATCCCTGAGGCACTCCAGCAAGAATTGAGCGTGGCGTTGAGCATTCCTCTCGTACCGCCACGTGAAAGGTCCGTTTTGACAAGTAGCTAGACAGGAGCTTAACCAGGTAGCTGGAAACTTGAGCTTGATAAGTTTGTAAAGCAGTCCCTCATGCCATACTCGGTCGAATGCTTTGGCTACATCCAGAAAGACTACTCCAGTAGACTTGATGTTGAATCCATGGCTAATGATGTCCACAACTCTGAGGAGTTGGTGATTGGTTGAGTGGTCTTTCCGGAACCCAAACTGTTCTTTGGCGAGGAGGTTTTCGCTTGTCGCAAAGTCCACGAGGCGGGCAAGGATAACTTTTTCGAAGAGCTTTGATAGGCCAGATAGCAGACTTATGGGGCGGTAATTTTCAGGATCTCGTAGTGGTTTCCCAGCCTTGGGGAATACGACGACTCTTGCTTCTTTCCAGGCGTTAGGGTAGTGCTGGTGCTGCATACATGCGTTGAATATCTCAGCAAGATGATCCACTGCGGTATCTGGGAGCATCTTGATGGCTTGGTTGGCTAATCTGTCCTTTCCTGGTGCCTTGCCGTTTTTCAGTGTCTTTACCAGGGCCAGTAATTCGCCCATTGAGCATTCCTCAATGATTGCAGCTTCTGTTTCTGGTGGGTGCTCCCGGTGGTGCTTAGCAACCTCTTGCTCGACTTCTGCTGCCAGTTTGCTTGCCTGGTTAGGCCTGAAGGATGCCTCCAGCGTATCAGCGAAGACCTCAGCCTTGTCCCTGTTGCTGCATGCCAAGTGAGTCTTCCCTTGTATCGGTGGGTTTGGTTCCTTCTTCCCAGTCAAGCGTCGGGTCATTCTCCAGAGAGAGTTGTCTGAGTCCTTCAAGTTAGCTGTAGCTGCTTCCCATTTTTCACCTCAGTGCTGGCTTATTTGCATCTTCAGCTGTCTTGTCAGCTCATTGTACTTCTTCAGCAGGTCGGGGGTGCGATTCCTTTGCCACTCTCTCCGGGCTCTGTTCTTGTCAGCTATCGACTGCTTGATGCCCCTTCGGGAGGTCGCAGATAGAGCATCGTTGGAGTTTCTGCTCAGGGACGCTGCGCTCAATAGCAGTGTGGACTGCCGCTGTGAAGTGGTGAACCGCCTGGTCAATGTCTTCGATGGAGCAGAGGGGACCAGGGACCAGTGTCTCCTCCCGGCTTCTCTTGTATAGGCTCCAGTCTGCCTTCTTGTAGTTGTGCCTGGTGCCCTGTTGCTGGTCTTCAAGTACGTCTCCAACTGTGATCAACACTGGGTTGTGGTCGGACGTCAGTGCTATTAAGGTTTCAAGCTCCATAGACTGGGAGAGATTCTTCATGACGACGATATCCAGAACATCCGGTTTATGCAGTGCAGAGCCTGAATAATGTGTTGGTTGAGTCGGGCCAGCCACTACAAAGTCCTCCTTCTTTGAGTGGGCAAGTAGAGCGTATCCTTTTCTGTTTGCCATGCGAGAGTTCCAGCACTGGTGCTTGACATTAAGGTCCCCTCCAATTAATGTTGGGATGCTGGGGTCCAGTAAAGCATCCAGGTCCTTTGGGCATAGCTTGGCTGGGGGTGAGTAGGCGGCAGTCAACCGTAGAGGGCCTACTGATGTCTGGATCTGTATACTAGTTGCTTCAATACTCCCCACTGGTGGTAGTGAGATCTCGCGGTGCTTCACTTTTGTGCTGACGATCACCGCTGTTCCTCCGCCCTTGGCTCTAGTGGTGAAATATGTGCGGTACACCCTGTGGTTTGCTAGGTTAAGCTTCTAGCTTCCTTGGAGATGGGTCTCAGAGATAAGCGCTATACTCACATCCATGGTTTCCATCAGGTGCAGGAGTTCTGCAGTTTTCTTCTGAATGCTGTTAGCATTCCACATCAAGAAGAGGGAGTTTCCTTTAGATTTTGCTGCCATTGCGGGTGTTTTCTTCACCGTGGAGAAGTCCGGCGATGAGATTCGCCACCATTGTCACCACAGGGTGGATGTTCATGTCTGCAACTGTTTTCGCAATCTTCGTGATGAGTTCCTGCCAGTTGATGGCTGAGCCTATTTCGCAGGATGGTGCTGGGGCAGTTGTTGGTGGTGGGCTGTCCTGTTTGGGTCCTGTTGCTTCTGCGTATGTTCTTCCATCCACGTGCGCATTGCTATGGCTGTTGGTTGGATTGCCAGTTGGGCTCCTGTGTGCTAATGCAGGTTTGTAAGTCTTCCTTTGTCCCTGGTCTGTCGTTGTTGTGTGTAGGGAAGTCTTTTGTGGTTGCGGGGGTTTGCGCGGTCCATCCTTCTTTGGCTTTTGCAGGTAGGGACAGCCGCGATAGCTTGCTGGGTGTGGTCCTGGGCAGTTAGCACATATTGCTGGTTCAGTTTCCCGGTTCCTTGTGCATTGGTTAGAGGTGTGCTCGCCTCCACAGCGTACGCACTTTGGCTTCTGATGGCAGAAAGCAGAGGTGTGCCCCAAGCGCTGGCAGTTGTAGCACATGACTGGTCCTCGTTTCCCTCTAGGCGCTTCTGTGGTGACGGTGCAGCAGCAGAGCCGTGTGACTGCTGAGAGGTCTGCTGGCTTCCCATCGTGGCTTGCCGACAGGGTTACAACAAAGAGGGGACATTTCTTGTTCTTGTCCGCTGGAGAGGCAATCTGTATTATGTTTTTGACTGGAAGTCCAAGTTCCGATAAGTCCTGAGTGATGTGCCCAAGGGATGCGTTTGCTGGGAGTCCCCGTATTACAAAGCGCTGGGCTTTTGCAGTGGTCAATGAAAAGGTGTGGTACTCCATTTTCTGTTCTGTAAGCATGCTGGTCACACTCCTGTAGTCCTCTGGTGTGGTGAGCATGATCTTGGCCTGGTCCTGCCGGGGCTTGATTGTGAACGTGGAGGAGCAGTGTTCGTCCAGTAGCTCCACAAGGTCCTTGTGGGTGGTTAGGTTCTTCAGGATGATGGGAGGGATCCGTAGTCGCTTAGTGGGACCTGAAGAGGTCTCGGGTTCAGATGCCTTGTGGTCCTGAGGGTGGGCATCACTGTCCTGGGTACTTTGGAGAACCAGATAGCGGTTTGTGGTTGGGATTGCACTGCTTTCGGGGGGTGCGCGGGCAAGCTTTGCTGCTTTTTCTGGTGAGTTTGGGCACGAGTCGCGTCCTCTCTTTGCTAACTTAGTGTGCCATTCCATGTCGTCTTCGGTGGTGCCGGATTGAGCCATGACGTCGGCCTCTATGGTCAATTGATGCAGCTGGTTAGGGGGTTAAAGGGTTTAAGCCCTTCTCCTTCCCCTCTTTGGCACGCAGCCTGGCCCCGGTCAAGCCAGGGAGACGCAGGCCCAGCACCTTAGAGGAGTGGGAGAGAGGACAGAGCGGGTCGGACCGCGGGCCTCCCGCCGAAAATCAGAAAGCAGGATAAATCAAGCAGAGCGCATCAATGATGAGTCGCAGTACAGAATGAATCAAGCAGAGCGCAGCAATGATAAATTGAATTGTAATCTGAATACAAAATCAATCAGGCTGAGAAAATGAATCAAGCAAGCAGAGCGCCGCAATGATAAGCAATAACAAGCAATAAAGCAGGGTGGAAAGCTCCCGCCGAAACTCGGATGAAAAAAAAAAAAAAAAGCAGTGTAAATCTATCACAAAGGATAGAAAATGGCGCTTACCAGGTCGGCGAACAGGCGTGTTCTTCTCTCGGTGCTGCGACCTCTCTCGGTTCTGCGACCCAGGTCGGAGCAGGAATCGAAATCGGAGGGAGAGTCCCGATCAGAGCGCGACCTCAGGGCGACCTCAAATCGTCATCATCCAAAAAACGGGAGCGGCCGGATCGGAGCGCGAGTCCGACCCGCGAATCCGATTCAGAAATGATCAGTCAAATGCGGTCTGTCTGCTTGGTGCGGGCCATGGCAGACGCGGTCTCCCCCAGCGGGAGCGTCCTGATCAGAGCGGTAATCAGTGCAAAAACCGAATCCGTGTCCGTACGTCGTGTCGTACCGTCATCGTACCATTCCGTGTCCCGGAAAGAGAAATCAAAAGACCGTCCCACCGCTCCACAGCCCCTTTTATCTGGCCTTCTAAAAACCGGCATGATCCAGATCGGACCCACCTCCCCATGCCCCGGACATGCTTTAATTCCGCCAGTCAGTGGTGAAGGTCGGGGCTGGTGCCGGCTGCATCACCATGCGCCGTCACCCGCCCCTCTATGGCGTCGGGGACCGACACAACCGCCATAGGTGCGGCGTGCCCGAGTCCCGGTGGCGCCTTAGCAATCACCATCCTGAAAATCACTCGTTGTGGAGTTCTTGCCTTTCTGGTGTTTCTGGACTTATCAGCTGCTTTCATCAACTGTATGGCCGCGCCATCCTGCTGCATAGATTGGACGAGGTGGCTGGGGTGTCGGAACCAGTCAACACGTTGTTTTTTTTTTAGACCACTAGGCCCACATCAGATTGGGGGAGGGACCATCAGCAGGGTTGGCCATGCTCATATGTGGGGTGCTTAAGAGTTCCTACCTGTCCCCTGTGCTAAAAATATTAACACTCACCCACTGCATGATCTTCTTCGTGCGCCGAAGATGGAATGTCACAACTACGCCAATGACACACAAATTATTATTCCACTGTCTAGAAAGTCTGAGTTAGAACAGTACATCATGAAGGAGACCTTTGGAAAACCTACAAGGTGCCTGAATGACATCTGGCTAAGCATTCACTCAAGGAAAAAGGAGTTTGTGACGATCTGGTCAGAAAACAAAGTAAAAAGGTAGGGTGACCAGACGTCTCGGATTTCCCCGGACAGTCCCGGTTTTTGGAGAAGTGCCCCGGTGTCCCGACACTTTTCTCCAAATTGAAGAACTGTCCTGGTTTTTGGGTAGTGCCTGGGTTATTTAAAGAAACAGCCTGGTTTTTCTGTAGCGTCTGTGTTGAGTATGCGCACTGGTAAAATCGTGCGTATACTCACTTTACATTGCTGAAAAAGTTACGCTGTTACTTCACATAGGTGATTGTTGTAGAAGAAAGGCAAATCCTTTACAGAGAGGCATTTCCTCTCTGGATTTCCCTTTCATTCTACAACGCCAGCCATTGGGACAAGAGCGCCTTGGAACCACCAGTAACCAGCACGACCCTGCTCTGCTCACAGGAGTCGTAGGTCACTGCGGCAAGATCCAGCCAGCCAAATGCCTGACCCTGCTCTGCCAAAAGCTAAAGGGTTCTGGAGTGCAACCATCCTGGATGACCCTCCCCAGCCCTAACAGCACCAGCAAGTTGGGACCCAGTCTCCAAATCAGAGGTGCTGCAGCCAGGAATCGGATCCTTCATCAGCCACAAGAGATTTGCCCTCCAAGGGGCAAGCCAGCACAAGACTCGCAACTTGAGTATTCAAATGCCAATGGGGCATTTTCTCTTTATTTCGACCCCTCCCCAAAAAGTACTAGCCATTTGTTTACAATTTCATGGGCACAAGTTGAAGTTGAGTGCGAGTGATTGATGAGCAGGAGGGCCTGGATTTGTGAGTGACTGAGGGTTGTCAGTCCTTCAGTCACTGACTGATGTGAGGTGAGGGAGGATGAATTTATGGAGGGTCAACTGGAGTGAAAAAGAAACTGTTAAAAATCCTATGATGGACTCTTGAGGTGTTATGGGACTTGCTTGCTTGCTTGGTGGTGGGTTGCTCCCTCATCCAAAACGTTCTTTAGGGACTTGTACCATCCTGAATGTTTTGCACCTTCATCGTACTTTGAAACCGAGAACGAAAAATATACCATGCAGCTCTGGGCCAGTTTTTCCCATCTGGGCTTCAAGTATTCTTTATAAACTCGCCTTCTAAGTCTTGGAAATGCTGATCCCAAGCCCCATCTCTTTACCCTCAGATGCCCCATCTCCCACTGACTCACAAGTTTAAATATCTACAGCATGTAAATGTGTCCTAAATGTATGTTTTTATCCTGTTTAAGTTCCATCACTCAAGGTTTCTACATCGGTATATTATTTCTACGTTATCACTCTACTGTTAGTTGTTTACATGCGATGCACTGTGAGTTGGCTGGTCAGGACACTAAAGAAATCTCGTTACACTACAGCACACATCTGTACATCACTACAAGGTAGAAGCCTAACAGAAAACTATGTTAATTCCACAGAAACGTAGGGAAACTGGACCCATTTCGGAGTAGATCTGATGCCTATCTGAAGATCAGGCAGTCGCCTCCAAGCTCAGGAAGACTTGGGATATCTATTTGCATTTGTGACAGCCGCACCTCTTCCAGCCTTCCTTCATATGCAAGAATATATCTTTAATATGAAAAGGGATATCATGGTCAATTTGTTTTCTTAAAGTACACAAAAAGTGATGCATGGGCGTCTCGACCGTGCTCAAATGGGAACAGTCCAGCCAGCCTGCCAGGCTGTGTACTCCCTAAAGCAGAACACAAGCAACCCAGGACTGGTTTCACTCTAGTTAGGGCTCAAAAACCAGGTATAGCTTGGCTCCAGTGACACACTGATTTGCATATGGCTGGGTCCAAACTGAGGTGGCATGGTGGGCAAAATAACAACAGACTATGGTGTGGCTCTGAGTAATTGCCAGTGAATGAGATTCATTCCAGCATTCCATCTATCACTTTTTTTCACATTTTTCATTGTCTTTCAGTTTGTTCTTACTTTATGGATTTTTACCCTGTGTATATAATTCTTCAATAATGTCTTAGAAATGTGAACTTTTTTATTGAAGTAAAAATGATTTATATTTCAGTCAACTGCGCTGAATGCAGGGGGGTGCTTTATGGGTAGGAATATTCTACAAATATCAGTACCTGATTTTGACGACTACTGCATATGTATGTTGCTTTATTTAATAAGAATACATACTTGGAGTTTCAAGGTAAGGGTGATCACCAACTATAGCAAATTTTGAGGCAAAATCTGTTAAAATGGAACGAAGTTTACAGCCAATAAAAGACCTCTGATTCGTCGTCTGTAATTCTTCATATGTGTTTGTGGAGGAGGCTGTCATTGTTGTCCTTTTTCTCTGTCGATGACAGCTGTCAAATAGTCCTACTTTTATGTTGATGGTTGCTGCAAACTGTAGTCCTACTTCTATGTCTAGTCCCTGTTTTTTGTTTTGAGAATCTGGTCACCCTATAAAAAGGAGAAGTACAAGTCTGAGCTTGGAGGTTTAGAACCTCCAATAAATTAGAAAGTAAATGGTATAGTAGTTGGATGCGACCCCCAGTGCCAGTGCAATAGACAACATGTGCGGTTTATGTCAAGGTCAGAGGTCTTCTCATGCCAACCAACCCAGCAGCCAATCTAAGCACACCCACAGCCATGTTTGGAAAAAATACATCTCAGTCTGCAATGCAAGTAGATCCCTTAGTTCTAGCAGCAAGTTACTTCTCGCCACACTCAAAATCCAGTAAGTAAGGGCAGGAAGTCAGGCGTCCCAGTCAGGACAGTGCTCTGTGGAATGTACAGCCCGACCAGCCACCAAACACGGAATAGCTTGACTCTGAAAACTCTCTTGTACTAGTTGAAGCCTCGGTTCCCTGAGACAGTGATCAGCAACTGCAAAACGAAGGTGTGAAAACTCAATCACAGATGGGTTCAAAAGTCTCCGGTGCTTTCCAGGTGTTTGCACCTGCTTTTCTTACATCAGCACGAAGAATGTTTAACATCTCTTGTCTTTTTCACATGCATTATTTCACATTTTTCCAGTTTTTTCACAGGCTTTTACCACTACCAAGAAGGTGCAAAAAGGAAGTGAGTGCTTCTATTACAGATACTTTGCAGTGTTAAAAAACAAGCAAAACTACTTTGCAACATTTTGCTGCTCTGTTACATGGAATAGAGCTAACACATTAAACTGTAGCCCATATTACCAATGTTTTTCACCAGTGCAAGCATTTAATTGTGCACCAAGCTTGTGCTTGTTCGTACGAGCACAAGTCGATCTTTCGGGACTGTCGCAGGAACCCAGTGGGGGCAGCGTTACACCTTGGACAGGGGGCTCTCGGTTCAGGCCCCCTTGGACCCCTCCTGATACAACAAAGCGGGCTGGACCCACTGACCTAGTCTCAGGGAGCAGCTCTGACCTTCAGCCAAGGTCGGCGCTCAGCCCCACTGCCAGTCTTAGCAACGTCATCGATGCTGTAACTGGGGATGTGAAATGTGACGTCAACTGTGATACAACTGATGATGTCATCAATGATGCCATGACATCATGTGTGAGCTGATGAGAATTGCATTGTGGGAATTATGTTTACATGGCTCTCCGGAACTGGCACATTTGACTATTTTAGAGGCTTTCGAGTCATCAACGCTTCAACTGAATTTTTTAGGAAAATGCTTACAGCTTTTAGAACAAACATTATTTTCTCATCTGAATAAACAACTTCAAAGTCCCTTCAAGGAGTTTCCAGTGAATGGCTGGTCTGTTACTGAACTGTGGCTCTTTGCTGCTGACACTGCTGTTCTGCTGCAGTTCTACTGCTATGGAGACCCCAAGGGATGAGGCTAGGGGGAAAGATGTGTTAGGGTGCCAAGGCGGATAACAGAGCAATTCCTTCAGCAAGAGGTCATGTCGGTTGAGTACCAAGGAGTTGGGCAACAGGAGACATCTGCTATTTCAGCGCCAAGATGCCCAGCATTAAATATATATATTGTGCTGTGTCCAGTGGTGGACTCTAGAAGAGAAAGACATCATCGCACATAGGCGTCCGTCAAGCAGGATTCACAGCCACTCATTGAAATCTCTTATCACACAACTTAGGTTAAAGAGAAGGTTCCAGTTCTTGGGGACTTTGTTGATTGTACCACATAGGGTGCAGGAAAAGGCTGTACCCAAAAATGCAAAAGATGTCACCTACCGTGCAGGAGCGCCATTGACGGGTAAACTAGACTGCAAACTTGAGACTAGAATGTTGACCCGTTGGGTGTCCACCATCCATAAAAAACTACAGTACTCATCACCCAATTACTCAGAGATGGCCCATTGGTGATACCTGTGGTCAAAGACCTTCAGGCCCATTAATAAAAACATGGTTAGCTTTACAGGGGAAACTTGTTGAGTGCAGTGCACTGTGTGCACAAAGGAGTCAAATTCTCTCACTGTGAGTATGCAGCTTGCTGAAAGCTCAACTTCTTGAGTGTGGAGAGGAGTCCCTTGGTTCATGCGTGTTGCTGTCAGGACCTGGGTGCACGTGCCGGCTCACCCCGCTATCCCCTGCATGTCGTGATACCGCTTGCACCTTGTTATAGTTGGAGGACAACGTCTTCACACTAATGTCTGGAGCCACTAAGGTAGGAAGTAAATTCTTTATTTCATGTTAGTCCCTTAGGCTGCAGTGCAGCCTGACTTACAGAGCAGCTAACGGAGGTTGTTCCCTGGCCTCCCTTCATGTGGCTTCGTGCTCCCGGGTACGAGATGGGTTCAGGTGATGGGCGGTAGAACCTAGTGTGATGCCATCATGTTTCATGTTTCCACACTTGAGACTCGTCGCTCTTATGAAGGGGTAGACAACAATGACAGCACCAGACAGGAGGGCAGTGTCCTACCTTTATCTTATCCGCCTAGGATTCTTACTGCAGTACATTATCTGTGCTCTAACCTGCTCCATCATGGCTGCCACAGTGATGCCTCTCCTACCT
Source organism: Calotriton arnoldi (assembly GCA_963921515.1). Lineage (NCBI taxonomy): Eukaryota > Metazoa > Chordata > Amphibia > Caudata > Salamandridae > Calotriton > Calotriton arnoldi. The sequence continues at coordinate 27,952 of CAWUFW010016263.1, read as the reverse complement.
GCCTGGTGGCTCTTTCATGACTATATTTTAGGCGCTGAGAGTCATTCTATCGCCAACCTTCGCTGTTCTCTTTTCTTCAGTGGGTTGCTCGCTTCCTTTTTAGGTCTCGCCTAGTGTCGCAGCGCATGCGCTGCTCGCTCTGCGAGATCTATTGTCGTCGAGTCGATTTCGGAAGTGGAGTGGAAGCTCCGCCCACGCTTTCGATTGGCGCGTGTCATCCTGTATGGTAAACGCTGGCCTCCGTTTGAAAGTGAGGCTTTTTGGTGACCGCCCTGTCTCCTTTAGGCCCCGCCCACCCGGACTGGATCGTTTGCTAGCGGCTTGAGACTGTCTCCATTAATTAATGGGTGAGCACTTATTTTTTTATATTCGCGCAATGGCGACGGCTTGTTAATTTAGGTGCACTTGAGTTGGGCGTACTACCATTTGTAAAACCCCATAGCGCCTATGGCGCCTGGTGCTCTTTACGGTTCTGTGGTACTGGTTGGTCGGAATCAAAGTGGTCTGTTGACATTTGGTATTTGGCTGTGTTTAGGTTCCGTTTATTCCTATTGAACAGGGGCTTGTGGAGTTATTGTTTAGAGACGGGTTGTCTGGGGTATTCGCTGAGAGAGTATGATGTTGACATGGGCGCGTGTTGCCTTTGGCTGTGGTGTCCGGCCCCTTGAAATCAAGGAGAGGGGGCTCTTAAATCCAAAGGGATAGGACACCCAGTAACTATAACGTTAAAAAAATGTTCCCTTTGGATAGGTCATAAACTCACTAATTTACACTCATCAAGCCACCATACTTATAGACCACCCTCACCATACTCATCAATAATTAAGGCACTTATAAGTCGATCACTACTTCTTAACAAATTATTGATATCTTTTAATTTATTTTGGTTAATAAAAAGGCATAAATATGTATAACACACATGGAATTTGATCACATCATTAAAAACATCAATTCATATACATAATAAACACAATTATCCAAAATACACAATAAAAACCAAAAAGTGGGAGAAAAATATAAAAAGACAATTCACTTTGTCTTCTAAATGTTAATTAGGATATATACATAGACAGCATAAAGCATGGGGTTAAATTCCCAGTCTATAACTTGTTACTGACTTATCCAAATTTAACACATAATATAATGTGGGCGTCGACGCGTTTCGGTGGCACACTCGTAATAGGACCACCTTTTCAGGACAATACGTTTTTTTCTCCTCTTAATTTAAAACATAATATATCCGTCCTATGTTGACCTAACAACGAACCTATAATGCAAAATAAAAGACACATAAACATATATATCAATATACAGACACCAATTTTCTTTTACATATACTAAAACTTAAAACCATTATGAAAAATACAATTTATTTCTGAAAAATCATTTCATTTAGTTTTATCCAAATGCCATTAACCACAATTAATTAAAAATCCTTTCATTTAATTTTTTCCAGATACCATTGAATGTGTGCATACCTCAAGTTATAAGTGCTCCAATCATTCATGTTTAGAAAACCATTTATCCACCCATAATCATTCATCCCCATATACCTTTCACACTGACACCCTGTGTCTAACCACATTCAGTTACATTTTATAACTCACTGGTGCATCTGCACTCTGGTTAGAATTTTTTTTCAAAATCACTACGACTAAACAGGCGAAGTGCATAACGATTTTCACAGTATCTGTAATGTTAAGGAACACTTATCACATTTTATCCTGCTCTCATCTTATTTATATCATCCAATACTAAATATTATTCAGTTAGATTTTACCTCATCAATTACAGGTTCAATCCTTCGATGCAGAAAAATTAGTTTGGAGTATATTTAAGGCACTTCCAATCTAATGAACACCTAAAAAGAGTTTTAAACAAAAATTACCCCCACGCTAGATCTTTAGCGGGATTTAGTTAGTATTATTGCAGAAATGTATCGTCCTCACCTTAAGATAACTAAAATCGTAGCCTCCAGCCCAATCTTTAAAAAGGTTTAAGGCCAGTTCAGCATCCGATCACGCTTGGTATATAGATTGCGGGTCTCAATATTTTCCCGGCACTTTTATGGTAGGGTCGCTTGTTCGTGGCTGCATAAAGTAACAAGGACATCGTATAAGGCTAAATACTTCCCAATCCGGGGCCGAACGTTAACCTAAAGCACCGCTCCTTACCTTTTTATTCCAACGTAACCGCAACGCCTACTGCTTGTCATCGGACCGGCTCCAAGTCTCTAACAGAGGCTTACACGTTGCTACTCCTTATATACCTCTATCCCATAGGTCCAATCACCATTACGTATGTGGATCAATTGCAGCTTTGCAAAGTTAAAAAAAAAAAAAACTTTATTCATGCGGTCTTCCACTCCTCCTACACAGCGCGGTCGCCATCTTGGACTACCTATTAAATGTTAGCAGTTAAAGCTATTCTCAAGGTTTCTATACCTTATACTTATTATTGTTTAGTACCCAAACCTAAAAGGCGATAATTTATATCGCATATAGCCCTTTTTATTAATAAATCCTTACCTGCTACTTTTTGTTAATTATTTTCCAACACCATAAGGAACGACCGATAACCTACGTATCGTGTAACTGCCTATATTCTAATAATTTCTCATTATAAAATATACTTTATATATCGTATATATGACACTAAATTAGGTCTATATATACTGCCAGGAGTCCTAACTTCATTCGAAAACATTTCAATACTATCCCTGGCGCGGTCGCCATCTTGTATTGCCCGTTTTGTATAGTTAATGGCAATTATATTAAAACTACTCTGCCTTGGGTTTATCTATAACAAATATCATTAAATAAAAACGATAATCTATTTAAACAAATAACTCTTTGTGTTATGATCTTACTCCATCAGGATTCTTACATCTGCCCTGATATATAACATAATATAATGTACTGTATCTACAGATCCCTACAGACATCTAAGAAGCTATTCTCATCCAGTCCTCCTTGCTATTAAGGCCTTTCTCTATAGTGTCTAATGTGGAAATATACCATTGCTCTCTATTTTGTCTCTTAATTTCCATATTGCCACCTCTTCTATTAATAGATATTTTTTCTGCTATGAACCACTCAAATTCTGTGTGCCCATGTTTCAAATCTTTATAGTGGTCTACCAGGGGGGCATTAAGTTTGCCAGTTTTCAAAGCCGATCTGTGTTCCAACAGTCTCAGCCTAAGTTCTCGTCCTGTTTCACCCACATACGCTAATCCACAAGGGCAGCGTAGGATGTAAACAACATTGCAGCTCCTGCAGTTGTTTAAACTTCTAGATGTGATTGTATAGCCATTATAGGTGAACGATTTTGCTACGATACAATGATTACATATCGAGCAGTAACTACATTTATTGTTCCCTAAGGCCTTATCTCCATTCAGAGTATTTTGTCTCAAAAGTCCATTTTCCCTATAGGTATGAACTACCTTTTTGCGGATGTTATCATTACGCTTGAAGGCAAAAAGGGGCTTGGGCAACTTAACCTCATTACCTTCATTTAAAATACTCCAATTTGAGTTAATCACATTTTTTAACCTATTGCTTATATTCGAAAACTGACTAACAAACACTACTTTGTTTTTTGTGGTCTGTTTCTTCTCTCGTTTCTCAATGGGATCTGGATTCAGCATGCTCTCACGGTTATAAAACCGAGCACGTTTAAATGACTGTTTAATGAGTTTTTCGGGTAGCCTCTATCGGACAGTTTCTTTTTCAAAAATTCAGAATGTTTATAAAATCCTCAACATTTGAACAGTTCCTCCGTAACCGTAGGAACTGTCCAAAGGGGATATTGTCTCTTTGGGATTGTGGATGATAACTCCTATAGTGGAGTAATGTATTTTTGTCAGTGGGTTTTGTAAATAATTCCACTGCAAGTGATCCCTCAACATTTTTAATTGTTATATCCAGAAAATTCACTGCACTGTTGTTATAAATTGCAGTGAATTTAAGGTTTGGATCACCCAAATTCAACCATTCCAGAAATTGTGATAGAATGGATTCTTCACCCTCCCAGATAAAAATATATCATCAATGAAGCGGCGCCACATCAAGATGTTCTCAGAAAATGGCGCCGCCTCATTGAAGACATGCCTGTTCTCAAACTCCCCGACATACAGGCAGGCCAGACTGGGAGCACAAGTTGCTCCCATACTGGTACCCTTACATTGGAGGTACAGATCTTCTCTAAATAAAAACATGTTATTCCTAAGCACCATGGTGATGCACTCCATGATAAACTCTTTGTTTGCCCCTCTCAGGTCATTTTCACCAAGAGTATTCCGAATAACTGTAATAGTATCTTCTTGAGGTATGTTTGTGTATAACGCCTCTATGTCGAGGGTCACCAATATCTGGTTACATTCATTAAAGGTGACACCTTCGACCATAGAGATGATATGGGCCGAATCACGAACATACAATTTCTGTTTCTGCACAAGAGGTTTTAAAAAATGTCAGCATATTGGCTTAGGGGCTCTAACCGGGATCCTATGCAACTGACAATAGGCCTCATGGGTGGATTTGATTCGTTTTTATGTATCTTTGGGAGGCCGTATATAGCTGGAATCATGGCATTTTGATTATCCAAAAATGTATACTCTCCTTGGCATATCCACCCATTCTCCAATGCTCTAGTGATAATTATTCCTACATCACTATCAAGTTTATCCACTTTCGAATAAGGAACTCTAGTATAGTGCTCTTTTACCTCTAGTAATGCTAGCATTCTATTATTATAATCCTCAGTGTCCAGGACCACTAACCCTCCGCCCTTATCTGCGGGTTTAATCGTCAGGTTAAGATCATTCTTTAATGCCAGCATTGCCCTTCTATGTTCTCCGGACAGATTATTTGTATCTGGGTGTGCTTCCCTAATGATTTTTCTTACTTTAGTTTCCACTACATGCTCAAATATCTCCACATTTTTACAAACTTGTGAAATAGCAGGTGTGAAAGTAGATTTACCCTTCAACCCTGAGATATTTTCTGGCTCAATATATTCCTTATCTTGGAAAAATAACGGAGGTTGTTCCCTGGCCTCCCTTCATGTGGCTTCGTGCTCCCGGGTACGAGATGGGTTCAGGTGATGGGCGGTAGAACCTAGTGTGATGCCATCATGTTTCATGTTTCCACACTTGAGACTCGTCGCTCTTATGAAGGGGTGGACAACAATGACAGCACCAGACAGGAGGGCAGTGTCCTACCTTTATCTTATCCGCCTAGGATTCTTACTGCAGTACATTATCTGTGCTCTAACCTGCTCCATCATGGCTGCCACAGTGATGCCTCTCCTACCTGCCTGGTGGCTCTTTCATGACTATATTTTACGCGCTGAGAGTCATTCTATCGCCAACCTTCGCTGTTCTCTTTTCTTCAGTGGGTTGCTCGCTTCCTTTTTAGGTCTCGCCTAGTGTCGCAGAGCATGCGCTGCTGGCTCTGCAAGATCTATTGTCGTCGAGTCGATTTCGGAAGTGGAGTGGAAGCTCCGCCCATGCTTTCGATTGGCGCGCGTCATCCTGTATGGTAAACGCTGGCCTCCGTTTGAAAGTGAGGCTTTTTGGTGACCGCCCTGTCTCCTTTAGGCCCCGCCCACCCGGACTGGATCGTTTGCTAGCGGCTTGAGACTGTCTCCATTAATTAATGGGTGAGCACTTATTTTTTTATATTCTCGCAATGGTGACGGCTTGTTAATTTAGGTGCACTTGAGTTGGGCGTACTACCATTTGTAAAACCCCATAGCGCCTATGGCGCCTGGTGCTCTTTACGGTTCTGTGGTACTGGTTGGTCGGAATCAAAGTGGTCTGTTGACATTTGGTATTTGGCTGTGTTTAGGTTCCGTTTATTCCTATTGAACAGGGGCTTGTGGAGTTATTGTTTAGAGGCGGGTTGTTTGGGGTATTCACTGAGAGAGTATGATGTTGACATGGGCGCGTGTTGCCTTTGGCTGTGGTGTCCGGCCTCCAGACCATTTTAAGATTTTTCTGTGGAATTGCTTCGATTTAAGAAAAGCTAGACTGCAGCTCCAAGATCACGTTGTTCTGTTAATTGAAATCAAATCACGGTACTGGAAATGTTCTTTCTATCGACATGGAGTAGTTCGAAAACCCTATTCCAGTCACTCCTGAGTGCGGAACGACATTTTTCACTTTACGTAACTTCAGATTGGAGCAGATGGGCTTAACAACTGAAGGACGGTCACGTTTGCTGGAACAGCTATGAAATACAACATGAACATAATGTGTTTCTTGTAAAAACGTTTCGTACAGCGTTAGAGAATGTATTTGTTGTAGAGATGTACAGATCGCCATGTTTTGCTACCAGGCTAATAGCATTCGGTGTATGCAAAATAAAATTTGCTCTATGACTGGAAATCAACAGAATAACAAAAGTAAATCGGATTTCGAATTGCATTTTTGTGTGTTGGCACTGGCAGCAGGTGGTACTGTAACAACGGCGTGCAGCAAACGCTTTATATTTTGCAAAGCACGTTTTGCAAAAAGAGGGATATGGTATTTAAATCAGCAGTTTTGGTTTTGATTAAAGGGTCAGCTTTAATAAAACCTCTAAGAAACTTGTAGATATCAAAGACACAAGGTAAACATCTTCTAAAGTACCCGGTGAAAGTAATTCTTTATATGTGATTTCTAGTTTTTATATATGTAAGCATGTTCTCGTGCAGGTCTCTCCTTGGGTTGTGTCTGACTCACCAGCAGCCAACGCTAGTATCACCACGTCGATGATTGCATTAGGCACAAGGAACAGTAGTACCACCCCTTCTTTGTCTTTATAGTAGCAATATTTCCACAGAAAAAAGTGCACTACACCATTATCAGTCAAACTTGGAGCTGATTGAAAAATGGTGTGCATTTTCCAACTATATATTCTTGCAATAAAGATGCCGTACGGTGCCCTGCTTAGAATTGTGGGAAGTCATGGGATTCGAACATGCTTTAAGGGCATCAGACTATTTCCCCTAAAGCAAAACGTAATCTTTTTATAGAATAAGCAAGAACTCAAGTACGTGAGGTATGCAGATTTTGCATCCTGCACGTAGTGGGAAGAGGTACATTTAGACATCTAAGGGGTATATTCTCAAGGACTTATCGCCGAGTTAGCGGCACTTTATCGCAGCCAAGGGGTGATTTATGCCGGGTCTGGTGGCTCAGTGGACTAATGCATCCACTGCAGGGGCCTGTGTTCGACCTCATGGTCACAGGTTCGAATCCTGGCGGGTCCACTCAGCCCTTCATCCATTTGAGGTCGATAAAATGAGTACCATTGAGTTGGGTAACAATAAACATCTGTTATTCAGCGCCAAGATGCCCCGTTGCTGGGGTGAACGTGCGCTTTACAAATACACATGTTATGTTATAAATACATTGCACTATTCACAAGCTGGTGCTAACTGCCGATATCACCAGTTTTCCTGCGATAGCAGCCGCAAAAAACATCGCCACAAATGATACCGGCAACTAACGCTAATGAGATGCAGAGTAGGTGTTCCCGTGCAAAAAGCAGCGAAAACACCACTTCGCAACATTCTCAACGACCAGCCAGATCGGCGATAAGATCACAAAACATGCGATAAGGTGCGTTAGCAGCATGGATTTAACACCTGCTCTTACCTGGTGTTAAGTCGGACGACAATCTGCATCATAAAAGGGAGCCCAGCCCAGGGCCACACCAGAAGAACAACAGATGCCATGGAGCTACGGATCACGCAGCTCGGAGCCCCAAGAGGGCCACAACACCCACCGCCACCACCCCCAGGACCCGCCCCCCCGGGGCCCTACCCCGGGCACCCCCCCCAGACAAAGATATTTCACATCAACCTTACAAATTCGCCTGATGTCGCACAATTACAACAATTAACATTCATGTGTGGTCAGAAAAAGGAAAAACATTCATACATCTTTGAATTTCCCCAAAAATTATTTTATTCAAATTTAACTCAATACTACTATTTGGAAGAGTCATGGCGGGTCTTCTCTGGACAATCTGTAAGTCACAGCCTGCAAGACAAAATTGAAGATAAGAAGGTGTGTCATGCGCTCCTCAAAGGACAGAGAGAGAGAGAAAGAGAGAGAGAAAGAAATGGACAGAGAGAGAGTGAAAGAGAGTGAGAGAAAGAGAGAGCAAGGGGGAGAGAGGGAGAAGGAGATAGAGAGTAACAGAGGGAGAGAGAGACAGTGAAAGAAGAGAGGGAGAGGGAGAGACAGTGCCGACACTGCGCACCCAGGCCTCACTGCTCACCTGCTGCCACCGGTGTGTCTCCAACCACGTGCCGGTATACACTGCAGTTCACCAGGTCCCTTATCTGAAACAGAGTCCAGAGCTAATGATGGCAGAGTTCATATCATTGCACACGGCAACATTGCTTGCCCGCCCCTGCGCACACAGGCTGCTGCACCCCAGCCCCTCCTGCCGCCCAGCAGGGATTGCCCGCCCCTGCGCACCCAGGCATCACTGCTCACCTTCCGCCACTGGCGTGTCTCCAAGAGGGCCCACCGCGTGCCGGTGCAAGCTCCAAGTCCGGGGCCCGCGACCTTGGCAGCCGCCACATCATGCAGCCCCGAACCGCGGTCCACCAGGTCGCACACTTGATTCTGGGTCTTGATTTTGCAATGGCAGAGATCATATCAGTGCACACGGCATCACGCAGGCTGCACACCCGCTCAGCTCTATAGGTGCCACTAACTCTGTGAACCGCGAGGCAACTCCACGTGGCGGTAGGCCCGCGCTGCCCGCTGGCTCAGGCCTACACTGCGGTCCACCAGGTCGCACACTTGATTCTGGGTCTTGATATTGCAATGGCAGAGGCCATATCAGTGCACACAGCATCATCGCAGGCTGCAGACCCGCTCAGCACTTTAGGTGCCCCTACCTCAGTGCACCGAAAGTCACCGTCCCGTGGCGGTAGGCCCGTGCCGGCCGCAGTGTATCCGGTGCCACCGACTCTGTGCAACACAAGTCATGGACCCTTTATGATTGAGTCTCGTGATATGCCAGGCGGACGCAGCCATGTCACCTCAGGCAGTGGGGAAGAACTGGGACACGTAGCGTCGTCGTCCCCCCCTTTATACGTAAGCCGAGTGGGCTGGCTCGGCGTACGCCAGGCCAGCGTAGGGGTGTGAATAATTATCCCTGGTCTCTGGGCATGGTTCATATCTGGGCTGCACAGGAAACCAACTGATGCGTGTGTCTCTGTTGCAGTGTTGGCGCCACACGGCCCGCAATCGACAATGTTGCAATGTTGCATGCACCCGGATGGCGGCCGCGCACGAAGGGATTGTACAAGGAGTGCAAGGCCGCTCGGGGTCTTGGCTCATACATGCCAACTGTTGTGTGTGTATCGCTATTGGTGCACCATAAGCCCAAGGCCTAGCCTCAATTGCAGCGCGAAAGCCACATCACATTTCCAGGATTTAAGCAGTAGTCAGACTAACATTAGGGATGAAAGCTCCTTTGTCTCAATACAGAAGGCGGAAGGACATCTGCACCTCCGACCTTGGTTTTGCATGTGGCAGGCACCCCCTGAGAGAGATACCATAGCAGATGATGACGACTCCCACACTACGCACAGCGCTAATGATAGACCAACGTATCCACACCCCACACACAGAAGTCCGTGCTCGAGGTACTCTGGCATGGAATGCCCTTGACACTTACGCACACAACAACCCATACATCCAAACGTTGCACACTCATACGACTCATTGCTCCGAGCAGTGGCATATCATCCACATAACTGCCGCAGGTCAGAAGAGTGCCGGTTCTACGAGAGCCACCAATGCAATGGCAGAACATCCCGGCCACATGCACAACCCCTGTCAGGTGGAACTGTACCGTGCACGTATGCTGCATTTACTGGGGGCACTGCCATTGGGAGTGCTGCAGATCAGTTACCGGCTAAGCTTCCGCCCTGCCAACGTCACCTGCATTCAGCCTGTGTTGCATTGTCGATCGTGCATATTCCAGTGGTCCATGGATGTCTGCCTATCCAACAGGACGGTAGCTGAACTGGATCTTGACATGTGTGTGCGCCCCCTGTTGGCCCATGACCAGGAGTATCACCGTGATACCCGTTCATGGGATGCCTTGATACTTGGCATACATGCTGGCAGCCGGACATGGGAGATTGCACAACTCCTCGTGTGCAGTGACCACATTGAACCGCTCCCCTATTGGGCTGTAATGCATATTGGTGAAAGGGGGTGGACACGGCACTCCTGTCCGGTCCTGCTAATGGATTGGCTCGCCGTCCTGTTCGCTGAAGACGACAACGAGCTCATGTTGGAAATGATAGCCTACGAAGCTGCAATCGTCTTCATGGACGAGTAACTACGTACCTGGAGCCACAACATATTGTAAGCCATTGCACAGGCCCCCACACCTTGTTGCATCTTGGAGAACTGGTCACATATCCCACGACAACAGTGGACATGGCTGCATTCGCCTGGACTCCGAATACATGAGCGGCCCACAACGCGGGTTGACACACACCTGTGCAAGGTGAGTGGACAGCGGCGCTTGGCAACGTTCCTGTTGTACCCTGTACATAGAGACACTGGTAGCCATGTAGTATTTTCCAAGTCTTCTTTATTGGTTCCATGTCAAGGTAGCATCAATCTCTGTCCAGCCAGCTCTGGTCAAGTACCAGCCATGTACCAGCCATGTACCAGCCATGTACCAGCCCCACCAGGAGCAGCCTGCCTAGCTGCTCAGCCCATCTCTAACTGTCACCACTCATCCACTCAGGCACCCAGGCATTCCATTCATCACAGTCACACCAACATTCCGTTACCATCTCTCACTCTGGCTGAGCAGCTAGGAGGACCTAGGCTGATTACATATAAAAGTAGTACTGAGGATATAACATTATCCCTTTCCTTTAAATAAAAGCAAAAATAACAATAATAAAGGAGAGAACTATGCACAAGAAAGTGGTAATGTTCGGAACTCAGGGATGCAACATAAAGCAAAACATCACGAGAGAGTGAACAGTACAAATCAAGAAAGATGAGCAAAATACGACATCAAAAGTATGAGCATCAATATCCCCCATCCTCCCCCATGAAAATTATAAAAACATTTTGAAGCGTGAGCTTGTAGAGATTCACGTTCAAATTGTAATACTTTGTAAAATAAACTGTAAAATTATGTACTGTAAGGCAAAGAGTAAAACACCCCACAACACCAATCTCAATAAACATAAAGTAGAAAGGAGCAAAGGGTAACACACCCCGCAACCAATCCCAATGAAGAAATGTGGAGTGACGCAAAGGGTAAAACACCCCGCGACACTAATCCCAACTAACAAATATATATGGGAAAGCGACCCACGGAAACTGTGTAAGGGACAAGCACCCATGACACACACCCTATGTAGGGTTGTACCTTAGTACTGCGCGCAACTTGTAAATGGGGTCTAACCCCATATCCTAACCCTGTGTAAGGGTTATACTCAAAAACGATAAAGTATGGGAACTAACCCATGGCCCAAATCTCAAGTAGAGGTCACTAACTGGGACTCAAACCCAACCTCATCCCTGAAAAAAGGATCAAACTGTGATGGGACTGTAACCATTGCCCCAAACCCATCCCTCCTTTAAGGGAAAAAAACTGACTGTGATAACCACCCACAAAACTCAAGGACCACCCATCCTTTGATAAGCGTAAAAACTGTGGCATCACGACATACGAAACTGTAGCATAGTACTAATACTAACACAAAACCAATAACTGTTGAACTAGTGAACTGTGCCCCACACCAGTGAGCGATCACTCACCTGAGTTGTACTGCACAGTGGAGACACGAGTACAGTGTACGCCACCTGAAACACATACATGGTACAGAAGGAAAATGTAGAGCGAAGGCTCGAACAATGAGAATGCAAATAATAAACATATTACAGTTTTGGAAGTTAACACAAGTAACCCAAAAGCAATTTCAAAACAAATGTTCAATACATAGCATGTAAGAGTCACAGTGCACTGCAGTACCCGTAGCTTTTAAAGTTAAATCATAGACAAACTGTGTCCACCAAAAGTGGATCTTCACAAATAAATAATCATAGAGAGTGTAACAAACATTACCCATAGTCCTTGCGAGGTGCGTGGTCTTCATAATACACAAAACAGTTGAATTGCTCCGGTGAGAAAAAGGTGGACATAACAATATAGAACCAAATGTAGCATTAATTCCGACATACATGAAACGGAACATGCCACCAAATCCGCGCAGAGGCGTGCAGAAACAAACATGTGGAAGATGTCAGAGATAACTGGTTAATTGGCTCCAGAGGGGAAAAAAACGGGCATGACAGGATCAATACCCAGAGTAACGTTACCTCCGAGATACTAGAAACGGAGAATCCCACCAAAAGAGTCCAACGTCATAGATTTCTCATCTAGTTCTGCTCGTTGAAACACCGCATTGTCCTCGAACTTCAAGTCGTTTCAATAAACGTTTACATCGTGAAGCAAAAACAACGTGGTTGGCAGTAACAAAGGAAGAGCACCATAAGACCTTAAGTGCGACAGCCAACCCAAAGATGGCGGCACGCTGTTGGCGTCGCGCCGGGTGGCTTCAGGCATGTAAGTGCTCCAAAAACGTCTGTAGGCAGCGCAGGATAGCTGCTGTGACGCAGTGAAAGGCTGAACATACTGGAGACAACAGAGACACCGCGCGACTCCCTCAGAGAAGGTAATAGCTTGCGCGTGCCACACCAGACTCGTGCCACCTTTTTAAATAGTGCGCGACAGTTAAACTGGCATTTTGTACGCATGGCCAAAATGATTAAAAAAAAACAAAAAATGTACCTCTAATGTACCTGTAATACGGCAACCAGCCAAAGCGTCAGTCACAATGTTTCTCCTGCGTGAGATGAAAACGGCATACAAACACATTTTGAGGACAAGCAGCTGCAGGGACAGTCACACAGTAAAGGGGTTGCCAGAGACAAAACTTGACACCATCATGTTGATCCTGTGCGGTACTTGTGAATTAAGATCACTGAGTTAGTCCATAACTCACAACTGTGCAGCCACAAATCCTTTACACTATAGAAGCATCCAAGCGGCAAACACAAATGGATGTGGTAGGGGTGAGACTTAATCCATACGTCCCCTAACATGACAGACCATACCTGTAGTCAAATCCTTCAGCTTGTTGTGACTTCATGAAGGCAAATAAACAATATGTCAAAAGTATCCAAAGAGATGCTTTTTCTTAGAAGTCACTGTGGTCTTTGTAGATTGATGTGGCTGTAACAACAGATGAGGCTGTAGTAACAACTCCTCCAACTCACTGAATCCTTTTTGTAGGAATCGCTGTGCCTGGAACACCTACATGTGGCAAATCCATATGAGTTTTTCCAGGCTGTGGTTGTTGTAATAGGGTGGGGCTGTCCAATGACAAGGACACTGGTGGGGGGATATTGATGCTCATACTTTTGATGTCGTATTTTGCCCATCTTTCTTGATTTGTACTGTTCACTCTCTCTTGATGTTTTGCTTTATGTTGCATCCCATCCTCGTCGCCAAAATAATGTTGTACCCTGTACATAGATACACTGGTAGCCATGTAGTATTTTCCAAGTCTTCTTTATTGGTTCCATGTCAAGGTAGCATCAATCTCTGTCCAGCCAGCTCTGGTCAAGTACCAGCCCTGTACCAGCCTCACCAGGAGCAGCCTGCCTAGCTGCTCAGCCCATCTCTAACTGTCACCACTCATCCACTCAGGCACCCAGGCATTCTACGCATCACAGTCACACCAACATTCCGTAACCAACTCACACTCTGGCTGAGCAGCTAGGAGGACCTAGGCTGGTTTACATGTAAATGTAATACTGAGGATATAACAGTTCCTCAATCTGACATACTGCTGGAGGGAGAGTACACACATGTAGGTATGCGGAGAGATGTTCTGTTGTCAAATGTGATGGGGGACAATACTTGAGGCCTGCCAACGACTTTGACATTTCATACACAGCCCTATTTCAAACATTGCGTGGGTCAAAGTTGTGAAATTGCGCAATTGTTGTTTCAGAGCAATGAGGCCACAGCTAGTGCACACCTTCCCAGTCATCTCATTGGCCATGTGGGTCACGGACAAACATGCGCATTGCTTTCATTTCCCCGGGTGTACCTTTTTGTGCAATCAATGTCCCTACATTCATCCATACTTTCATACTTGATCGATTATGGTCATGACACATCTGTGTGAATTTGAATGATTTATTCACATTCGGTGGAGTGTCGGAGCTGGAGCAGTACATGGCCATGCAAACCCCACATTACATTGTAGCCCATGGAGGGCCAGCCAGAGTCCTTTAGGGATTGACAAGTACATCGGAAGAGGAAGAGTACAGTCCACAGTCTGATTGCTGTGTCATTGGTAAGCAAACAAAATATGGCAGTCCATGTCGAGGTCCAAGGTGAGTGTTGCAGAGTGTTTCGGGGGACAGTGGGAGGTGTTGTTACAGGCATGATGCAGAGGGCAGAACCAAGCTGACACAGGGCATATGGCGGAGAAGAATGCTACTGGCTCCTTCTTAATACAAAGGTGGAATCACCTGCATCTTCGTCTTCTGTGTCATCTGGCTGACATGTGGGTGCTGTTGTTTGGTCTGCAGCACTGTGTGCCACTGACACATCAGGGGCCGGAGATGTGTGTGTAGCAGTACCAGCAGCATTCATCAGCGACTGCCTTAGTGGCAGCAATGCGATGATGAGGATCTGCAGGGCATAGAAGATCCCAACAAGTTTTCGCTGGTGTGCATCGGTGGCAGCCATTCTTTCTGCATGCATCCGCTCCATGTTCTCCATTATCCTCAGCATCTGTGCCAACTCTCGGGTGACATCGCTGAGGCCACTCTGACTAGACAGTTGTTCTCGTCTCAGAGTCATGACTCCAGCGATGTCGGGCATGGATTGTTGGACATCATGGAGCGAACTGTGGGTGTCCGTTAGGGAGTGTAAGTGGTCCCTGATGGGACTTAGACACCCACGTATGTCATCTAGTTTGGCGGCCATGAGGTCGAACCCCACCGGACCTGTTCAGCCACCTCCTTCTGGCAGTCTAACACCTGGGCTCAGAATGCGATGTGTTCTTCAGTGAGGTGCTGGGAGCCAGCCGTGGTGGTGGGTGCTTCCTGCTGTGTGGTCTGTGCAGGGGGTGGGGTCTCCTGGATGCAGCTGGGCTGCCCTGCTCCTGGAGGTGGGTTGCCGTAGCTGTCCATGAGCTGTTGTAGGGCGTCGGTGTCGAAGGTGTGGAGGTCCTCTTCATCATCACTGATGTGTTGTCTGGTCTGCTCTGCAGGAGGTGTTGATTGTCCCTTTGCAATGTGAAGGGGAGATGCATTTTAACATTGTGTTCACATGTATGTTGACGCATTGTTCACGTTTACATACAGACTGCATGACAATGTACATTGTGACTGTTTGGGAGGAGCTGACTATTTGATGCAGGACAGTGGACATTTGAACTACATCACGGATGTGAGGTTGTACACGTACATTATCGTCTCACAGTTTCCTGCTATGCCAGATGTGATTGGCCAGTTTCTACGCACAAGCGGCACCAGTTGTATCCTCTGTTCTGTAGTGAAAGTGTTGCACTTTGTACCACATTGTCGTCAATGTTGATGTGCTGTGTTTGCTATGTGTGTGTGCTGCATTGTGGGAGAGTCGCCCCTGTAGCTGTGATTTTGCTGCCCCTTATCCCTTTGAGGCGGTGTGCCTTAGACTTCTGTGCTTCTACAGTGCTGAGATGTTGCAGACTTGGCTACTTTTGGTTCTTGTTCGTATTTTGGACTCTTGGGCATGGTTTATCTGCAGATGTCTTGTTGACGTCAGGGGTTGTTTGTGCACGTGGATGTGTCAGAGTGTGACCTGCTCCTTTCCGGATGTGTTCCACACTCAGCCACCTCAGTGTTGTGGCGTGCACCATGTCATGATCATTGTACTGCAGCCATGCTATTCGTCATGCAGTGTCACTTGCATTGTCAGTGTGGCTCACAGACACGCAGCTTTGCTGCTTTTGCCACGTGTGCATGGGTTGGTTGTGAAATTGGTGCTGTGTGGGGAGGGACCCCTTTGTGCCCATAGTGGACGGGGGCCTACTTGGTGTTTGTATGTGTGCTGCAGTGTGCCTAGGGGATCAGGGACATGATCCAGAGTCATTGTGGGTGTGCAGTGTGCTCCACTTAATTGTGCACATGTGCCATTGTGCCCATCTCCCCCCGTCCCCCTAGTCCCTGTTCAGTACTCACCCTGGTGCTGCTGTGTCCGGTCATGTCGAGCAGTGTCCGGACCCCCAACTCCTGCCACCGTCTCCCCACTGATGACTGTGGCCACCATTTCCTCCATCTCATCCAGCTCATGGTGTTCCGCTGGACTGCCACCTTCAGTCTGCATTGCTGCCTGATGGTTGTCAGCGAGTTTCTTCTTGGTTTTGCACTTCGCATCATTCCAGCGCCTCTTGACCTCTCCAATTGTCCTCCTCCTCACTCCGACTGCATTCACCTTATCCAGGATGGACTGCCATATTGCATTTTTATTTGCCAATGACACGTTGGGGGTGACGAACAGTTGTTGATGGTGTTCTATCACACCCGTGATGATGATCCTGTTTTCCTGCGGACTGAACCTCGTCTTCCTCGTCTTCTTCTCCTTGCCCTTCCGTGACCCCGAGGTCCCAGACTGATCCTCCTGGGGGCTTGTGGGGGTCTGGTCGTCCTCTGTACTTGCTCCGGGTTCCTCCATGGTGCTACGCAGTTAAATTTGTTTTTCGGTGCTTTTTTAGTGCATTTTCCCACATGACGCGTGGCAATTGCAGGCCTGTCGCTGGTTATCGCTGATTTTTGTATCGCGATTTGGGACATCGCAACTTTTTTCACGTTCGTGTTTCGCATTTTTTCGGCGTCGCGTTAATTTTAACGCGGTCATTTGGTGCGTTATCGTGAGACTATCGCATGGTGCCGCCGGGTTGAGAATACAACGTTAACACGGTGTTATTTTCCCGCGATAGACTGCGATGTGAGAAGTTGTGTTAAGCTAATTTTGCAATAGTTAACACACGTTCTTGAGAATATCCCCCAATATCTTTGTCTGACATTTGTTGCTTATGTTCCATCTTGCATGGCATCCTTTCTTGTTCAGGTGCCAGTGAGCTAATGCCTCGAAAAGTAAAGAAGGATTTGAACAATTTGGAAGGTGGGACCTGCTAACAACGGTGAAGGGTTTACGAGTGCCTCACTATTTTGAGAATGTTGGTTGGGGTGGTTATAAAGATGAGAAGGGGCAGAATGTTCACAGGATGTTGAAGAATGGAGGAAATAGGAGGCAAGTAAGATTTTAAGAGGTTGAACGGTCGACTCACAAAAAATGCTAACATCTAGGCCTGACCAAGGAACATCTACAACCAAATATAATTTCTTTATTTTTGCCTGATTTATGAAGCACCTATGCATCCAGGGAGACGCCTTTTCGTAATTTCCCCTTTGTATATGCTCCTGTCTTTGGTGCCCCTGCACCTTGCTACCTTCTCTCTCCGTGCGGTGCCCTCTCCCACCATTACCTCATGTCGCTGTTTTTTTAAAACAATGCTTCTATCGACATAGATGCAGCTACACGCTGCACTCCGTGCGGTGCCCTCCCCCAGCATTACGTCACGTCGCTGTTTTAAAAAAAAAAAAAAAGCTGTTCTCAACATAGCTGCAACTACGCGCTACACTCACTGCTCAATTATATAGCTGCTTGGTTAGCCAATTTCTTAAAAACGATGTGCCATGCCGTGATCAGGCACATCGTTTACATGACTATTCTGTGCAAAAGAGGAGCACTGTAATATTGGCTGACTCATCATATTGTACGGGCCATCTCTACATGTAGGATGTGGCTTAACGGCTAGGGCGGCCGATTCTGAAGCTGGGGAAGCGGGTTCGAGTCTGGTGGGAGGCTCAATCATCCTGGGATTCTGGGCAAATCACTTCATCCCTAATCAGTTAATTACCTAATTCCGGTTACTAATGCAAAGACGTGTGTGTGATCAGTTTTTAATTACTTATATAACTATATTTGCAGGAGGTATGCGCGTTACTATCTGGAAACACTTCTGGAGTGATAAAAGTAAAAAGGCTGTTATGATTACTTCCGAGTGACTATGGTACGTTTCCGGTGCCAATGTGAAAACATTCTGACCCTTCCTGCAGGTCACGTTGTAAAAATTGACTTCTGGTCAGACAGAGGGCAGACGAAGAGGGAAGGTGTGGTGCTCCTTATAATGGGAGGCCTTTATTACATGTAGGCTATTTTTTAAGTTTTAATTTTTACTTTACCTTTTAAAATATTAATTGTCTCAACGCACCCAACAGCCACTTTCTTCCCATTGTAGCATAACATTACCTCATGTGTGGAACTTCTCATGACCAAAACAAGGGTTGTGGTTGTATAGTTGCGGTTGTCTAGTTGCGGACGTGTGGGGCGGGGTGGGAACAGAGAAGCACTGACGCCGCCAAAAGATTGTTCAATGTAAAAAATGGTACGTTTTAGGATACCCGCACTGTCCTCCCTGCTGCCCATGCAGGTAGTGCTGGCGCTGGCACTGTCCTCCCTGCTGCCCATGCAGGTAGTGCTAGTGCTGGCGCTGGCACTGTCCTCCCTGCTGCCCATGCAGGTAGTGCTGGCGCTGGCACTGTCCTCCCTGCTGCCCATGCAGGTAGTGCTGGCGCTGGCACTGTCCTCCCTGCTGCCCATGCAGGTAGTGCTGGTGCTGGCACTGTCCTCCCTGCTGCCCATGCAGGTAGTGCTGGTGCTGGCACTGTCCTCCCTGCTGCCCATGCAGGTAGTGCTGGTGCTGGCACTGTCCTCCCTGCTGCCCATGCAGGTAGTGCTGGCGCTGGCACTGTCCTCCCTGCTGCCCAATGCAGGTAGTGCTGGCGCTGGCACTGTCCTCCCTGCTGCCCAATGCAGGTAGTGCTGGTGCTGGCACTGTCCTCCCTGCTGCCCATGCAGGTAGTGCTGGCGCTGGCACTGTCCTCCCTGCTGCCCAATGCAGGTAAGCGCAAACAGCGGTTCGCAGGGAGTGCATTTATTGCCAAAATCAAAGTGTTGTCTGTGGAACAGAGAGAAAACGTTACACACTTAATAAGTGCACAGTAAATTGCCAAGATCTTAACTATCAAGAGGGCAGGACGGGGCCCATTGGTGCTCAGAGACATGAGGAGCCCCGATCAACCACTGCGTGTGTGTTTTAACTACCCAACCAGGGTAAGGAGCATTTATTGATAAAATGCGGCGAGTGCTGTCTGCACATATAAAATGGACAAAACACTGCCTATATTAACTGAATTAAAGAATCACAGGCATCAAATTTAGCGAAATGTTGCCCAGGCTGGCACCAGGGGTCTGATTTATTTATATGTACACCTATATAGTGCTGCCCCATCTGCATCTACATCTTCAAGGTGCGGAAATTATAGCTCACCTTCCCTCTTTTAATAAAGAGGCACTTTATTTCTATTTATAGAACATTTGTAAAACTCTAAATTCCAACATATAAACTATTTCATTTTGAGACAATTTATGAGAAAGTATCAGAAAAGGAATAACAGATTAATTTGGAAGAGGAGAATCAGCAGGACGAGTTGGTCATAAAAAAATATTCTTAGGTGTCAATTTCATTGGTTTTCCACATTTGCTGCATAGTACATTTGTACGCGCGGTTCATGAGGCTTTCCACTTGGTAACTTGTGATAGAATAATTTTCCGAAATATAATTTGCTAAAAATATTTTTTACAACGACATTAATCTTCATAACACATCTTGGGCCAATGCAATTTTAGCATTGCATTCTGTGGCACAAACCCCATATTTGGTCAGAAAACAATTAAAGTTTTAATCTGACAACTTAGTTACATTAATTAGGTTTATTGCTATCAGTAAAGTGTACTTTGCAAAAATATATAGATTTTTTTTTAAAACAGTAACATTTCTCTATAACTTAAAGAGCAAATTGGAATTAATAAACAACGCACACCAACAACATAAACAGTACAATGTTAGTAAGTTAAAAAAAAGATTGTTTAGAAATCATGCATATTCAAATGGATTTTTTTTGTTTTGAGCAGCAGATAAATATAAAATGATTTAGGGGCACTGAACTGTCAACCTCCCTCGCCCACCAGGTTAACGAGACAAATGTTTTGAAGGCCCAGCAGGGCTGTTCCCCTATTTGATATGATTGTTGCTTAGGTATCCATATGTAATATAAACGTTATTTAAAAACAACACATATATAATGTTAATAAAGGAAATTAAATAAAGGATTTTATGAGGAGGTCAAAATGTATGTAGGATGAACTAAATAGTAGCAAACATTTAAGAACAAGAGCATTGTAAAATATATTTTGGAAATGAAACTTTAGCAAAAGAAAGAAAATGTTAATATATGAAATCCCTCCTCTCAAAAGGGGCTTCTGCCTGTGTGAATTTCGCCTGTACTAGTGTCTCCTTTTTTGTGTGACACACATTTGTTGCTGGCGTGGCTGGCCAGTGAACCAAAGATAGTGGTTTCCAGAAAACCTCACCCTGGCCTCCTTGTCTTGGCAGTGAGGTAAGGCAATGACTGTTGCGTCCCATTCTGGACACTTACGATGTTACTGCCTGCACTCTGATTATCGCTAGCCAATCCGTTTTAAAAGGCCATAAATTTTAAAACCGTTTTGATTTTGGAAGAGGTGTGGCTTAGAGGCTAAGACGAGATACATGGAGCATAGAGACCTGAATTCTAATCCCGGCTTCAGCACTTGAATGAAAATTGTGTGATTCTGGACAAATCACTTAATTCCCTTGTGCTTAAAAGTTAAAACTAGGATTATGTGATATTTATATAACTGTACATATGTGATAAGTAATTTCTAAAATGAAAAAGTTGAATTCTCTGTGAATCTATTGCATCTTTTCCTAACCACCAATAATATGTTGGGATCCATTGATCCCTAGGTAGGTTTGTGCTACATGTACATTAATGCATGCCACATTTACCAAACCATAAGCAGTTGTCGTGTAGTTCCTATTGTACCCCTGCAGGATCTGCGCGTTTGGATAACATAAACTGTGGGATTGGTGATAGACTGGCTCTGTGCACCGCCACCGCGTATGTTAGCCGGATTTGCATTAGCTAGCTCACAGTGCCACTAGAATCTCCTCTTATCGGGGAGAGATTAGTTTCTGGCAACCCTAGATCATGACAACCCTGATCCCTCAGAATCGTGGAAACAATGTACTACTTTTCGCTCAGTCATTCGTGCTTACTTGTTTGGTTTGTCTCAGAGAGTTACACAGAATAAACAGTCTGGGCGTTTCAATAAGTATTTATTGAACAGTTGTTATTCTGGTGTAGAATATATGTGCTGCAACAACCAGCAGACAATAGCAGATATATATTATCAGCAGTACGATGAAAGTGAAAGGATAGTACAGTTCTACCATATTGCAATAATAATGGTTACATACATGAATATATAAAATGCATTTTAAAAGTGCGCGTACTCCTACGATGCCTAACTAGATGTACCTAAGTGTACCTAGCATATGTGTAGGTCTAAAAGCCTAAGAGCCAAGAATCCTTCTAGGATTTAGTCGAACCCCATTACCTGAATAGAGAGAGTGTGGGACCCCGTCCTGGTCTCGAGTTGGACACCCCGCAAGGGCTGTGTTAGACCGCTGTCAGCTGGAGCGACTGCATGCAGGAGCCTCAGCGTCTCTGGCCAGTGTGTCAGCATGGAAGTCTCGGTTCCCTCTCTCTTACCGTGGCAAGATGTGGTGTATTTATACCCTAAAGTATCTCGTCCCTCAGTATGGTTTGTATTGGTCTTTGTTAGACATGAGGAAGACGTCAGGGATGAACTTTGCACATACATATTATGCGGGAGATGTAGCTGGTGAATGCTCATGCATAATTTATGAGTACATTGTAGGCCTGTGTTCGGGAAAAACCCTGCAGTGTTCTAACCACAGACTAGATAACGTTCAACCCTCAGAGCTCGTTGT
Source organism: Calotriton arnoldi (assembly GCA_963921515.1). Taxonomy (NCBI): domain Eukaryota; kingdom Metazoa; phylum Chordata; class Amphibia; order Caudata; family Salamandridae; genus Calotriton; species Calotriton arnoldi. The sequence continues at coordinate 5,875 of CAWUFW010016263.1, read as the reverse complement.
GTACTGTAGGGATCTAATGTAGGTGAAAGGTCATGCCTATATTAGGGCATAGGAGATCCTGACTATAATAGGTCATAGACGATTATGACCAAAATAGGGCATATACGATTATGACCATAATAGGGCATATGCGAATATGACCATATACGGCATATATGAACGCGTCTATATTAGGGCCTCTATATGAAACATAACACCCACTCCACTTTCGAATTGGATGACAATGACCATACTTAAAATCTGGACAATTTAAAATTTTTCTTAAAAACAGCTAAAAACATGGTTTTAAAAAGACATTTAAAAATGATTAAAAATGTTAAAAGTCAGCTATTCTTTTGTTGCCACTTGAAAAAGTCAATTCTGTCTCACTTATAAAAGTTGTATTACTACAAGCAGAAGAAGGCCATTCTTTCTCAAGTGAAAGTGTCAATTTAGGAAGTGTTCCAAATTTAGTTTGTTTATTTATGAAACGAAGTGGAGAAGCCAAATTCTTTCCCAGGACGCGATGAGCCAATTCCAGATTAAGTGTCCTGGCTGGGAGATACAGCATTATCGGTGTTAGCTACTGCAACCGACAAATCCAACGCCTCACAGAGAACGTCAATCGCACATAGATGGAATTCAGCACTGCCAACAGTCGGTGCTGCGGCAGCTTGTGCGGCAGTTGTTACCTGAGTGCCTGTGGAGGAACCACCTAACCCAGCAGGAGCAAACGGTACCTGTGGATTCTCAAGGAATGCCTTCATCAGAATTGGAAGACGCTGGGGACAACGCAGAGCATGGGCCTTTAGGGGGGTCCAGCATAGCATCCATGTCCGGAGGCGTATCTGATGGAAACGTTAGACAGAGATCCAACGTGCATTCTTCTCCGCAAAACAGGCATCGAAGATCAGGTAAGATGCAGTCCACCCAGACTGGTCTAAACGATAGAAACCAAGAGGCGTTCAGTTCTCTTAGGCAAGGTATACCCAGAAGCTGCACCATGCGTTCATGGTACTTCCACTCCATGAGTACGTTCGCCATTTCCTTGGAAATTGGGCCGTCCATTACGTAGCAGTAAGATTACAATCAGGACTCCTGCAATTAGGAACAGGATAAGCGGGAGACCTCCAAACACGCTTCCCAATACGGAGTGTATAAAATTTGGGATTACTCCGAGGACTGTCTGAAAGGTGCTTAATAATAACCCTGGGCGGTGAACTACACTACGCTCGCGGAGTTTGCAGAGTTTCGGTAACTTCGTGATTCGCGTAGAACGCAAAGTTACCGAGTACTACGCAATTTGCAACGTAGCGTAGCTGTTTTTCTTCTTCGCGCGCTCAATATGCGTTCTCGCGCGCACGGTAACGACTTACCGTGATTCTGCATTCGCCGAAGCGATTTCCTATCCGTTCGCGGGCGCCACGAGATTTGGAATCTGGCCGCACGATCCCGCGAGAGTGTGCGAACGCGAATACGTCATTCGGATGCGCGATCTGACTTCCGGCGGCAGTGTTGGTAAGATCGCGATCCCGAACACGAAAAAACTACAATCTGGCGAAGAATATCTCTCGAGCATCATGAAACCTTCTCAAAAATGATTATTTTGCTCCAAAAAACTCCTCAGATTGTGATTTGGCTGTAGATTTTTGTGCAAGGAGTCCTTTTTCTTTTTTTACTTTTTTTTCAAGAGGAAGGAAGTGCCCCTGAGTCTCCAACTTCCTGTTCCTGTCCAGCAGGCTCCTCCCAGTGCTTTGTCCATGTGCTGTTCACTTTCATTTGGATTTGGAGCTGAAAGGATCACTTTTTGTGTCTGTCTGCTGCATCATATCATTGGATTGGATTTGAGGACTTTTGGATTTGAGATTTTACAAGTAAGTTGGAGAATTGGTGTACTTGTTTGTTTGATTGGGGCTTGTTTGTACCTACATTTTTTGGGATTTTCATCGTTTAAAAAATGTATTGTTGTGGCCTGGGTGGCCTGTAGTTTCAGTAGGGGCCTAGTTGTTTTTCTTTGATTGAAATTTCAGCCAGTAGGCCCAGAGGTACCCATGGGTGCATGTTTCTGTGGTGTCTGTTGAATTTAATTTAAACATCATGTAGGGCATGGATGGCATTGGATTGAATTGCTAAATGTGGTTTTTGGGGTGTATTTCACTTTTTGGGTGTGTGTTAATAAATAAATACCTTTGTTGGATGTGTGTGTGTGTGCTTGTTGTGTAACTTTCCAACCTTTCGTAGCCCTGTGGATTTTCGTTTTTGCATTTTTGTATTAAAGCTGTGTTGTTTAGCAAGCCTCCTTTGTCTGGTCATATTAAGGCCTGCTTGAGTTCATTGTTTTCCATGGCCTGTTGTGACTGTGAGTGACCATGTGGCTTGGGGCCATTTTGTGGTGGTAGTTTAGTAGTGTGCTGCTTTTTCCATATAGGCCTGCATGTCTTTTCTTTGTTCCCCTTGGCTTATGCTTGTTGTTGTTGTGGCCTGGCCATGTGGGTGGCGGCCATTTGTGAAGGCAGGCAGTGTGCTTTTGCCATAGGCTTGCATTGTCTGTCTTCCATTTCTTTTTGTTGTGGGTGGCTAGCGGCCATTTTGTGGAGCCATCCAGGCAGTGTGCTTTTTGCCATAGGCCTGCATTCATTGTCTGTCTTCACTTTCTTGTTATTGTGGGTGGCCTGGCCATGTGGGTGGTGGCCATTTTGTGGAGCAAGGCAGTGTGCTTGCTTTTGCCATAGGCTTAAGCTTGTGGCCTAGTCTGCCAGTAGGCCCAGAGGTAGTCATCATGGGTGCATAAAAACTGTTTCTGTGTTGTCTGAGGAATTTTAACATCATTTATGGCATGGATGGCATTGGATTGAATTGCAAAATGTGGTTTTTGGGGTGGTATTTCAGTTTTTTGGTGTGTGTTAAATAAATAGGCCTTTTCAGCCAGTAGGTAACCCTGGGCGTTCAGCTCGCGGACTTTTGGCAACTCCGCACTGCACGACAACGCGGACTTACACTTTTTTTCTTCTTCGCGCGCTCAATATGCATTTTCGCGCGTGCGATAACGACTTTTTGTGAAGATCGCGATGCCGAACACGCAGAATTTACAATCTGGCAAAGAATATCTCTCGAGCAGCATAAACCCTTCTCAAAAATGATGATTTTGTTCATTTTGCTAAAAAAACTCAGGTTGTCATTTAGATGTAGTTTTGTGAGCAAGGAGTCATTTTTCTTTTTTTTACATTTTTTTTAAAGAGGAAGGAAGTTCCCCAGAGTCTCCAACTTCCTGGTCCTGTCCTTTGTCTTCACTTTCTTGTTATTGTGGGTGGCCTGGCCATGTGGGTGGCGGCCATTTTGTGAAGCCAGGCATTGTGCTTTTGCCATAGGCCTGCATTGTCTGTCTTGTCTTCCTTTTCTTGTTGTTGTGGGTGGCCTGGCCATGTGGTGGCGGCCATTTTGTGGGACCAGCCACTGTGCTTTTGCCATAGGCCTCCAAGCTTGCGGCCTAGTCTGCCAGTAGGCCCAGAGGTAGTCATCATGGGTGCATAAAAACAGTTGTGTTGTCTGTTGAATTTAAACATCATTTAGGGCATGGATGGCATTGGATTGAATTGCAAAATGTGGTTTTTGGGGTGGTATTTCAGTTTTTTGGTGTGTGTTAAATAAATAGGCCTTTTCAGCCAGTAGGTAACCCTGGGCGGCAGCTCACGGACTTTTGGCAAATCCGCACTGCGCGACAACTCGGACTTACACTTTTTTTCTTCTTCGCGCGCTCAATATGCGTTTTCGCGCTCGCGATAACGACTTTTTGTGAAGATCGCGATGCCGAACACGCAGAATTTACAATCTGGCGAAGAATATCTCTCGAGCAGCATAAAACCTTCTCGAAAATGATGATTTTGTTCATTTTGCTCAAAAAACTCCTCAGGTTGTCATTTAGATGTAGTTTTGTGAGCAAGGAGTCATTTTTCTTTTTTTTACAATTTTTTAAAGAGGAAGGAAGTTCCCCAGAGTCTCCAACTTCCTGGTCCTGTCCTTTGTCTTCACTTTCTTGTTATTGTGGGTGGCCTGGCCATGTGGGTGGCGGCCATTTTGTGAAGCCAGGCATTGTGCTTTTGCCATAGGCCTGCATTGTCTGTCTTGTCTTCCTTTTCTTGTTGTTGTGGGTGGCCTGGCCATGTGGTGGCGGCCATTTTGTGGGACCAGCCACTGTGCTTTTGCCATAGGCCTCCAAGCTTGTGGCCTAGTCTGCCAGTAGGCCCAGAGGTAGTCATCATGGGTGCATAAAAACTGTTTGTGTTGTCTGTTGAATTTAAACATCATTTAGGGCATGGATGGCATTGGATTGAATTGCAAAATGTGGTTTTTTTGGGGGTCTATTTCACTTTTTGGGTGTGTTAAATAAATGCCTTTTTTGCGTGTGTGTATGTGTTGTTGTTGTGGTTGTTGTGTAACTTTCCAACCTGTTTTTAGCCATGTGGATTTTAGTTTTTGCATTAAAGCTGTGTGTGTTGTTTATCAGGCATCCTTTGTCTGGCCATATAGGCCTGCTTGAGTTCATTGTTTGCCGTGCCTTGTGCCTGTGAGTGACCATGTGGCTGGGGGCCATTTTGTGGTGGTAGTTAGTAGTGTGCTGTTTTTGCCACATAGGCCTGCGTGTCTTTCCATTGTTCCTCTTGTCGTGCTGCTTCCAAATCCATCCCCATTGCCAGCTGCAGCTCCCTGATGCTGCATCCATCCCACGTGATGCACAAATTTAGGCCAAACAGGCTCCACTACATTTTTGTTTTTGTTCTTTGCTATTCTTATTCTTCCTGAGTGTACACAGTACACCAGGAAAGCCCTGGCCTTGTTGTCAAAGTCTCATAAATGGCTACACTGTTGTTGTTCACTGAGTTTCTAAAATTTAATAATTGAGACAACCACACACTAAGTTATATATTATATTAGTTTAATTTGTGCTATCGTTTGACTGATGTTCTTCTGGCTTTTTTGCTTTTAGGTGCACAAAAGACTGAGGAGGAGGTGTGTCATCATTGCCCGTTGTACTGCCAGACAGACGTCCTGCTGCTGTACACGACGTGACGTGTGACCTGACCAGACATCTCTGCAACTTGTGCAACTGAGTGCTGCTGACATCTGAAGAAGATGGGCCCAAAGAAAGCAGGTACCAGGTCCTCCAGTACCAAGAAAGTTGCTATTGAGAAGAAGGAACAGAAGAAGGAAGTGACACTTAAGTCTGGTGTGCCGGCCAATACCTTTTTGGGAAACAAAAATTACGCCTGCAGCAGCGGTGTCCGGGGGCAAGCTGGGGGCAGCACCTCTGCATCAGTGGGCCCAACCCACCAACCCAGGCCCAAGCACATGAGTGTGGAAGAGGTAGCCAGCCTAATGGTGGAAACCAGTGATGCTGAGCCTGAGATAAACTTATCGCTATCTCAAAGTAGTACCCAATCAACGCAGGAGGAAACACAGCAGATAAGTGGTCAACAACAACAGCCGCAACCACCGCCCACAATAGTAGTTGTTGTTCCTCCCGAAGTAGGGGCAGTTCAGGAAATTGAGCCTCATGCAGAGGTAGAAGAAGAGAAAGCCACTCACTCAGAAGATCCATTGTCTTCCAAATCCCCAGCAAGGAAAAGGAGGGTTAGTCCATCAAGTTCTTCGCCAAGCCCCCCTTCTGATGATCTAGATGCCACTTGGAAGCCACAAACTGAGTCTGAGAGGGAGACACGTCCCAAGACCAGGCTAGGGAAAAGGAAGGTTCCAGAAAGCCTTACACTTATGGAGGTCGATGTAGAACAGCAGGATGATGATGATGAGCCAGTCATCACGAACATCACTCCCGGCCCCGAGGAGATGGATGTGAGAAGTTGGCCTGGCATATGCTGTCCACTAGTTCTAGTGGGCACCT